>OU426994.1:5885354-6197854 GCA_911387935.1 Dolichovespula saxonica | reverse complement strand
TTCTCCGTCAAATAAGAATAAAACAACGTAATGTCTTCGATAAACGTAAAAGAAAATAATGTTTACATTTCGGCTTAATACCGTTTTTGCGTCCTATGAGGTACGAGGACTTGAACGCAAACACGAGAGAAGTATGATTATAATATACATAAAAAGAAACGAACGAGAAAATAAAGGATGAGTGCAAACAAGTGTTTTTGCCTACTATAATCTTCCTTCATCCTTAATACCGAGCACCGTTGGCAAACCCTTTCTTTCAACCTGCTACTCCACCAGTAACCCACAACCCCGTCAACGTTGTTTAACAAATGCGCTACACATAGTATTGCAAATTAACGCTTTCGGGAAAAGTTTTGAAGATGTTGTGCTTTCGTCTTGTTCTCTCCCCATCTATTTCCATCTATATATGCATGCGCACACGTGTGTGTCTACGAGCGCGAATAAAGTGTAATACAACCTACACACGCACGCACGCACGCACGCACGCACGCACGTACACACACACACACACAACAAAATTCATACTGTCCGCCCGGACGAATATCTGCATTTTCATTTTCCGCGCAATTACATCTCGACCGTGTCAACAAGTTCGGTTGGCACCATGGAAAGATTTTTCGCTCTAACGACGATTTTCAGAGCCACCGAAATCTAGGTCGCGTCAGACATGAAAACGAAAAGAAAAGAAAAATAATATCGTACACCTATAAAAAAATGTCTATATTCGACGCGGATTCGCATCCAGTATCTACATCAACAATTCCTCTTATTTATTATGTCTTACGTTTAATAATCTTTCCTAAATTTAAGAAGAAAATTTGAAACGGAATATATGAATTTTTGTTGAATAACGACAAACGTAATGTTCCGAAAGATTGATATTATTGGATTCAGTTAGATTTAATGAGTATAAATTATCGATTGATTTTTCAACTCGAAAGTCCAACTTGCCGATAGTCGACTATTCTATAAATAATGAATAACTAAAAACGTATTTACTTAATCTAGATATTACCGACAATACGATGAAAAGTTGGACGTGAATAACATGTTACCCTATGCGAATAAATCGTAGCACCAATATTCGCCAGGTAATGTAGGATACTGTGATTATCGACCTGTAAGTTCTAAGTTTATCCCTTTCTATATACACACATAATTTACAAAGTTAAAATCAATTCTACATTTTCAACAATCTTCGTACAAGTAAAAATTATGATTGAACAAATCAAACAATCGACATTATTAATAAAAATATAATTACGAAAATAGTACGATATAATTTATTCATTGTTTATAATTTTTTATTCAGCAGACAATAGCACAAATATTAACAATGAATGTTAGATTAAGTGATTTCTAATAGTAAATAATATTTAAGATATTAAATCGCATTTATGCTATACATGTAAATAAATAAATTACGTTATACACTTTCCACAAGAATTATTGATTGGAGACATATAAACAACAACAGTTGAGGATATTTTCTCGAAGCTCTCTATTTCCATTCGTGTTATACAATTATTTCCCAAAAATAAGTGATTCAGATTAGAAAAACCATAAACATACATGCTATGGAGACTAGTAAACAGATTCGATTTTAGATTAAGATAATGCAGTTCTTTCAAGTTAATGAACCATTCAGGAGGAAGTATTGCGAGACTATTTTCCGACAGATCAAGTTTTTCTAACATCTTCAAGCCTAAGAAAGCATCATTCTCGATGGTTGAGATACGATTTCCACGTAAATTTAGTGTCTTCAAATTTCCAAGATTTTTTAAAGAATCCGACGTGATATTGGTTAGATTATTATATGCTATAGACAAGTTTGTAAGAGAACGCAAATGGGTCAAAAAAGATAAGGAAGAAAGAGAATTATGATCAAAAGAAAAACGTTGTAAAAATACCAATGATTTAAAGTTCTGTTCATCAAGAGATTCTATGCCGTTTGATGACATATCCAAATCAACAAGATTTTTACATTTATCGAAGTTATAAATCAATGAATCAATATTTCCGCATTTACGAACTGACAATATTACAACATTTGATAAGGTTTCGAAATAACTTCCTAAATAGTAATCCTTTTGATAATCATAATCATAATTATGATAATACCTTGAAAATTGCTCATCCAGGTCTAAATGATTTTCATTTAAAAATAGGCCAGAAATATTTTTTGGAAGATTTCGCAAATTAATAGGAAACGCGTTTCTTTCCAAATACAAATACCGCGTCGTCGCAGGTATAAGATTGAAGCACATGGAGGTCAATCTATTATCGGACAAGTAAAGGTGCGTCAAACGAGGAAATATAGATTCGAGATAATACGGTAAATCTTCTAAATTATTTCCACTAATATCCAAATGCGTAACACGAGGAAGATCACTTTCGAAAGATCTTCCTGTATTGTCTTCGGATGAAATCGTTGGAATCTCATAAATGTCTCGTGGCAGAGTACCAGCTAAATTTAATTTTTCCAACGAAGAGTGTTTAAAAGAATTTAGTAAGTTATTGAATATATTCGATTGATAATTCTGTCGAATATTCAGACAGGACAAATTAGGAACAGCTTTGAAAGCATTCGGAGATATATTAATGATATTGCTGTTCTCAAGAATGATAGATTGGACGTTAACACTTTGAATGAAGTTATCTTTCAGTTCTCTCAAATCCATGTTATCAAGTTTTAGGATGTCATGTTCCGGATTGTCGCACTTATCCATTGGTTCTCCAAAGTGTAAACTAAGATCTTCTTCGAATTCTTCCGGACAAAACGACATCGTCGTAGCAAATACACCACGAATGATTTCCATGCTAATAGCCACAAGAATAATATACGTACTTGAATGCCACATTATGAATACAATCTGTAAATAAAAAATAATTTCTAAACAGTCATTTTTCTACTTTTTTATCGAAATAGAATTATATTTAAGTACAATGAAAAAATGAAATATTTCGTTAATCAATCTACTTTAAAAGACGTTAACACTTATCTACATGAACTCGGAGAAATATAAATGAAATTATATATTAATAATCTATAAATTGCTTACAGATAATTCACTATTCTCGGATCGCGGTATCAAGTATATGATTGCATGTAGCGATAAATTGCTCAATATTTCAGCTTTCATTTGAATTAAGTGATTGTTTAAGTCAATTTCAATTACTGCTAGAGATTCACTTAAGGTCAAGGATTGCAAAAATATAAATTTGTTCTTGGATAAATTGAATTAACATTGATTTCTTAAATAGTTACTCCGTTCAGTTGGTAATTTATGAAAATTATTACCGTCTAAATATAGTTCATTTAACATTTTTCTAACGTTAAAGGAATTAAATCGGAATTTCGCGAATATGTACAATTGTATTATTACTTAAATACAACGGTATTAAAGACTGAGCGTTGTTTATTATCTGGATATGTTTTCTAATGATTGTAAGCTATAGAAAAGTTCTGATAATATACCTTCTGATCGGTTATTCCAAAGATTAAAAGTAATTAAATCAATGATATTCATAAATACATACTGACTTAATGCGTTTTTTTTTTTTCTTATTGAATATTTTAAAATATTTCAACCTTGTCATTTCATCTATATGAAGAATTAAACAAAATAGTGTTTTTTATAGTTAAAAGTTTAAAAAAGTGAACATTCATCCACATTTTTCAAATCTGACTGTGTTATATATATTCTCCGATCGTATTAATATAACGCTCGATCAAGTTACGCTTCTTAGAAATTCTATAAAATTGCTGTTATATATTTCAATTTAAGGTAAAATTTATTTAACCGAAATCTTCAAAAGCTTTTGTTAAATATATCTCACTTCATAATTGAACAAATTCGATGCTATTCACAAAACACCCAGTAGACATACCTGGCTTGAAAAATCAGTATAATCGTTTCTTATAAAATATTCGATAAAATACTTTTAGAGAACGTATCTTTTGTCACTTCTATATCCTATAAAAATTTATTAGCGAAGCTTTAAACACGCCTGATATAGCACATTAAATACTACGTGCCTATTTAAAATTTTAAAGTTTTTTATTAGATCTAAAGAATGGTTGTATGTGCATATTTCTGTGAATTTTGCAGGTACGTGCTTACGAGATGTATTAAATAATTGTAAGTCACGTTCGATAAAGTTACGTTTACCATGATCTTTGAATGATTAATTTATTTTTATAATTATCCCCATTATTAATTCAATTTATTTTATTATGAATTCCTTAAATATATTTACCTTTATAATTCTGATGAACAAATCGCGCAAATGTTTTCGATGATGTTAAATAATTTTAAACGTTACGTATAACTCAACTGCTTTCATCGATAAATACTTCGGCTTTGACACGATACCAATGCCTTAGTCCGAGATAGAACTCTGCAACGTTAATATATACTTCGATACATAAAAAAATCTTTCTTCATTTTCTAGTCTTCTTTTATTATGTACATGTCAGCAAATGACTACATTTAACGTATTCTTACACTAGCATACACATAAGCTTGCTTAATAATATATATCTCGCACATTTATTTATATTTTCCTTATTATATCATCGAAACAAAGTTTATCTAATTTATGTGTAAACATGTAATATAAAGAATTTATTTTAATATACATACGTTCAGATATGTAAGAGCAATAAAATGCAATTCTAATTCGTTTTTTTCTTTCTAGAAAATACTTTTAATAAATGTTTCTATTTGTTCCGTACAAGTAATTACATCTTTTTTATCCTAAAATCATAAATAAAAACAGAACTATTAATTTCATTGTTATAATAAACAATTGTTAAGATTGTAAAGGTAACATTTAAGAAGAAGATTATTTACACAGATGATTTCGTTGCTACTAGCCCGATGAGCATCCTATCCATCATAGTAAAAAAAAATGCACTAAAATTGCTTCTAATAATTCATGACACCTAAATAACTGAAACATATAACGGATTATAGAACAAGAAAGATTAAACCATTTCCTGTAAATCATCTGTGAAGGTAAAACACATGAATTTAGTAAATTAAAAAATCTTTAATTATTAATTGAATTTGTTATTTTTGAAATGCAACAATGTATGCAGCCGTTTGCTCGATAATATTTGCTTAGTATCTTAAGATAACTAATATCAATTATCCAGATCTCATCACTTGATGATAGCTGCATGCAAAGATCCAATTGTTAATAAAACTCTAAGAAATTATCTAAAACAAAGCATAAATAGCAACAGTAAACTCCATGGCAAACAATCTAAAAAGAATGTAAATTCCTATACCATTCTATGTAATAACAAACTTTCTATGAAATTAAATTAATCGTGATAAAGTTACAAAACAAATTTTCTGTAATAAAATAAGTAATTAAAACGAAATTAATCAATTCTTTCGTAGAATTACTGTGGAAAGTTAAAATCTCTTTTCTTCGATGTGTTCGAACGGTCGGCTGTTCTTTCTGCACTTGTTCCGGAGAATTTCCTAGAAACACACACATTTATATTTATCTCCATATCAAAGGTTATCTCTCTCTCTCTTTCTTTCTCTCTTCCTCTCCATTACACCTTGCTCTATGTTACTAAGATAAGACAAACTTATCTGTACGTATACAAAGAAAAAGTATATGTATAAAACTGGTGCATTTGGAACTGTTTTATTCAAACTCGTGAAATTTTTGAAATTCTAAAAAATTTAAATTTCTATTGGTATAGGATACGTTCAAAAGCGTGTATAGGGAGTGTATATATATGAATGCATGCAAGGTCTGTACGGGAAGTATTCGACTTTGTTCTTTAGGCTTGTTCTTAGGTGTGCTATTGTTAAATATAGTATAATGAGCTACCTGCTAGACAGTACGATCCTTCGATTGTTCAGTTTGTAACGGTACACTGTTGAGTAAACGTTAAATTTCGTGCACGTCGAATTTCACGATAACAGATCGCATCGTACAAAGAGTGTGCATTAAATTTTGCCAAAAACTTCGACATTGGTGTTCGTGAACACACATCCACATGAGTCACAAAATAAATGCAATTAATCCATTAGTGATACACAGAGTAAAGAGTGGCTTAGGTGATTTAAAATCGTGGTAGTACATCAGTTGAAAGCAGCCCTCGTTCTGGCAGGCCTGTGACGACTGAAACTCCTGAAAATGTGGAACGAATTTGAGTTATAATTAATCAAAATCGTCGTTTGATCTGCTCGAGAGATACGCGAGGACCTCGGATATATAAAAAAAAAAAAAAAAAAAAAAAAACTGTTGTTTCAATTTTTGTTGTTATGACATGTTGACTTTTTCATGTTATAACAATGAAATTAGTAAATTTTGTTCTATTTCAGAACATCACTTATATCGCGCGCAAAGCAATGATGAAACCGTGTAATTGAACCGCTAAAGTGAGAACGAGAAATCGCGTAGAAGAAGTAGTGTTTGTTCGTTAGCGGTCGCGAATTACAAGACAAGTGAAATTGAATCGACTGCAGACAATGCTATCATTAAGCACTCTTTGTTGTCATATATATACGAATAAAACGATCATGTATATTTCGCTTATTCCTGAACTTATTACAAATAAAGTTGATTATTCAATAAAATTAATAATCAAAATTGATAAAAATATGATTAACAATCACAATACAAATTATTCATAGTTGATAATATTTTATTAAACATACTATATTATAAATAATCACAAAAATACGTATTACGCAATTTATAATAGTTAATAATTTTAAAAATAGTAAATCGCATTAACGTTATATACGTAAAATTATTAATCTATGACACATGAACGACAACGGTTGAGGGTAATTTCACTAAACTCTCCATTTCGATCTGTATAAAACTGTTATTGCGCACAAATAAGTGATTCAGATTTGAATTACCGTATATTGACATACTTTCGATGCTAGTAAACAAATTCGATTTTAAATTAAGATAGCGCAGACTTATCAAAGTATTCATCCAAGTAACAGGAAGACTAGTTAGATTATTTTCCGCAAGATCAAGTTTTCCCAATATTCTCAAGTGCATGAAAGCTTCCTTCGAAATTGTCGCGATACGATTTCCACGTAAATTTAGTGACTTCAAATTTACAAGATACTCGAAAGAATCCGACGTTATATTAGTCAGATTATTATATGCTATAGACAAATCAGTGAGAGTAGACAAATGGGTCAAAAAAGATAAGGAATGAAGAGAATTTCGATCTAAAGAAAAGCGTTGTAAGGATTTTAATTTGTTAAACGAATCTCGATGAATAATATTTATGTTGTTTGATGATATATCTAAATCAACAAGATTTTCACAGTCTCCGACCAAACTAATAACTGAATCACCATAGTCTTTGTACTTACGTAAAGACAATACATTAAGTTTAGGAAACACACGGAAATAGCCATTTACGGAACTCTCGCTAATGAATAAGGCGGAAATATTATTTGGAGTATCCGACAAGTAAATAGTATCTTGATTTCTTTCAATATATAAAACCTGGGTTGACAGTGGTATATAATTAAAGATATCGTATATTCTATTATCGGACAAGTAAAGGTGTGTCAAGCGAGGAAGTAAAGATTTTAGATAATACGGTAAAACTCTCAAATTATTTCCGCCTATATCCAAATGCGTGACATGAGGTAGGCAACCTGGTAATGGTATTGCAGTGCCATTGTACGAGATTGATGAATATTGACTTACGTAATCGTCGAAAGTTTTTTTTGAAATAGCCTGGTACAAATTCAGTTTCGTTAATGAAGGGTGGTTAAAATATTTTAGAAATTCGTTGAAGATATTAACTGCACGATTACGTCCAATATTGAGACAAGACAAATTTGGTACAGCTTTGAAAGCATTCCCAGCGATATTAACGATATTGTTGTCCTCGAGGTTGATAGACCGCACGTTGACGCTTCCGACGAAGTTCTCTGGCACAAATCGTAACCCCATGTTAACAAGATTTACAATTTCGTGCTCCGGATTGTCGCACTTGTCCATCGGTTCTTCAAAGTAGAGGCTGAGATCTTCTTCGAATTTCTCTGAACAAAACGATATCTTCGTAGCGAATACAACGTGAATGAATCCCACGCTAATAACAGCCGCATGGATAATAAACGTACTCGGATGCCACATGATGAATACAATCTGTCAATAAAAAATAATTTCTAATCAGTCATATTCCTACTTTTGTATCAAAATAGAATTATTTTAAATGCAATGAAAAAAATGGAATAACGTTCAAGAGCTATTGGAAATCAGAAAAAAAGATAATTCGTATGAACGGCATATTGTCGTTTTATTTATCTAATTTCGTAATACAATCAGACTACATTAAGTTTTATTATATTTATTAAACCATATTCTGTACTCAAAAGACATGAACATATACATACATAAAATTACTAAAATATAAAGTTTATATTTTAGTAATCTATAAATTCTCTTTAGATACTTCATTGTCCTCCGGTGGCGAGATCAAATATATGGTCGCATTTTCAGGTAAATTTCGCAATTTTTCCGCTTTCATATGAATGAAGTTATTGTTTATTAAGTCTATTCTTATTATTGGCAAAGATTGGGTTAGCGACAAAGATTCCAAAAATATAAATTTGTTATTCGACAAATTGAGATAACGTAGATTTCTTAAATTGTTAGCCCATCCGGTCGGTAATTTAGCTAAATTGTTACTGTCTAAGTGTAGTTCCTCTAGTGATTCCAAGGTAGCAAATGTACTTTCGTCAATATGTTCAATTTTATTATGATCTAAATACAATTTTCTTAAAGCCGAAACATTACCTATACCTTCAGAGCCTATTTCCCGGATCTCATTATAAGCTACAGATAAAACGGATAAGTTTGATGAGCGACTTAAACTATGAATTGAAGATAATTTGTTATTATTTAAATATAATTTTTCTAATAAATCCATGCTATAAAAGAGTTCTGGTAAAACTTCTCCCAATTGGTTATTCGAAAGATCCAAAATAACTAATTCAATTAAATTCATAAATACGTTCTTACTTAGATCTCTTAATCTGTTATTGGATATATTAAAATATTTCAACCTTTGCATTTCACTTATACATACATACGCTCCATAACAACTTTCATCGATACCCAAAATGTTATTATTATCTAATCTTAATTCAATTAAATCCGTAAAAATACGCAGATCAATGTTGTACATATTGTTGTTATTACTCAGATTAAGATGCGTTATGGTTTTGACGAATAGGCCATAATCATTTAGGTTACCGAGAAATATAGCAAGATTATTATAAGATAAATCTAAATGTGTTAATTTTGGAAATGGAGACCTATAACTTTGTCGCCAATTGATCCGCGATATTTTATTATTGCTTAAATCTAAGTAACGAAGTTCGGGATATTCTCCGATAATTTCCACCTCATTCTCATAACTCGATATTCTCTGATCTGCCAGTACTAATATTTTTAAGTTATCATGACCGTTGAAAGAAAATAAAGAAGAAATGTAGTTTCTTCCCATATTTAGATATTCCAAAGCCGGCACATTATCGAATGCACCTGATTCAACTGATTCGATTTGATTTCCATCAAAGTTCAAACATGTAACGAAAGGAGTCTTAACGAAGTTCTTTCCTAATACTTTTATAATCGTATGTGAAAAATTGAACGATACGTTGAATCTCTCGCAATCTATTTCCAGGATATACTTATCCATATCTGAATCCTGCGTATTTATATGCAACGCTAATTCTTTCTTCTGGCTTATGTCTCTCTTGTAGATTTCATTGCTATTCAAAGCTAGTCGGCTGGCATAACTGATCTCCAATAACCCGATTGCGAATATTGTCAAATAAATTAAAGTGCAAAATGTGACACGTACTGTTTGCTTTCTCATGATGTTCGTATCCTGGAACATTAAACGCATTTTTTTTTTAAACATCAAATTGTTACACCGACGAAACTAGTCGAAAGTTAATTAAATGCTTGAAATCATACTTTATGAGCAACTTTTTTATTAATTCTCGAATATTTTTATATTACGTTTTGAACGTGTTTCATATAGCACACTAATTTTTTCGTACCTATCAAAAATTGCGGAGTTCATTATTTGGTATAAAAAAAGTTATTTAATTCAAAAAAATGTATGAATATTTTTTTGATATCATTGTATATACTTATAAGAAACATTAAATAATTCCAGAATACGATCAATAGCTTATCATGATCATTATATGAATAATTTATTTTTATAATTATCTATTAATTCAATATGGCTATTTATGAATTTGTTTGATAGATTTACCTATGTAATTCTGATGAACAACTGATGTATATGATATTAAATGACTCTAATGACTTTAGATTCTACGTAAAATTCACATCCTTTCATCCTTCTTTGTCGACACGATATCTACATCTAACTGGGAATCAAAGGTAAGATACTAGAATAATATAGAGTGGGGCAATAACTTTTATCGCTTTGATTATCTCTTTGCTTCTTATAAATATAGAAAAATTTTTTTTACGATTTTGTAAGAGAAAACGCAACAATATACAAATGTTTTTTGTGTCTTTTTTAATGAATTATGTATGTTAGATTGCTTTAGTCCACGAAGCTTAACATTCTCTATAAAAAAAAAAAAAGGATTAAGATATATTTTAATTAAAATATTGTTAATAAACCATCACTCTCTTTACTTATATCTACTCCTACTAAATTTTATCAAGATTTTAATGATTTTTTGGTAATACAACGATAGTATTGCACATTTATACTTCTATGCGTAAACGAATTTTTTATCCGTTATTAATTAATCTTCACTGTGTATATCTCAGGAAATAATACGATATCAGATTTACTTAAACACATTTACACATTTTTATATTAACATATACATTAGTTTGTTGAATGATATGTATCTCACATACTTATTTAAATGTTATTTATTAATTAGTCAAAATTGATATAAAATTCGTAAACATATAAAACGATCTAATTATATGCGACACGATAAAAACAATAAGAAGCAATTCTAATATATTTGTAGAAACAAATGTATTATATAAATAATAATATTCTACAAATCCAGCATATCTCTCTTAGCACTATATTTTAATAATATTTTAACTGAAATTATTTAAAATTAAAACAAAGTCAACCGATTATTATGTTATTTATGCTTACAATTATAACACGCTATTCGAAACCAAATAGATTTGTTTTTTTATATAAATAGGAAATTCCTATACGAGCGAAGTACTTATATTGAAAAAAAAACACTGCAAAGAAATTGCCTATTAAACTCAGTCGATCTTTTTTCCGACGAAAATTTCTTTTTTCAAATCGTCTTGAAAATCAGGCGATAATTTCTTATTTTCCACATTTTTAACCAAGGGAGGATTTTCATATCGATGTTTTATATGCGTCCATAATCTCTGAAAAGGTTTATTCCTAATAATTCTTTGATTTTTCGCGTACAGTGATTAAAAAAAAAACTTATTTGGACATTAACTATTTATAACTCCAGAATTCATAGTTATAATTAGTTATTCCAGTTATTTAAAAAATTATAATAAATAATTATATTATTGAATTATTGAAAAACATAACTATAAATTCCTGAATCTGTCCTGAAATATTTCGTCTAATCACTGTAAATGCTTTTTAATACATATTACTGATAAGACATCGCTGATGTCCTTCGAGAAAAGAAAAAAAAAGAAAGAAAGAATTTATAATATATCACACTCACCCCATCATTTATCCATTCAAAAATGGATTCGCAGAGATAATCGGTGGTTCGTTCAAAGAAAATACTTGTTACGACTATTCCAAGAACGAACGTAGATGTCCGTTTAAAAAAATATCGATAAAGTAAGCGTCTTATCATATCTTTTTTTTTTTTTAGACTTTCCATATCTTTGCGATCCAAATATCGTGGTATGAAGTTAGCTCAAACAGGTATTTTATTCTTGAAGTTGCTGTTTATCAAACGGCAACAACTATAACTAAGAGTAGTGTTTCTCAATTTTTTGTGGTGAGGCCAAAAAAAAATAAATTTGTTTGTAATGATAACATGGTCAAAATATCTATAATGTTTCCTCGCTCGTTAAAGTGCAAATAATTATAAACGCGTACAAAACAAATATGATAATAAATTAGGATAGGATTCTTTTATATACATATAAATATTTTTAGTTATATAAATAATTTTGTATAAAGGATTTTATTTATATAAATGAAAAAAATAAGAAACCAATCACGAGTGACTTTCTGAAGTAAAGTTACTCGTGATCATTCAATGCTCTTCTTATATTAATTAATTACAATCAATCGCCTGTGCCCGAGTCAGCGTTGAAAAATCTTATAAACTCCTGTATAGTTAATATTTTCGTCTAAACATTTATCTGAAATTTCATGTGGATTGGACAAAAATAATAGATGTTTTTGAAAAATTACAAACACAAAATAAGTCTTTTATATTATTGATTGTAATAATAAATAAAATATTTTATTCATTATATTATTTTATTAATATCTTTATATTCCCAATCTAAACAAAAAAATTAAATGAAGTTTTATAACACTAAATAAATACCGACATAATTTGTATATTCTTTAGTTAATTAATGTATACTCTCAGAGAGACATATGTATTTGTGTATGTTCATATTTTCTAATGCGCTGATAATCTGTGCATTCATTGTATAACTTTTTCTAAATACATTTTTGCAAAAATTGTTTTTCTATAATGGCTTCGTTTCGATATTGTATAGATATACATACATATGTACACATTTATTTTTGCTGTTCGCTACCTCTTTTTTTCAATTTTTATCAATGAAACATGATATAAACCACTTGTTGATCTCTATATAATACAATATTTACATTGTTACTCCTAACTAGAGAACGAATATTAATGTAAGATGAAACTAAAAATATTTTGAATAATATAGATAATATCGTTGTATTAAGATATATTAAAATATTAAAACGAATCGTGAAACTTAGATTCGTTTCTAGTTTAAAGAAAATATTCCTAAGAGAATATAGACGACCGTAAGGTATTATAAATAAGATATGAGAGAAAAAAGAACTCCTAAAGGTATATATACTTATCGACAAATCCACGATGTTATCACAAAGAGATAATTATTGACGTGACTCAGTTGATAACTATATGATGTATTCTCGAACGGGATCGATCTAATATTTATTTACAGTTATTTACAATTACTTTTAACGATCTAATATTTATTTACCATAACTTTCAATCGCAATATACGTTGAGAAGTATTCATTATAAATCTTGTCATAATAGCATAAACTTTCCTTTGTAATCTTAAATTTTGTTTTAACTCGTAGAATATAATTATGCAGATAAAACAGATAATAAAATCCCTTCGCGAGAGCCATCTATATTACTTTACTGGAATATCTTGACCATACTCACGCTTCTCGTTCGTATTCCATCTCGTTCTCAAGAAAACAAAAAAAAAACATCTAAAAACAAAAGATATCAGAATGAAGGCAGAAAGAGTGATTTTCTTTTATAATAAATATTCATCAGGGTAATGTGCGTAGATAAATATTAGAGAAAAATAATGAAAAAATAAGAACAAACAAAGTACAGGACAAAACCGTGAAATCATATGATCGGAATATCGTTAGGTACGTCACTGGCCGCACGATGAGATTGTCGAATTCTCAACAAACAGAGATCATAGAAATTTTTTTTGATGCTCTCGTCGCTATTATAATCACGCGATTAATTATAAATGAAAAATAATGAAGAATTTCATCACGCGTACAGCATATCCTCTACGTATGAAAGAGATAAAAGAAAAAAAGAAAAATTAAAAAGAAAAAAGAATATCGTTCGGCGATGACGTTCCTTTGTAAGATAGGAGAAGGTAAAACAAACGACGACCAATGTTGGTTCAGCTATACAATTTCTGATTGGATTGGCTTCTTCACACGAATATTACATTTCGAATCGACCAATGGAAATAATCCTTAGAGAAGAAGAATATGATATTCTAACGTATTCGATTAAAGTCGTTGCAATCGGTATAGGTACGTCCATCTTTAGTCAGAAACGATTACCTTCAATTGATAAGTACGAACTTGTAAGAGAACAATGAAATATGATGTCGTCGTAATCGTATAACGACGACGACGACGACGATAATGGGTAAGTTTAACGTTAGCCTATCGATTACAAAACACGACCTTTCAATTTTCGTAGAGTTAAATATCTTTTAACATATATCATTGCGTAATATACCGAGACGAAATGACGCCATCTAATAATAATACATATGACTACTGCACACGCGCCAGCCATCCTCGGCGAAGGAACGTAGTATCTCGAAGTTACGTGTAGTTTATGCCATCTACTTCTGCTATATGAGTCAGACTACGCACTTTAGGAAGTAGGGAAGAAGAGAGAGAAGGACACGTAAAACATGGCTGAAGCCGTTGTGGACGGGACTCCGGTGTCCCGTTTTTATTGCCATAAATGCATCGATGAAATTGAGTGTTTGCAACCCGTAAGTATGTTCTAATGTTGCTTGTAGTTGTTGTAATTCGTATGCGCTTCTAAAATACGGCCAGCGAAAGTACAACATCAATCTGCAAGTTGTCAGTATAACCATGTGTGAAATTCCTATCCCCTGACCCCTCTATCGGAAACAATGCCATGTTCTTCGATACTCATACTTTAATAATCTTCAAGAGCCTTCCTTTGGCACAAAAATAAACTCTTTCCCTTCTTCAAAGATAAATACATGTACGTTTGGTCACGCTATTAACACGCAGGTATAACATCAGATTAAAAGGCAGAAATCTATACGTCGTTATATACTTTTTTCGACGCTAATGGTCCCTATTATCGTGCAGCGTAAAACGTTTATGTAAATTTTTGGATCAGTCCGCGCGTCCATACTTACAATAATAATTTAATCATTTTCTATACTACGCATAATTTTAATTTCAAAAACTGTCGGACAAATTGACAATATGTTCGTTGTAATACATGACAGTTTTAATATTTTATTTTGCTTGTCCTTCCTTGTCCTAGATACTAAATGATATTATGAAAAAATGAATGGAAATAAGTATATCGATAGATGACGATCTTTTTATTATTATTATTATAAAAAATATAAATAAAGTTTTAAAATATAATATGCTTTTACTTTTAACTTTATCAATGAACTATAGATAAAGTTCTTTTTACATATACATATACTATCAGTACAATACTATATATATCAGTATTTATACTTTAGACTCTCTTTTTCTCTTGTCATTGAAAATAGTTATATGTGTATAACTGTGCTCATGGAAAACAAACGTTTATGTAAGCTTTGTATTTAACAAACTAACAATTTAGAGTAGAAAAACAATTTTGTTCTTGATACTTACATATGATAATTTGAATTTAGATTCTCAGCTTCTACAATATATGCATTGCTTTAGTCGATTGCACCATTTGCAGTTATAATCTGCAAGTTTTGCTAACTTTAGATTTTTTTTCCTTAAATACCGGGTAGGACTACACTTGTCCAAGATGTTCATGTGGATTTATAGAAGAATTGGAGGTTGGAACCAACGACAATGGTTCTGGGATGGATATAAGTGGCGAAGATTTAAGCGATATTGATATTATTGATATTCCAGGCTATAATGTGAGTCATATGACTTAGTTCTTTGTTTAAATAATTTTGAAGATTGTAGTAAATTAAAAAAATAAAATAACCGCTAAGAAAATAATAAATAAAACAGGTATTATTAAAAAATTCTAAAAAATTATATACGATATTGTGTAATTCCCTTTCTTAATTATTCCAGCGCTACCCTACTGATCGTGATTTTGTAGAAATGATATTGGAATCTCCTACCCTTAATATGCAACCACGTGCAGGTAACAGAAGCAATACATTAGAAGGCAGAAGACGAGTTAGCTGGTCACGCAATACACCAGATACTCGTCGCTCCGGCAGGTACACTGCACTTCCTTCCCGCACTGGGCTTCTGCGCCATCGGTATTCCATTTACTGACATGATGACCCTATGAGGCCTGTATGATTAGTCTGACAATAGATTAATCAGCTTATTAAGGAATTATTACACGTCCAAATATTTCATTTAATTGATCAAACAAATATTTGAGTAAATTTCAAATAACTCAATGAATATTGCAATAGAAATGTATACTAATTAGGTTATTTTTTAATTTTAATTACTTATGATTAATCATACAACCTTATGCACTCACCTATCGCCAGCTGTTTTATTGTACATTCATTGTTTATTTTTTAACTCACAACTGCATTAAAAAAATCAAGAACTGCTTTTAGAAAGTATCTTTAAATATATGTTGCTTGTATCTCACAAACATTTTAATTATATAAATAAAAATAATACATTCCTTTAGTTAGTAGATTGAAGCATGCTTGAAGCAATATTTTATCTTATAGTTACTAGTACACTAATTGTGTGTTTGGTTTATTTGGTACAGCTATGGTAATTTCACAATTTATGCTGGAGTTTAAAAATATTTGAAAAAGAAATTAATGGAAATCATCAATGATTAATACTTTTGTAGTGGTAATAATAATGTATGTAGGTGCTATGGTGTATTGTATTGTACCAAATTTCGTGGGACCTTTCCATGCCAAGCTATGCTGTATTCGAATATACGCAAATGAGCCAAACAACTTAAAAATGCATTATATATATATATATATAAATATATATATATATAAATATATATATATATATATATATATATATATATATATATTTATTGAAAATAGAAATGTAAAAAGAAAAGTAGAAAAAAATAGCTTAATTATTTTCCAGAGAGTTTACACTTTTTATGCTTTATGTTGCATTAAGTTTTACAATATTATTCTATGTACATTGATATATCCAATTTCAATATAAAATTTCTGTTTTGAGTATTTAATATTATCCAATACTTAATCATTTAATGTATATATTTGTGTCAACAGTCGTGGAAGACAAGACGCAATACCTATTGAAAATTTTATTCAAGACTTCATACTTAACCTGTCAGGAGCTGGTCTAGGCCATCCAGTTACACAAGATGGACAACCACCTGTGTATGTAGTACTACCAAATACATTTTTAATATTATAGTTGCTTATCATAAAACATCAAAACATTATTCATTTTTTATTTAATACATGATGCCCCCCACTATTTATATTCTAACATTTTTGCATGTCAGTTTGTTCAATTCTTTAATAGACATTCCATTTCCTATGCTAGCTTCCTTTAAAATTTTATGAAACGTTCTAGTATTTACCATTAGTTTTGTTTATTATATATTTTCTGAGATATAACATAATAATATGAATATATTAATTTAGAAAAGAATTATTTTAATACCTATTTTTATATATTGCCAAAATTGTGGTCTTGTAATTTCAGTTAGTCATATTGAAAATCAAAATATTGAGAACATTAAGCACTGTAAGGTATCATACATAAATTATAAATATTGATGATATCTGGTTATTTAAAAATTTATCATCATTATTATTATTAATTTAATGCAGGTGTTTGAATATTTTCATAAAACAAGTACTAATTAAAATTTTTGAAGATATTTGTGATATCATTTGTGTGCTTGTCCTCATAAGATCACAAGTTAGATTTTAATTTTGCTTTAATATTTGTAAAATTCCAGATTATTTCAATCATAATGTCAATCGCTCAAAACGTAAGCTATTGTCTTTTTATTTTATATTAGTATTACTAAAATAAAATCGAATAATATAGATTCAATATTAGACTGTTCTTGGGAAACCCTGGAGATTATGTTTGGGGTCGGGATGGATTGGATGCTATTGTCACACAGTTATTGAATCAAATGGATGGAACTGGACCACCGCCATTACCACAAAAACAAATTGATGCAATACCTAAGACAACAGTAACGCAAAGTCAAGTTGGTAAGTGATATTCTATTGCAAAATGTAATTTATATTTAATCATTTTTAACTTTACTACAATACATTTTCGTGTACAGATAGCAAATTGCAATGCTCTGTTTGTTGGGAAGATTTCAAATTAGCTGAACCTGTTAGACAGCTACCGTGTCAACATTTTTATCATACACCTTGCATTGTACCTTGGCTTGAACTTGTAAGTATCCAATAAAATTTATTTCAACATCTTTATTCTTTTTAATGTTAAATAATATTAATTGATGTATATTACTTTTTCTTTTCTTGTAGCATGGAACATGTCCAATTTGTAGACAAAGTTTAGGCGATCAAAGTACTGCAGAAGCAAATCAAGATACTGTTAGACCAAGTTTAGCTGCTCTCTTTAGGTATGGCAACAATTCATTAAATTGGATGTACTCGGTTTAATTTTATAATTATTATTTACGATGTGTATTCGTCATTCACATTCTACAGGGCTGCTAATGAATCAAACAATAGCAGATCATCCTCCACTTCGTCGTCAACTGGAAGTACCTCCAATAGTGATTCTTCTAATGAAATGTGAGATTAATTATCAAATCTTGATGTTTTCCTGATAATGTAGAAAAAAAATATCATTTTCCGTACTGCAAATCAACTTTGAGCATTAATAACTTCGGTCATGCTTAAATTATATTAAACACGTGTCTAAAAAGTTTCCTAATTTTGAATGAAAAAATTATAAGTTATAATCCGGCAAAAATTTTATGCATCCCTTAAAATTTTTCTGAATATAAGTTAAAACAAACTTCTTAACTGATGCACACATATACTATAGTTTCTATAATGTATCAATAGCAAAGTTATAACGTATACTTTGATATGATAATGAAGAATATTTAAAGGTACGATGAAAGAGTACAGATCATGCAGTTTTTACAAGTGAGTCCAACACAGCTTGTAACAAAAACGCTATTACTGATTTAATCGTATATACTAGTAAATATGTGATAAAATTTGTATCATAATTGAGATATAGAAAATTAATTACACAAAAACGGTATGATTATCTCCATTAAGTTTTCACTTAATAGAATTAATAGTGAAACCACGTAGAACATTATAATATAACTAAACAGATTTCTTATTTAGCATGAAAACTATACAAGAAAGAGCTTAACGCATTTTATTATGCGCTTTCATAGCAATTATGATTTCATTCTAAAGAAAAGTATCGAATTTAATGCTTTTTGCCTGAGAACAGTCAGTTATGACAATATGAACGAAGTATTATGCAAAACGCTACAATCTACTAGTTTCCAACATAGATTGTTAGATTAATCGGATCATTTAAATCCTTCTATACCAGAGATATCACTGAGTTATTAAGAATATTAAATAATTTGCAGTATGTATATTTTTCAATGGGTTATGCCTAACTGTGCACTACTGACTAATAGGCATGGTACGTGCAACTCCAATTTCATTATGACAAAATAACCAAACGATTGGTGTGGAATAGTTAATAAAGAAGGTCATTATCGTACAACTTTAATAGATACATAAAATTCACTTTAGTTGCGTGAAGAATAACGTTGGGGAATAATAGATAGCAAAAGACGTATGATAAAATAATCTATTACCCAATACAAAGACCAGGAATTGCTTTGCCAGTATTTGGAATTATAAGTTTAACTTGACATAAAGAACACATGAATATTTACTAGTGAAACTTTTATAAAACGTAAAATTAAATTGAAATTTAAAGAAACAAGTCACAAATGTGTAGTGTACAGTTACTAAACATTACATATTACTACACACGTATATACACATACACACACGCGCGCGCGTATATATATAAATATATACACACATATACATATATTTATGATATTTAACACAATGTGGATGCGTACTTAGAAGTTGTATGTAATTAATAACATAGATGTCTATATTTGTGATCGAAGTTAGTGTTCTATGTGATACGAATTTGCAAATGCTCATTTTCAGCCTGCATACAACGGTTACAGCCATGTTTTTTCTGAATGATGATGTATGATCACTTATCATTACGTGTCCGGTGGATAGATCAATGTTTTTATAATAAAATCGAGGGAAAAAGTATATAATATTCGTTTTATAAACTCGATATATCACAAAATATGGTTTAATAAATAATATATTATTTCACAACGTAATTCTTCTATTAGATGTGTTGACAAAATGGAAAACAGAATCATTGATATCCGTTAAAGGTGTGGATAGATTTTCTCGAAAAAATTTTTTAGAGAAAACGACTTTTATAGGACTATTGAAAAATTTAAACAAAAATGAACGATTATTGATGTTTGGACCCTGATAATTATTATATATTATTACTGGCAAAGCAAAATATTCATTTGTTAATATTAACAGAAATTATACAATATCTGCAATTTTTAGTTTTAAGATCTCTTTTGAAAGAGATATTCATCAATTGAAAAGGATATTTATCGTTTTGCGATTTAATAATGTTACATAGTTGAGAGTGATTGTTAACGATTTTACTTGAAAATACATGCATCAATCAATTAATCAATTGATTTTATGCAAATACAATAAGTAATATGGTATGAGTTACAAGCACTCTGATTTCAATTTTTTTTTCTTTATCTATTGCTACGTGGAGGATGATGTCAAAGCCAATGACATATTATTGTATGTTCTGTTGTACCGAAAGATATATTGTTTTTAAGTTAAATTTTGTCATCTATCGTAAAAAACATTTCCTTGGCTATTTATTTATTGTCATTGCTTTAAATAAAGAGAAGGGAAAACTAAAACACGAAGGGATATCAATTTGTAAATGTATGCGTTACTAATGCCAGATAATTTTATTTCATATATAAGTAAATTACGATTGCAAGAATTCATTTAATATAAAAATTCTGCATATTCAATTATCACACGACCAATAGATTGCTTTATAGCTAATGATTCTGTAAATTGTTAGAATACAAAAAAAATGTTATATTTATTCGTGAATAAAATAAAAAGTATATTAGGAAAATATCCTTTTATCGATTCTCACATAACCTCAAATTACTTTGGAAATATTCGTATAAAATATTATATACATAAATATGTCTATCGACAGATTCGTTAATGAATTTTTAATTGATGCCATTAACGAAACCTTTCAATAGATACAGTACCCAGAAACAGAATGGTATTAAAAATAAAAGAAAAATCAAAAAAGGATATCAATTGAATTAAATAAATTTAGAATGGAATAATTCCTTTTACGATAAATGTCTTTCATCGTTGAAAGGTATGCATATCATATACGCGATGGACTTGCTTACTTTACGATCCATTTATTAAAAATATGCGCTAATTCACATTGCGTATTTCATTACTTTCAATTAGAGTAGAACGTGACACAGTTATATTGTCTTCTATCTACGCGTTCAGACATTTCTAGCACATAATTCTGAAAATATATATATATATATGTATATGTATATATAATATATTAATATATTATATATCATTTTGTGTTTGTAGTTTACAAAAGACTAGTTTCATTCATCCTAAACACTTTGGTAAATTTTGAATTTCTAACTAGATCTCAGTATCCTTCCCTCTCCTCTCATCTAAGCATCTCTTTCTTGTTTGCTTTTTTACTTCTTTTTTTATTTTTTTTTATCTTTTTTGTTTTTATATTATTTTTAATTTAGTTTGGTCGTATTCACAGATAATGTCTAGTCACGAGAAATCGCGCGCTTATTCTTGCGCTTCGCTTATGAAAATTCTGTAAACGATTCACACCGGAATTCTTTTTTTTTTTCTTTTTTTTTCTTTTCCTTTTTTTTGGTTTCTTTTTTAGATTTTTTTCTTTTTTTTTTTCATACAAGAAAAAATGGCAAGTGAACGTGCGTGCGTTCGTACGACGATTGGATTCATCTAATAATAATAATAATAATAATAATAATAAAAATAATAGTAATAATAGTAATAATAATAAAAAGTAGAAATATAAGAATAATAATAAGAAGAATAAGAATGATGATGATAGTAACAATACTTAATAATAATAATAATAATAATAATAATAATGATAATAATAATAATAATAATAATAATAATAATAATAATAATAATAATAATAATAATAATAACAATAATATAAGCATTCATGTAGAGATTAATCTTTGCTTAAGAGTCGATTTGTTTGCACACGGCATAGACATCGATGTATGCGCTTACTTATGCAACAATGAACAATTCCAACACGTATGTACATCAAAGTGCATATTCTAAGTAATTACAATGATGGACTTTAATTACAATATATTTTGCGACTGAGGACCTTCGATACAACGCATAAAAGTTTTGTATAGTTTTTCCTCTTTCAACATCTTTTTAAAATTACATATACCTGTACAGATTGATTATGAATATAGGGATAATTGAATATCTCCTTTGTTAAGAGCAATAGAAAAAAGAATATGTGTGTGTGTGTGTGTGTGTGTGTGTGTGTGTGTGTGTGTGTGTGTGTGTGTGTGTGTGTGTAAGAAATGTTTCATTATTTCATGTGTTAAATATTTCAAGAGTATGAAATAAAAACGCTCAACTTTCTGTTAAATCTAAAGCTTAATGGGTTTTTAATTTTTCTTATGGAATATACTATCTTTTTAATTAATTAGATATTTTAATTAATTATCTTTGACAACTCATCAAACAAAATATAGACTTGAAGTTAATAATTTACGAGATATTAACATCTGAAGTATATTTCGTAGATAGAAATATTTCATTAAATATAGTGAAACTGATCGTATATGTCACAATTTAATAGATGGCCATCCCGATCACCTGATCTAACACCATACGATTTTCTTTGTGTGGGGATTTATAAAAGATAAGATATATCAAACAATAGTTAGAAATTAAATAGAATTACAAATAGAAATGATGAATACCATCAATCAAATAACAGCTGTAATGTTAGAAAATGTATGAACAAAAAAGTATCATTACATAATGTCAATTGTGCATATAAGATAATGACGGACACTTTGAAGATTTATTGAATTAAGTAAGATATTATTTTGTTCGTTACTATAAATTAATTTTAAACTATTTGTTTTCAATTAATGGCCTTAATAAGATAGTATTTATACTTATTATAAGTTTGTTTTGTATATTCTTCATTTTTTCATAGCCTCTTAAGATTGTTAACAATTAAAATTATGTATTATTGGTTATATAATTATACACGCTAATATCTCGTTAATTATTAACTTTATGCCTCTACTTGTTTAACAATTTTTAAAAGATAATCGAATAAATATCTAAATAATTAAGAAAATACAGGATGTTCCATAAGAAAAAGTAAAAATCATAAAAGTTATAAACCGGAAATTAAATCTTCCATTACGTAATCTTAAAATATTTGACACATGAAATCATGAAACTTTTCTTGATAAATTTACTTTCTATTGCTTATAACAAATGAGATATTTAACTGGTCCTTAATTTATAATCAATCTGTACATGCATACATATTAAGCCATATATATTAAGTCATATATGTAAATATATGACAAGTTTACTACGTATCATAAAAAGATTTTATCAAATGTAAAATATTTTAAGGCAACCATTACATAGGTTTGAGATTCAAAGGTTCGGATATTTGAAGTGAGACCATGTATAACATAGTATAATCGTTACAATATATATAGAACATTTGTTTAGACTAACGATCATAGAATTCTCTTGTATTAGAAAGTAGAAGACTCTCGAACAGAATCTTAAAACGTGGAGTAGTATGTAAATACGCTGATGTAACGAAGATCCTTAGTCTTTCGAAATCTAACGTGTACGTTACTTATGTATGTATGTATATCGAAGACGGTAAAAGTATGCATATATCGAGCATGAGATTATGGCACCTGTTTAATTATCGTGTATTCAAATGAAAATAGAATTGGAGTCAAAGAACTTGGAAAAAACAATTGTGCGTTCGAATAATATCAATCGTTTGTTGAATGTTAGCTGTTTTTCTTTGGTCATTACAAAGAAGTCATTGTAAACAATAACAAGTAAGCGATACGATATATCGCTACTTTTTATTTATTATACGGGTCTCCCTCTTCGATATACAGCAAGATCCTATATAGTGGATATTACGGGAGAGAAAGAAAAAAAAAATAAGTCAAATGATAAATCGCGCACTCATTCTATGATATATGTCGTATCTTGTTTTATACAGAGAATTGTAATTATTATGTGTCATTAAATCATCGTTATCGTCGTCGTCGTTATCGTTATCATTATCATTATCATCATCATCATCATCATCATCGTCATCATCATCATCATCATCATTACCACCACTACCACCACCACCACCATCATCATTATCATCATCATCATCATCATCATCATCATAATCATCATCATCATCATCATTATCATCATCCAAGAATAAAAGTGCATGCAAATAAATCAAGTGGAATGTATAATAATAATAATAATAATAATAATAATAATAATAATAATAATAATAATAATAATAATAATAATAATAATAATAATAATGATAATAATAATAATATTAATATTAAAACAATCTTTTCTAATAAATGTAAAATACACAATCTTGCTTGGAATTAATATTTGGAGTATAATAAGAACGGTCTGTTTATCAAATACATGCGATTCCTAATGATCTTTTTGTTAGTTACAATGATACAATGAATAATAATAATAATGATTATATATTATCTGATTAGATGGATTAGTAGTATAATAAGACCGTTTTACTAACAATGAGAGTAGTACATCGATATAAAACGACGAAATTAATATCTTAAAACTAATTGCTAAAATACTATATTGTAAATACAGAATTTATAGCGTTAAACATAAATAATTGGCTTAACTAGGCTCGAACGAGTCCATGTTTAATTATGTATAATATAATATATAAATATCATTTTGTGTATAATAGTTATTTTCAAAGATTAAATCGAATGCATTACTTTTTTCAATCGCAAAGCAAAAATGGTTCTGACATTTAAGTGAGCGTTATATTTATTAACCCTTTCGTTACTATGGGCATATATATATATATATATATATATATATATATATATATATATATATATATATATTTCATTATACATTTTTCATTTTATCATCGTATAATTTTAATATTCTTTACCCATAAGAACAAGCTTATGATTTCGCTGTAACGAAAAGGGCTAAAAAGGTAATGAAAACATAAAAAAACAAAACAAATAAATCGAAAAAATGTAAAAGATCAATATGGATTCTCTTACGTGATCAACTTGGAAAATAATAAAAGAAAGTCCGAATTAAAAATAAACATTGTTCAAAATTTGTCCACTTATTGTTAGATAGAGCGATCTTGGAAGTGATGATAGAAACTTTGATGATATTATTTTTAACATGAGTAAGCTATCGTCGAATTATTTTAAGCTATCCAAGTTTGAGTATCCTCTTTGATGGATTTGATCGAATTTTTACCGTCGATTGGACATTCGATGGTACAATCGAACACCTTTTAAGATCCGATCTTAATCCTTTATTTAAAATTATCTTTTTAAAGACACCTCGTGAGTGTGTATGTGTGTGTATGTCTTACGCGCGAGAACTTATTATTCTCAACTCGAAGAATTTTTGAAACTAAGTGTATAAGTATATATGTATATTTATGTGTATATGTATTTATGTATATGTATATCTATGTATGTATGTATGTATGTATGTATATATAGTGTTAAGCGAATTTTTGGCTCGTATTTTACTATGCATCGGAACGGTCACGCTAATTGTTTGCTAAAAAATATCTTTTTTCTTTTATTTCGTTTCCTTTTTTTGCTTGCTATACGTTGTTCGAAGAGAGTGTATAATTTGATTATTTTCAACGAATTTACGTCCTTTCGTCTCATTTGGTCGCATATACGATTTTATCGCTTAATTAATTCCAGTGCCACTAGGGATGACACCTTGGTTTTATTTTATTTTATTGTATTATTTCTTTTTATTTTCTTCTTTTGTACTGCCCTAAATGTGCTACTTTTGTTTTATTCCGTCTCATTTTTTTTTGTTGGTTTATTTTATTTTGGGAAGACTTGTTCATGGCTGACAATCTTATGACTCCTAACTTCCCTTTCAAAGATGTATGTACATGTGGAATACATACGATGTATTCGAGAAAGATCTGATGATCCATTCTCTTTCTTCATGTGGAAAATATCAAATCCTAGTTTCGATCAGTGTGTCTCTCATTATCCTTTCTAATTTTCCTTCTCACCATTAAGATCATATCGGTATGTACAGATTGGCACTGTTCTGCTCGGAATATGTTATTATCCATTTGAAAAGTCGCATTAGTTCCGATACGTAGTATAAGAGCATGCAGTGTAGATTTTTTAACGCGACGAATTAGAACAAAGTATCTCCTATTTTGTAAACGGAGATCACGGTTAACATTATCGTACAAAAGTGTCTCATTTAAAGTCATGTACATTACGAGACAATGGAATCACTTCAACGGTTGAAATCTAATCATTGAGAAATCAAATTTATAAACATACTTCTTTCTTTCTTTCTCTCCGTTTAATTTTCGTTTCTTCCCCTCTTTCCCGTCCTTACTTAATACGTTCTTCTTTCCAGTTCGTCGAAGTTTCCAAAATGTTTATTTCACGATAAATCTTCGCCTCAAATGGATCACTTTGTAAGCATGTAGATACATACATACGATCGCTTAAATAAGTATATACAAATGTCTAAGAAAAGTATCCGACATAATCTTATCCCATACGCGTTTCTACGCTTTCTCTTTCTCCTTTCTCTTTTCTTTGATTTAATTTTATTCATATACCATAGGTTGAACACAATGATCGAAAATTTCAATCACAATAGACTCGTAAAATTATTAATTAGCGTTACCTTCGATCGCTACTTCGTAATATCAGTGGCTAGTCAATTTTAATATAATTACTAAATGTCCGAAGAGCGAATGAGAATAAATTTTTCGTATTCGCCGCGTTTCGGGACGTTTTCTCGTATGTTGCACCCCGTCGAATCGTCTAGATTTAACAACGCTTACAAATTTCGATCGACCTCCTCCTTTCAAGTTTTCTTACCTAAATTGGTACCTACAATACATGCGTGGGCGTCTGGGTTGGAATTAAAAAAGAAAAAAAAATGAATAAATAAACAAAAAAAAAAAAAAGAAAGAAAAACAACAATTAGAATTGCCTTTTGCGGAAGGAAGAAACGCGTGATATGCGAGTGCGATTGAGTGAGTCGGATTCTATACAATAAGAAAGGATACAAAAAAATAAAAAGAAAAAAAAAAGCAAAACAGTAAGAATAAAGAAAAGAAACAAGAAAAGCAACAACAACAACAACAATAAAATAAGAATGAGAAAAGAAAGAAAACAAAAGTATTAACTGTGCGTTGTATGTTCACTGTCCGTAAAAATTAGAGATAGCTTCTTGATAATACGATCGATTTTTAATCAACGCATCTTTATAGAACATAAATTGAAGTGTACTTTCTCTCTCTCTCTCTCTCTATCTATCTCTATCTCTATCTCTATCTCTCTCTCTCTCTCTCTTTCTCTTTCTCTCTCTCTTTCTTTATTCGACTTCGTTCCATTTGAACGTGAGGTAGAGTGATTCGGGAAACGGGAAAAAGTGAAATACCGTCGGTAAATAATGGAGTTTAGCAGAGGAGTCTTTGGCAGTTAAGATTTTGTTCCAATGTGAAGAAATTTTGGCGAATTATTCGCCTGGTCGCTTTGATCATCTATCAGGCGCTATGTCTTACTTCGCACCTGGTATTTTTCCTAAAACCTAATGAAAAATAAATAAATGTTAAGTGGAATGTATAATATTACGTAAACGTTAGTTCGAATTACATCCACTACGAAAGTTTTACCTTTGAAAGATCGACACCTGTCAATGCTTGAACCGCCGGAGGTACTTGACCCACCAAACGTGTGATTTCACCGCTCGTCGTATCACTTCCACCTAACAATACTATCTCTTCCGTTCTTGCTAACGGTGCTGCAATTTCGGCAGCGATCTACGAATGGGAGAAAGAAACGATGAGAAAAAATTCACGTAATCGTATTGAAGTAAATTATACGTAGGATTACTTTATTTGATTAAATCTAATACAACCTACCGAAAATAGGTCAACGAGAAATGAGTTTTCGAAAATCGAAAAAATCTTTCTTCATAAGGTTATCGCATCACAGTGTGAAATATTTCACATGAGATTTTCAACGACTCGCGTATAAAATTGAAGTTTTGAAGCAACGTACATAACAAAAAGAAAAAAAAAAAAAAAAAAGAAAAGGAAAGAAGAGAATGACAGAACTTTTTTTACAAAAGTTTATAGAACCGAAGTCAAGTTTAGTATACACACATGTGATGTATAAATGTGTAAGATTAGTTTCTTTACCTTCGGCAGGGCGTTCAAAGCGATATTGAGTATCGCCGCCTCGCCATATTTCTTGTAGATTGCAGCCTTCATCCGCATACGCTCAGCTTCCGATATTCCAACGGCTTCCAAAGCTTGTGCCTCGGCTTCTCCGATCAATCGAATCCTCTCGGCTTCGGCTTTAGCTGCGCTCACCGTTTGCATTCTGTTCATTTAAAAATATATTATACGTGATATATCAGAATATACGTATGCGTGCGTGCCGATAATTATGACTAAGTGGACTAAGTCATATATTTTTCTTATCGATATATTTAAAAATTTGCATTTGTGTTTGATAAAAAAATTTTTTTCATTATATAAGAAAATATTTTCTACGTTAATATATGTTAATAATGTTGTGAAAAATTTTGTGTGTAATAATGAATTTTTACGAGTATCGTGTAAGAATATGTTTTATCTGGATACTTCATATGAATTAGACTATTTTTAATATTAATTCCAAAATCTTGAAAATGGTCTATAATCAAAAATATTTTAGTTCTATTCAAAAAAGGGTAGTCGTAAACAACGGTATTCATTTATTAATTTTCTAATTATAATCATGTTAAATTGAATTAGATTGATATTAGATATTTCTTCTTCTTCTTCTTCTTCTTCAATAACGGTATTTTGTTTTCGTAATATTTTGAGAGTATACAAATTTTCATGGAAAATTGATGAAACGTACGATAACATATCCATTATATACTTATATTTTTTTTCTTTGTAAGTTATCGGATAGTCGCACAAAAAGGTCATTTTTCCACAGAACAAAGAAAAGAAGACAGTATACCGAAAAGTAAGTGACTCAGTTCACTATCAATGTTGAGTCACCGATCACTTTTGCAAAGTCAATTAACGATATATTTTAAATATTTTTTTTTTCTATGTTAAGTTACTCTACGTTATCAAGATATAAATTTTATGCTTTTATAATGATGTCTAGATGAAAGAAAATAGAAAAAATAATAAACATGAGTTTCACCTTTTTCCTTCGGCCACTTTTCCAATTTTATAATGTTCTGCCTCGGCTGGTAATCGCACAGTACTTTGAAGTTCATGTTCCTTTCGACGTACCTCCTGTTCCTCTACTTCGATCTGTTTACGCCTCTCGACGATTTCTATCTGTATCTCTTCGTTTCGTATTCGTTGCCTTATTTTTGCGGCTTGTAGTTCGTAAGCGAGTTGGGCTTCGGCTTTCTATAGAAGTGTAAAACAACAAAAAGAAATAATAAAAAAAGAGAGAGAGAGAGAGAGAAAGAGAAAGAAAAAAAAAGTAATTTATAGGTACGTTTATTAATACGTTTTAAAAGTGATTACGCATGGTTTCACTTACAGCAGTGTTGACCTCCTGATCGAAATTAGCCTTTTGCAATTGGAAGAGCCTCGCGTTATCTTCGATCTTCGTGTCGGTGTTGTACTTAATGTCCATTGCCGCTTTCTCGCACTCGGCTTCCTGCGAACAAGCAAATTTTACGATCTTTATTGCTTAAGCATATTTACCAATTCGCTGAATAATGGATGCATCGAAGCGAGTATATATTTTGAAAAGCAAAACTTTTTCTTCGGTAAAAAGAGTTCTGTTAAAAAGGAACAAACAATATTGATTGAGTTGGATGAATATTCTCTTTTTCTCTCTCTTTAAATAAGAAAAAAAAAAAAAATTAAAAATAAATAGAAAAACGTACGCGTATCCCAGCATCACGATTGGCTTCAGCGACACCAACGTCAGCGTCGCGTTTAACTGCTGCGGTTTGAGCTTTCCCGAGTGACGCCAAGTATTGAACGTCATCGTACACGTCCTTTATCGTGAACGAAAGGATCTCTATGCCCATACGGCCGACATCAGGTGCCGCAACTTCTCGTACGAGAGCAGCAAATTGATCGCGATCTTTGTAAACCTCCTCGACCGAGAGCGTGCCTGGAAATAAAAATCCTTCGTCAGTTTTAGGATCGAGAAGAAAAAGGGAGGAAAAGGAAGGAAAGAAAAATAAAAAGAAAGTGCAATACAACGAACAAAGTGATAGCCCAAAGATAAGTCAGAACGAATTACCCCCTAGAGTTAACTCTTCAATCATCTTTTGTGTAGTAGGTCAATAACCCCGTGACAAACATGACCTATTTTCACGATACGCGGCAACGAATTTCATTTCTAGCATCACGAGATAAAGCCATGGAAAATATCAATAAATCCGATCTTAGAAGTTAATTCTCACCTAATATTGCACGCAAATGGCCCTCGAGGGTGGACAATATGGTTGATTTTATTTCGTGGACACTCTTTCCGAGAAATTGTTCGCTGGCAGTATGTAAAAGCTCATCGGCCTTCATGATCTTGCATTGGGCCACTCCGGTTACGGTCAACGGTACTCCTTGGGCTGTTTCGACGTTCTCGCAAACTGGATTAAGCGTCATTACTTCGAGCGACAATCGCTGGACATCTGTGACGAACCACCAAGTGAAAACGTAACCGCCGACTATTGTCTTCTTCTTCATTGATCCGCAGCATCCTCCTGTGGAATAAAAAAAAAAAAAAAAATCGCAACGATAGAATTTACGCTTTAATCGCGATAATAATTTCATGGAATATCATCAAATTGAGAACGATCTAAACTTCTTTTTTTTTTTTTCTTTTCACTCGAACGGCGACGTTAGATTCGTCGCGCGCTGGTTACATTTACGATGGACGATTATATAGTTCGATAATTTAAATTCGGTTGCTTTTTTCTTTTACGCGCGCACTGGATTTGCTTGTTTCTTTTGGTACGCGCGCACTGGATGATTAAATATAGTTTGTGCTCCCATTTTGGAAAGCAAAAAGGAAAAAGATTATTTTGGGTTTGTCCGTAATGCTAAGCCGTGAAATTTTTTAATGGACTATTTTATAAACTGTTCGATGGCTTAAGTGAATGTACACGAGAAGTTCTTTAATTATTTTCGAACGAGTGTTGAAAGTTATGATAAGTTTTTTTTTAATGGACTCAGAATCTTATATAGAAATACGTTACGTTACGGCTAACTATGCCATCGAAGAAAAGATTCTCTATAACTAACTTTAAGAGATAGATGATAATATTATTCTTGAAGTTAACCATTTGTTTATCGAAAATATACATATAATAATTTAACCAATTTAACGTCGACAAAGAAAAAAATAAAAGATCTTCTCTATACCTCTTATTTCAGATTTAGGATAAATCTGGATCTTCAGATTGTTCTAGTGTAAAAACCAAAAAAAAAAGTACTATTACACGTGAATTCAAGATATATTCCTATCGGAAGGCATTAGATTAGAACCAGTTTGAGTACGGTGATATCCTGTTAAACGTATACGGCTTATTACATTTATTATCTCTATGCGAGCAATGAATTTCTGTTCCTCGTTAAGTTTTCTGAACGACGGGAGCAGTGACAAAAGAAAATATTTGTCTTCGTCCATTTCCTTTTCCTCGTCATTTTACTCCCTTAGAATTTGCTATAACGATTCCTCTAACGTGTTTTTAGAAACTTTCTTTCGTTAAGTTACATTGGCAGTAGGTTTCAATGAGGTAACAGGGGAGACACGATTTATATCCTCCGTTTCTTCAATTACATTTTCATCGTCATTTATGTTACTGATCGTAGACTCAGAGTTGTTGGATGTTTCTACTCTCGATATAATCGCACAGGAATAATAATATATCGGTTTATAAATATTTATGCCTTTTTTTCTTTCCCGATCGAGATGGTTCACTTTTTTGTTCGTCATATTCTCATTCGAAGCATGTACTTAACATTTTTCACTATTTCATTTTTTTTTCTTTGTGATTGATTATCCGTAAAAAAAAAAAAAAGATTTACACTGCAATGATGTAAATATACGGCCAATGCCACTGATATTTGTAGAGGACGTAATATAACAGTAGAAACTTATAATTAAAAAAAAAACTTTAATAATTTTACCTATAAAAAATTAGTATTCTTAACTATAAATTATTAGCTAACAATTCATGAATATTTCGTATTAATATCCGATACCAATATTAAATTTTGCGACAGTATTGAAAAAGTACACAGATAATTCGTTTCGAAGACACTTTCTATTAATGTCCTCAGGAAAGTATCGCTCCTATTATAACAAGAGGCCAAATTCAAGATGTTGACGTCAGAGAATATATTTAGCAAATTATTTCATCTTGCCATTGAGATGTATTACACGGCGATACGAGAAAATTTTATGTCGTTCAAAATTTAATGTAATCTCAAGACATGAATGAGTCTACATAGACTTTTGTAGAGTATAAAAGATGTAATTATTTATACAATGTGTTGAACGAAATTAAACCTATTCGATAAATAAAAAAAAAAATTTACTCTTTTCATTCTTATCTGCTAAAGTTAGATTATTCCAATTTTCAACAAATTTCCCACACAATTCTATCCATAATTTTTTTTTTTTAATCCTTATCAGAATATTCTTTCAATTTTGTATCATATATTGTTGGTCGTTTCACAATCTCACTAATGAACATTTCAATATTCAGCGCCATGTTATTTGATTTAATTCTAAATACTGTTACTCGCCACTCTCATTAGATTAGTGAGTGTAAATGGAAACGAGTTTTTTAGAATATAAATCAAACAGCATAGATCTAGAACTTATGCGGTTTCTATGAAACCCATTTCGTACTGAAACCGAATAGCAATAACTATACATATAACTATACATCACTTTTAAGTGATCAAACTATTTAATCGGCTATAATAAAAGTTCTTAATACATGGATAGGCCTAGAGGCGCCATGCGTGATCTATTCCAATCATGCGGATATCAGATTATGAAAAATATTTTAATTTAGAATTCAATATTTTATTTTGAATAATGGGAAATAAATTGTAAGCATTTATCATTTCTTTCTTTTTATAAAGAAATCTTTTTATTTCTCGTTTATCAAAAATATCTTCGAGTATAAAGAAAAAATAATTTTATTCTTTGAGTAAGGACAAGAAGTCGGACTTTAGGCTGAATTATTGATCGATAAATTATTTATTTATTTATTTATTTATTTATTATTATTATTATTATTATTATTATTATTATTATTATTATTATTATTATTATTATTATTATTATTAATTGCCGATGAGGCAACATCGTAACTAGGAGGCTCGATTCTCTGATGCCTCGTAAAGTACGCCTCGCTCCCCTGCACTTGTCACAACCAAAAGTAGGTCATTTGGTAGAGAGGCCGCACGGTTCTTCACGATGAGACCATTGGCTCGTGACGTCAAGAACGCGATTCCCCGAACATTAGCTCGCAATCGTCCTTCGTTTGCGTGAGATGTCTCACGTAACGCACTTGATCGAACGAAACTTTTAAACCATTCTTCACGTCCATTCAAACCATTCTTCTTACGAAAATTGATTGAACGCTTTTCAATCGGGTATCGTAACAAGAATATATTTTCACTGAATATCGTGACTATTCTTCCGATCTATCTCTGACTATCAAGTTCCGAAAAATGATGAAGGAAGTTTACAGTTTTTTACTTCCGTTAACAGTTCTTCTTTAACAAGTTGATAAACGTAATTGTTTTCTTAATAAACTTACTACCGTCGCCGTGTAGCGTTAATTCGTTTTTTTCTTTTTTTTTTTTTTTTAATTTTTTTTTCAACAAAATTTATAAGATTATAATGATGATGATAATGATGATGATATGACGTCGAAGACGATGAAGAGCATGTTATATGATTACTGTGGAAATAATATCAAGAATCATGATTGACTAAATATTTCGATTATTTTTGAGGACGAGAAGGAAATCGTTCAAAAGAGAATTCGAGAAGGAAAGAGGAGAAATGTAGAGAAAGAGAGAGAGAGAGAGAGAGAGAGAGAAATGTGACGGAGAAAGGCAGAGAGGGAAGTCGATGACCGTTATGCGAGAGGCACGTAGCTTCGAAACCCGTTCGCTTTGAAGGTAACCGTATGACTTTAGAATACAATCTCAATGGATCCAGCATGCTGATAGTCGCGTCCGTAGTAAGGTCATGGTCATTCTTACGAGGCTGCCCTTCGGCTTCGTTCGATCGTCTCCTCTTCCAAAAGTCTATATCCTTTCGTTCTTTACTCCGACCTAGAGAATACGAATCCTCGCGTGGAAAGATAAGTTATTATGAAATTTTACGCGAATACGGTTAGTTATTTAACCGTCTAGGTACGGTTTGTGAATAACGTAATTTGATTATGTGATAGCGTGTATATTTGTTTTTTAATTATCTGAAATAATATAATATCTCTCAGAAGTGCGTGCCTGTGAAATGCGTGATCGTTTTGTAATGAAACATAAAAAGGGATTATGTACGTGATACCGTGAAGAAATATTTCATTGCGAAGGTAAAAACATTTTCTGGGTTTTTTTTTTTTTTTTTTTTTTTTTTGGAACTCGTCGACTCGTTCCCCGCAAAATAATTTATAATATCCGTTATTAATGCGCTTAAACGATCTTGGAATTAGAATCGTACAAGTGGCGGCACAGAAACCTAGAAAACGATCGAGAAATCGAACGGGGAAACCTATCAAAGACATTGTGGTATTATATAGGGAAAACAAAGAATTGCGATCGAATACGGAACAATAACCTGTACGATGATGGTGTATATCGGAAACTATGTTCCACATCAAATGGAAGTATCCTCTAACGAGGGTTTTTTTTTATGAAATTCGAATTTCCACGAATTAATAACCTTAGCTCATAGACTCCTGATAGTGAGAGTAAAAAAATAATAGTGATTAAAAACTCTGTCGACGTTTCATCTATGTGACGTCTAGAAAATCATCGGAACTTTGCATTGACAGTGAATTACTTAACAGTCGAAAGTTTCCTGCTTCATTGTTATTCGTAACGACATGTTTCATGGTGTTTCGAGTCAATTGAATCTTTAAACGATGATACGATGGTACTCAGTATATCGGTATCGATTCTACAGGAACAACGTGTCTTAAGAAAGTCCTGGAAATGCTTTCGATTTATTGTAAATTATACGCTCCATCTTTTTTTATGTATAAAAAAAAAAAAAAAATAATAAAAAGAAAAAGAAAGAGAAAAGTACTTCGTATCTAATTAAATAAAATCAACTTTACTTTGCAGAAGCTATAAAATAAATCATAATGGGAACTGAAAGTGCAATGATTGGAGGCTTTTCCACGTCAAGCACTGGCCTATCGTGGTTTTTTTCAGTTTTAACTGCAGCGCTACTTTATTTCCATTACGAGGTTCTAGACAACGAGGCACCACCTATTGATATTTCTTCTGAAGAATTATTAAGATCTTATGATTTCATCGTAGTTGGTGGTGGATCAGCAGGTACCTACCTATCGTCAAAATAATTATTAAATTTATGAGATCTCCTTACTTCTCGTCTACATTTAAGATCGAATTATTTTGTGATATTGCAATATCAACTTACTTGACTGCGAAGAATTTCCCCAATTTCATTTATTTTAAACTGTAATGGTTGTTAATCACTATATTTCGATGATATTATCAAGAGAGATTGTAATCGTATACCGTATAAAGAAAAAAAATTCAGATGAACTTTCCTAAGTCGGATTATAATTAATATTTCATGTTTTTAAAGAGGACACGTAAACAGTTATTTTTTTTTTTCTTTTCTTTTACATTATACATTAATAAGAGTATATTCAATAGTCGACCGAATAACGACGAGATCTAGAACGATGAAAATTGTCGACAATTTTCTACTATGTATATCCGCTTTAGGTGCCGTTGTAGCGAATCGTTTAAGCGAAATCAACAACTGGAACGTGCTACTCCTAGAAGCTGGAGGACAGGAGACAGATATATCGGACGTACCTCTTCTTGCTGGTTATCTTCAATTGACTCAACTCGATTGGCAGTATAAGACGGAAGCTCAGGGTACTTATTGCTTGGGTAAGTATTACTGAACTGGATCTTGATAATTTTTCTTTTTTCCTTTACTAACATAGAACGTAATGTGATCGTATAGAGCCCGCGTCGAAAGTTTTCATTCGAAAGAGTTAGAAATCTGTCGAGTCTTGCTACATCGAATACCAATGAAAGTATTGCAATCGTTTCAGCAATGGAAAATGAACGTTGCAACTGGCCTCGTGGTAAAGTGATCGGTGGTAGCAGCGTTTTAAACTACATGCTTTATCTTCGTGGGAATAAAAAGGATTATGATCTGTGGGAGCAGCAGGGTAATCCTGGTTGGAATTCGAAAGAAGTACTTTATTATTTCAAGAAGTCCGAAGACAATCAAAATCCATATTTGACTCGTACACCGTATCATTCGAAGGGTGGTTATCTGACGGTTCAAGAAGCACCATGGCATACACCGTTGGCGGCAGCCTTCGTTCAAGCTGGTCAAGAGATGGGCTATGAAAATCGTGATATAAATGGGGAATACCAGACTGGTTTCATGATCGCACAGGGTACCATAAGACGCGGTAGTCGATGTTCCTCATCGAAGGCCTTCCTACGTCCTGCGAGACTTCGTAAGAACTTGCACGTTGCGTTGAACTCACACGTGATCAGAATACTGATCGATCCTAATTCGAAGAGAACGTACGGAGTAGAATTTATCAGAGATGGCAAGATCTTTCGCGTACATACGAAAAAAGAGGTGATAGTGTCCGGTGGATCCATCAATTCCGCTCAACTCCTGATGTTGTCAGGTTTGGGACCAAGAAAAGACTTAATCGAGCACGGTATTCCGGTGATACAAGACCTAAAGGTAGGTCACAATCTACAAGATCACGTTGGCTTAGGTGGTCTCGCTTTCCGTGTGAACAGTGAAATTTCAATGGTCGAAAAGAGACTTCACAATGTGCAAGCTGTCATACAATATGCACTTTTAGGTGATGGTCCTTTGACCGTTCTAGGTGGTGTTGAAGGATTAGCCTTCATCAATACTAAGTACGTCAATGCAACGGAAGATTTTCCAGATGTCGAGCTACATTTCATATCGGGCTCGATAAATTCCGATGGCGGTAGACAATTACGAAAGATCGACGGGGTGACGAGGAGCTTTTACGATGCAGTTTTCGGTCCGATCAGCGAAAAGGACGTTTGGAGCGTGCTACCAATGCTTTTGAGACCTAAGAGCAGAGGTATTATCAAGTTAAGAAGCAAAAATCCCTTCGACCATCCGCTGATATATGCCAACTATTTCAAAGAACGTGAGGATATAGCTACGCTTGTCGAAGGCACCAAAATCGCTATTGCACTCAGCAAAACTCGAGCTTTTGAAAGATTCGGTAGTGAACTTTATTCGAAACCGTTTCCCAATTGTCAGGATATACCACAGTATACCGATCAACATTGGGAATGTATGATTAGACATTATACGCACACGGTTTATCATCCCGTTGGTACATGCAAAATGGGACCGTATTGGGATCCAGATGCAGTGGTCGACCATGAGCTTCGAGTTTATGGAGTAAGTGGCCTTCGTGTTATCGACGCTTCCATTATGCCCAACATTGTCAGCGGTAATACCAATGCTCCGGTGATAATGATCGGCGAGAAGGGTTCTGACATGATTAAGCAGTACTGGTTAAAGAAAAAGAATCGCGGCTAAGTCACGTACTCGGAAAAAAAATTATCAAGTTGGAGGAGAACTTTTCTACGGAAAGTGATATCTGAACCTTTGTTTTTTATTTTTTTATTTATTTTATTTTTTTTTAAGCAATTATAGATTAAAAACGTGATGTTTTATATAAATAATTCAAGAAATTTTTCTTGTTATTTTTTTCAATTACTATTTATCGAACATCGTGCAGAATATCAACTGACTGTGACGACATTTCCACGTAAAGTACGATAAAAAAACTTGATATAAGGCTATGTATTTGACATCAACATAAATTGTAATTTATGTATATTATCGTTTTTCTGTAGGACATTATGATAATGATATCGTCAGATACTTTATCGTTTAACGTATTCTAGTAAAAGGAATAATTGTAAAAAAAATATGTAAAAATATATAATAATGTATGAAATAAATATTTAATGTTAAATGCGTAATTATCGAAGTTTTGCATAAATATTGAATTCATTCGAAACGGTAAGATTGCTGACACGACAAATAAAGAGAACATCGAGGTCAATTTATGTATTCATATTATGTGGGCACGTGCCTCTCGGGAGCCTACATTTTTTCCGTGTATCACAAAGAGAAAGCATCGATCGTTGGTATTTCATTTTTAAAAGAAGGAAAAATTTTCATTCGTTAAAAATGATTAGAATAAAAAAATTGTCTCCGTTACAAATCGCGCTTTTTTATAGGCTGGAAAAGAGTTTTTTAATTTTATTAAAAATCTTTGTATTGTTATATCGTCCGGACATTATCGATCATGATAATCGAATAAATACGTTGTCACCGAGAAAGCTTTCGGATAATTATGACTTTGTGGTGATCGGTGGTGGATCAGCGGGATCAGTTATAGCCAATCGTCTGTCGGAGAACAAGAATTGGACGGTGCTTTTATTGGAAGCTGGTGGAATCGAGCCGATGTTATCGGATATTCCTGTTATTTTTCCGACTTATCAAGTCAGTCCAATAGATTGGCAATTTAAGACGGAACCGTCATCGTTTTATTGCCTGGGAATGAACAATAGGCAATGTAACTGGCCACGAGGAAAGGTGAAATCTCATAAACTAATATCTTGAATGAAATTTTGTTCGAACAAATTGACAAAGTCAATGTTCTATTATGTTAAAAGGTGTTAGGTGGGAGCAGTGTGATAAACGCTATGCTCTATGTGCGTGGCAACAAAAAGGATTACGACAATTGGAGAGATCAAGGTAATCCTGGTTGGGATTACGATAGTGTACTGCCATATTTTAAAAAATCAGAAAGCAACAAAATCAAAGGTTTAGATCCGGTTTATCATGGGACTGAAGGAGAGTTGACCATTGAAAATTTCAAATTTCAAACTCCTGTGACGGATTATTTATTAGCAGCTGGCAAAGAGATGGGGTATAGAATAGGTGACATAAATGGATCGAATCAAACGGGATTCACGTATTCTCATGCAACGATAAGGGACGGTCTTCGTTGCAGTACTTCTAAAGCTTTCCTTCGGAAGGCATCGAAAAGAAAAAATCTTCATATATGTACGCATTCGATCGTCGAGAAAATCCTTATAAAGGAAAATTCAAAGACGGCTTACGGCGTGATGTTTCGGAACAATGCAAAAACATACACCGTTCGTGCGAATTTCGAAGTTATTTTGGCTGCGGGTACTATACAGTCGCCGCAATTGCTGATGCTATCGGGGATTGGGCCAATGGATCATCTTAAAGAATTGGATATACCATTGATCCAAGACACGCCAGGCGTTGGTACGAATCTTCAAGATCACGTGGCGATAGGTGGTATCGTTTATTTGGTCGATCCACCAGAAAAATACAAATTCAATGAGTTCACTTACGTATTGCCAAAGCTCATTTCCCTGAAATCGGTAAGACAATTTGCTAAGAAAAAAAGTGGTCCCTTATATACAGCACCCGAGTGCGAAGCAATGGCCTTTATTAATACCAAGTAAGCGCCGTGGGCATTGATCGGTCTTTCTTTACAAACACTTCTTCTCGGGATTACTTTTATAGAAAATATCATTCATTTTCAGATACTCAAATGTCTCCGCAGATTATCCAGATATTCAATTATTTATCTCAGCGGCTTCTATCAATTTGGACGGTGGTGTATTCAGTAAAAGAATATTTGGTCTTACGGATGATTTCTATGCAAAAGTTTTCAAAAATATCAACTATCAGGATTCTTACTCTATTATACCAATTCTCTTGAGACCACGTAGCAGAGGTTATATCAAATTAAAATCGAAGAATCCCGAAGATCACCCTATCATTGTACCCAATTACTTTAACGATCTTCGCGATCTTGAAGTTCTGGTAAAGATGAATACTTCTTATCTCCTAATGTTAATACATAATAAATTTAACATAAGTTATTAGTTATTGTTAAGACCTTGAAAATTAGAACGAAATACTAACGAACGTCCTATACTTCCTAAACTAATGTATCTCAACATGAACGGTTAAAATTTGTCAACAGACTTTTATCAAATATATCCTTCCTAGATATTAATCTAACATTTATGAAATATTGTTTCTAACACAGATAGAAGGCGCGAAGTTTGCACATAGGATAAGTCAAACTAAAATAATGCAAAACGTCAATGCTCGGGCAAATCCAAATAAAATACCAGCTTGTTCAATATTTCAATTTTCATCGGACGATTACTGGCGATGTCACGCCCGTCATTACACAATGACGATTTATCATCCAATTGGTACATGCAAGATGGCACCTGCCGGGGATCCCATGGGTGTAGTTGATTCTCGATTAAAGGTACACGGTATTCAAGGTCTTCGTGTGATCGACGGATCCATCATGCCGAACATAATATCTGGAAATACTAACGCACCCACGATAATGATCGCGGAAAAAGGTGCCGATATGATAAAGGAGGATTGGAATGGCCGAGATCATTCGTGATAAGCAAAATCAACGAATTATTTAATGTAAAATTTTTTCCGGTAAACTAGATCTTATCGTATTCTCGAAAAATCATTTGAGATAGTTAAATAAATACGTATATACCCATATAACTTGTTACATTATCAAGCTATTTTGGCGTTGCGCACATGTGCAAATTAAAATAATTGATGAAGAATATTTCTACATATCGATAATTTTCATTTACTTATATACTATGTCAATATTATTTGTAACACATAAATAATTCTCCATATGTATGCTCAAGTGTCCCACATAATTTCTACTACAATGGCTACATTTCATCTCCCTTTATACTCTAAGAGAGAACCGATTGAAGCTCTATTCGTTCGCTGGAACTCGAATCAACCTGATTCCAACTTTTCAAGAACTTGGTAAGATCTCATAATCCTACGAAACCGTGTTAACAATTAAGCGTATAGGAATAATCAGATCGTATCGGTGGTTGATTTTCGCAACGAGCCTTACCTCCTAATTTTCCTCGAGTACAAGTGAAATCATACATCTTACGATAGGTAAAGCGAAAAGTGAAAGAAAAAAGAAATAAAGAAAAGAGAAAAACATAGGAAGAGAGAGAGAGAGAGAGAGAGAGAGAGAGAGAGAGAGAGAGAGAGAGAGAGAATGATTCACCATCTTCATGCGTTGCGAATCGTTATAGACTCGTATAGCGAAATATAGGCTTGCATAATCGAGAGGTCTTCTCTTTTTGTTTTTTTCTTTTCTTTTCCTTCATTTTTTTTTTGTTTCTTTTCTTCCTCTTTTATTATTTTAACTTTCTTTCACAAACTTGAAAAAGTTTATTGAAGTTTTGGATACGTGCACGATTCAAAGGATTTCTCGATTCGTTGAAAGGTTCACGCATTAGGCAGGATGATCGTGTAATAGTTCGTTATTTCTTATTATTGTCCATGGAGAATCGGTTCACGTACGTGTATGTATATACAGGGTGTTCGTTCATAGATGTCCAAGCAAATATCTCGTGAGAAGTTTGTTACAACAAAATTTTTTATAATATAAATTTGTACGACCTGGGTCAGTTACAAGAAAGTTCAAAGTTCGTGTAAAAGTAAATTTTGTCTTTTGAAAAAGCGATTTTTTTCGACTTATGAAGGTCGTTTTTTATTTTCTACATGGATACCTATAATATTTTTTTATGCATATTCCTAAAGTAGCGATCATTTGTAATTAAAATCATTTGAAAGTGAACAATTTTTATTACTCATTGTTTACGAGTTAATCGGAATGTTAAATATATTAAAGTGCATAGTTACTTTTCCACAGGATAATTTGAAAAACAATCATCGTACTATATAATATTTTTAACTCCTTTACACTGAATAGATTCTGGCCTTCTGACTGACTTTCAACTCGTCAAATTCGAGACTATTTGATTTGTAAATAATATATTTGTATAGTATGGAGCATCAAATACAGTACAGTATGAAAGTGTTGTTAGTCAATCGTTAAGATGTCGATTATCTCGTAAATAGTAGCAATTTTTCATCACATATGATTTTGATTGCCAATGATTACAACATATGCAAATAATGGAACAAAAGAAATATTATAAATATCGATTTAAAAAAAAAAAAAAGAAAAAAAAATCTTGTAGGTGACTCAGAGCTATGCAAATTTTTCTTAATAACATTTTTCTTTTGTTAATGTAACCAACCAGTTAGGAGATATTTGCTCGGATGTCTATGGACGGACACCCTGTATACACAAGTCCATTTGATTCGAACAGGATGCAACGTCAACGAAAGTCACTTGACGACGAAGAAAGCCGGACAACGAAACAGAATACACACACACACATCCTTTTGCACTATAATTATTTTCCTAGTTTGTTCTTAGCCAATTCATAGCTTCACATACATACACATATACTTTAAAAGCAATTTTTAAATACTGACTTGTTTCATTAACTAAATGAAACATCATGGTAAAGATGACTCGAGAGTTATAGAGAAAAGTCAATTGTCATCTTGCAATGCAAAGGTATATATATATATATATATATATATATATATATATATATATATATATATATATATAGTGTGTATATAGACGCACAATATAATTTCGTTGTTCAGCTTTCTTCGTCGACGGAATGACTTTCGTCGACGTTGCATCCTGCTTGGACCGAATAGACTCGACTGAGCGCAGAGTGGAAGCAAGATGACGTCACGTCATGGATGTTTCACCGCAGTCAGACACGAGGGATTTCTTTGGCCCTCGAAAGAGAGGAGGACGAGGAGTGGAAAGAAGAGAAGAAGGAGGCTTCTTAATTAGTGCGTCTAGCTTCGTCGGTTGGCTTGGCTGACGGGTTAACCGATATGCGGCTAACAACGTTTGCCTCTTGCCAAACGATCTTCCCCGAGGAGAAACGGACGATTCTTACTGTCTGCCTCCTCTGTTCGCGTCTACTTGATATTTTTGGTCGTTGAGTCGATTAGCAACCTTCCTGTTGACCGTCCAGGAGCCACCATTGACTCGTAGCCGCGCGCCTTTCGACTCGAGTCACCGTTCGTTCCCCCTTTAGTTTCTTCTTTGTTCTCGTCGACGCTCCAAATGCTTCCAAAATGTTTGCGAGCCGGCAAGCTTGAGTCGATACTTCACCATCAGCCGCGCTACGTTCCACTGAATTTCATCAGGTAACGATCTTTCTCTCTCTCTCTCTCTCTCTCTCTCTCTCTCTCTCTCTCTCTCTCTCTCTCTCTCTCTCTCTCTCTCTCTCTCTCTCATTCTCTTCCTCTTTCCCTTTCTTCCCCTCCGTCGTACTCTTATCACTAATCAATGCAATTAATACTAGTCCGCAACGAAATCCAATCGATTTTGAACGACACGTGCTTTCATAAAAATCTCCAATTTCTTTCCTCGTCCTCGGAAGTAAACTCGTCCAGCAGCGTTTACCACCAACGTACATTACATTCGAGTTCACCGTGTTCGTTATAACCAGTCGCAATGGGAATCGATCGTACACGCATTTATCTTATGTAAAACGTATTTAACGGGCCAATGGTAACAGTACGATCAATCGGAGGTTGCATGCAGTCAGTACCTAACTCGATTTCGTTCGTGCGCCCGCGCACGCGCCCCCGCGCCATTCGGAATTTTAATCTAAATGTCGCTGATTATCTAGTCCAACTTGCGTGAGATCCTATGGTATTTCGAAAACGGAAAAAGAAGAGAAAAGAAAAAAAAAATACAAAGGAAAAGAAGAGGAGAAAGAAAAAATAGTTTCGCCTACGATAGAAAGAAAAAATAGTTTCGCCTACGATACAATTTTCATGCTCGCGTCTTTTTGTGTTAATCCTTTGATCTAATCAAATATGATATTAGTACATGTCCGAGGGAGAACGTGATAAGTGACTTGTTTCTTTATCTAATCGTCTTGTCGCATCAAGTCGAGCCAAGTTCGCGATTATTCCGTAAAATCGTCATCACGCGATTAACAAATTTACGTTTGTACCGTAGACATGAACACGTTGACCACGGTGGACGAGACACGTCAATTTTACAAAGACACGTTAGAGACACGTTAAATTTACAAGTTAATTATTATAAGTCGAATGCAAACATAAAAATAATTTTCAATAACAAATAAATTTTCAACAGCAAATAATCAGATAACAAGTGCGACAATTAATAAACGTTATTAACGATATTTTCGGTTAAATAATGAAATTACGATCAACGAAATTATATATTTATGTATTTTCAATGTAATTGAAAATAATCCTTTCGGGTATCAATTAACCAGTTATTTCTAAATTAAAAGTTAACAAATGTAATATTTAAAGAGAACTAGATTTCTGTAACGAATTATAACAGAATAATATAAACGAAAATATCACCGACTGTCGTGGTTTTTGCGATACGTCATTATTTTATTATTGCAGCATTCTAATCCAATAATTATCATTTTTAATCGCCTAATACGTATCCTCATCAGGGACAACCAAACGTGTATTATGATGGAAAGATTATCCCCGTTAAAATGTGGATACTCATTATTAATAAGAGTATAGTCATATTAAGGATTATAATATATTTATAATTTATTATTACGAGCTTATAATAATGAAAATTTTATTCCGTTACAACGGATTAGGCTTACGATAGTCAACGTGTGTTAAAATCCTGTCGGTTCGGCTCTTCCGTTTTAGTCGGGAGTTACTTATACGTCCGTTCAATTGCCTGTCACGATTTTCTTCTTATATTTCGTGTAACTCCAAGAGAAGATTACGTATTCCGAATTAGATCGTATTTAATTAAACGATCCTTGACGAGTATTGTCGGAAAGACTTCCGATGTATTACGTATGCTCTCTCTCTCTCTCTCTCTCTCTCTCTCTCTCTCTCTTTCTCTCTCTCTCTCTCTCTTTCCAACTCACTTTCCTTCTCTCTCATGCATGCTGCTTATTTGTATAGAAAGGCATCTATCGTTTTGGTTCTCTTATGTCTGTGGCCGTGAGGCCACTGCACCCTACCCTAGCCGTTCTATTGACGTTCTGCAGAACCACTATATCTATTTATCCGATCCCTGTTACAGATTTACCGTTCTTTATGTAACGACATATCATATTTAACATTTACCAACTCTCTACACATTATCTACAACGGTATTTAAGGAAAGGATAGAGGGAAATCGAAGATAATCGATGCCCCGTAATTTCCTCTTCTATCGCAAGCAATAAAGAGTGCCGATTAAGTAAAAAATAAAAGGAAAGTAAGAGGAATGAGAATAACGTTTACTTTCTATCTTTGGTGCTACAATAACGAGTGTTAGAACGTTCTCGATGGTATCGATCTCTCTCTCTCTCTCTCTCTCTCTCTCTCTCTCTCTCTCTCTCTCTCTCTCTCTCTCTCTCTCTCTCTCTCTCTCTCTCTCTCTCTCTCTTCTCTCTTTCTCTTTCTCTATGTTTTCCTTGTTTCAGTTCATAAGGTTTCTAGCTAGTGCATGGACCATCATTTTCACTTTTATTTACGAATCCTCTGAAATGATAAATTATATGCGCGCAACCGAACGGAAAATCTGTCGCGATCGTAAGTACCGTTGTAGGAAGAACGTTTGTGTTTAATTAATAGTGAATGGTTATCAAACATCTCTTCTATGAGATACGTTGACACTCATAGGTCGTTATCAGTAAGCGAGTCCCCGTAATATTATGTATCTATCTAAGTCGTTCGTTAACTTCGAATCAGATAACGTTTCATAAAACCATACGTAATAGATCTATTTAATTTAATTTCAATGATTAATCGCGCGAGAATCAGAGAAGAACGAAATGATCTATATTTGATGAAAACGTGATTAATCGTGCAGAACAAATATATGGCAAATGTGAGCGGATTAAATGTAAAAAAAAAAAAAGGAAAAATGTAAAGAAAAGAAAAAGAAGAAAAGAACGAAGAGATTTAATAAAAATTAAATTCGTTTATTTACAGATGATCTTGGATGACGTACGATGATACGAATCTTTAAAATGCGCTTACTCGATTTTCTTCTGCTTTTGGTGCAGTATGCATTCGCTAAGCAAGTCAATCCACCGATGGTGAGTATAAATATTAATCGATGAAAACGCCACGTAGAAGGGCGCATCGTTATTTCGACGGTCAAATCGAAAGATCACGAACTTAAAATTAAAATATGGGTTAAGATTATCGGTAATATTATTCTCTTTTTGAAATCCTGCCGTACGAAATGACGAACGTATACTATGAATACGGTATTATTAAAATGATACGCAAAAAAAGAAAATGGTAAAACAGAACCGTCCAGTAGAAATTTGCAATTCGTATTAAGGTGATTGTCTTATCATTGACTTTAAATATGAAAATATTATGTACGTTGCTGATTAGCTGATAATGACGTCTGTTTTTTCTTTGTCTTCCTCTTCATTTTGTGAGAAAAATTAAATTACCAACGGATCGTACAGTTTAATATTAAAACGATGACGTTTATTTCAGCTCAATCAACTGGGCATAAATTATGACAGCTTCATTATATCAAACACAACGGGATGTTGCGGCTGCAGTTTCGAAGATACAAAATACATGGACACGGTATGCGGAGGGCAATCCGCTTTCATGAATTTAGTTCAGAATCTTATGATGTCGAGATGCGACATATCCGATCCTTGCCGTCGATTGGGCAGAGACGATGTACCGAACGAATGGTAAATTATCTAAACGATGAGTTCTCAGGTCTATGCTCGAAGATAAAACATTTTGGCAAGGAATTCATGATGACATTTATGTTTACATAGGTTCGACTTCATCATCGTTGGTGCAGGTGTAGCTGGACCTATCATTGCCAGAAGACTAAGTGACAATGCTTGGAATAGGGTTTTACTGATCGAAGCTGGTCCCGAAGAACCAACCATGACAGCTATTCCAGGATTGGCTTGGAACGCTATTTCTTCGTCACTAGATTGGAAATATAAAACGGAACCAACGAGACCACATCCAACAGCCTGTTTAGGTATAATAATATATCATTATCATCCGATTCGTCCAACATCGAACTAAATTCATATAATTTTTATTCGAAATTTCAGATACAGGTGGAAGGTGTAATGTACCTAGAGGAAAAATGGTCTCGGGTACCGGGGCAATGCACGGCATGATGTATTATCGTGGCCATCCAGAGATCTATAATAAATGGGCACGTGAGGGTAACGTTGGATGGTCCTATGATGAAATCGAACATTATTTCCAACGTGTAGAGGATCCGGTTGATCCATTGATGTTAAGTTCATTCGCTCGTACTGTACCCAATGGTCCAGTGAAGATCCAACATTATTCTCACAGACCAGAATTTGTTAGTACACTATTGGAATCAGCGGCCGAATTAGGTTACAGAACATACGGTTTGAAGGAGTACACCCAAACTGGTTTCATGGTAGCACCAATGACAGTGGAGAAAGGACTAAGAGCATCAACTCCTAAGGCTTATCTAAGACCTGTACACAATAGAAATAATCTAAGAGTTCTGACCAATGCTCAAGTATTGAGGGTTTTGATAAACGATTACGACATGAAAGCATACGGTGTTGAACTTATTGACAAACATGGTCAAAGGAGAGTCATCAAATGTAACAAGGAAGTTATTTTGACGGCTGGCGCCATGGGATCTCCACAGATACTTCTAAATTCCGGTATTGGACCGAGAGAACAATTAACTAAATTTGGTATTAAAACGTATAAGGATCTACCAGTAGGAAAGTATTTTATCAATCACGTGTCGATTGCTGTACCAATGACCATTAGAGATACTTCGGTAGAGACAATGACAATGCAATCAGTGAACGAATATCTTGAAAGTAGAACCGGTGATCTGGCTAGCACTGGATTAACTCAGGTCACTGCTTTCCTTGAAAGTAACTACACTATTCCTGGTATACCTGACCTACAAGTATTTTTCGATGGCTTCAGTTCGTACTGCCCGAAAACAGGGTTACCAAACGAATGCACGAATGGTATCAAGGGACCTTGCCCCAATAGAAGAAAGATCGTCGCTAGACCGACCGTCGTAATTCCCGAGAGTCGTGGTACCTTAGAATTGCGCAGCGGCAATCCTTTAGATCTGCCTCTAATGTATCCTAATTATTTTACCCATGAAAAAGACATGAAAGTTTTGATTCAAGGTATAAAAAAAGTACTTCAGCTCATAGACACCCCGACCATGAAGAAATGGGATCTACAATTAGATACAACGCAGCATCCACTTTGTACGAAGTAAGTGTATTATTTGTTCGTGGTTTTTTTTTTCATTTTTTTTTTTTTTCTTTTCATCCTCTTATTAATTATTATAATAAACGTACTGCCAATAACACCGCATTATTTTCAAGTTTGCACTTCGGCTCGGACGCATATTGGGAGTGTTATATACGAGCTAAGACTGGACCGGAGAATCATCAAGCCGGTACCTGCAAAATGGGACCAGCAACCGATGCTGATGCCGTTGTTGATCCGCAATTACGAGTACATGGCGTACCAAACATTCGTGTTGCCGATCCTTCCATATTTCCATATTTACCCAATGCTAATCCAATTGCTGCTATAATGATGGTAGCTGAAAAGGCATCCAATATGATTATCAATTCGTGGTAATCGAATAATTAATTCATATGATTTTTCACAAAATTTCTTAATAAACGATTACTTTTTTCTCCTCACCTATGAGTTTTATTATACACTCTAACAGTTTTGTTTATATATTTTATATACAATATTTTAATATGTATGATGGTAAGCGGAAAAGTAAGAATAAGAAATACATAAAAGATACATATAATAAGAGATACATATATTATTATGTAATTATTTCTTCAGGAAATGACGATAAGCTCGAGTTAATAAAAGAAAACTTTTTTTAAACGAAAAAACATTATTGCTAACAATTGAGTACGATTATATTGAAACATACTGTGTGCGCATATTTGATCGATATAATGAAATTGATATCACTGAATATCGAATAAAAAGAATACTGTGTGATTGTAACTTGAGATTGTTTGTCAAAGATATGATGCATAATCTGGTATAGAAAAGATTGTGGCAACATGACCGGATAGGTAAAAGGATACGCTTCGATGAAAAAGAAATTGCGGGAATAAAGAATCGGGAAGATCAAGTGATCAGAAAAAAACGAAAATCGTAAATTGATCTAGAAATTAAAGTGGGGGATATCACCGAGATCTATTCACGATACAGAATCTGGATTAGATCAATCATCCCTTGGCGTTTGCTTATTACGGAACTATCAGTGAGTAATAATGATTGATGTATGATCTATTTCGTGGACTTACATTCACATGAGTAGTTATTTTAATTGACATTAATTTATTCTAATTGCCATTACTTGAATTGTTATTCTTACAATTAGTCAAATCAATTTCATCAAAGGATTTCATTGAAGGATAAGTTCGTGAGATAAGTCAGTGTCACAATCATTGTAATTCTTGCTTTTATATATATATATATATATAAAAAAAAAAAAAAAAAAAAAAAAGAAAAAAAATGTAAATACAATGAATAATAAAAATGTAAATGAACAAAAAAAACTGTCGCGACAATTTCATGTTTTCTGCGCAATTCTTTTAGATTAAAGATCGTCGCCAGTATATTCTCGTACTCAGTCGAGAAACTGACGGAAAATCTGTGGGGAGAAAAAGAAAAGGAGGAAGAAAATGGAATTTTGCCTTACTGAAATTTGTGCATCTGCGGCGCAAGGATCTTCTAATCTTTTATTCACGCGACTGTTACAAACGTTGCTCGTTGCTCAATGCTCTCTAAGCGTTAATAAGGAATACCCGAAGGACCGTACGGAAGAGATTATAAGTTCGAAAAGAGAATTTGATTTCGTGATTGCAGGAGGTGGTACCGCTGGATCGATTTTAGCAAACAGATTGACAGAGATAAGCAATTGGGATGTATTACTGATCGAAGCTGGTGAAGATCCATCGGTATTATCAAACGTCCCTGGAGCGATTTTTATGGTTTTTGGAACCGCAGAAGATTATAGCTATGACATCGAACCGCAGGAAGGATTTTGTCAAGGTATGAAAGACAGAAATTGCAAGTGGGGTAAAGGAAAGGCCCTGGGCGGTAGCTCTGTGATAAATGCAATGCTACACGTTCGTGGAAACGACCGAGATTACAATGAATGGGAAAGTTTTGGTAACGAAGGTTGGAGTTACGAGGAAGTGTTACCATATTTCAAGAAATCGATCGATTGTTCTCAAGAGTACATCGATAAGTGGGGAGATAAATATTGCGCCAAGGGTGGCCCTTTGAAAATTAGAGATTACAATTATTCCGAAACAAACATGCAAGAGATCATTATAAACGCTGCTCGTGAACTTGGTGTACCAATTCTTGAACCGTTTGACGGAGAACATTACGTAGGCTATGGAAAAGCATTGGGTACTATTGATATGTCTCGTCGAGTTAACGCAGCAAAAGCATTTCTTTCGCCGATAAAGGATAGAAAGAATTTATACGTGATGAAGTCCGCCAGGGTAGACAAGATCCATATGGACGATAATCGAGCTACTGGTGTTAGGGTGACCTTGAAAAATGGTAAGCAAGTCGACGTGGCGGCATCGAAAGAAGTGATTCTATCAACTGGCACTATCGCAACTCCTCAGATTCTAATGCTTTCTGGAATTGGACCAGCGAATCATCTACGTGAGATAGGAATACCACTCGTGTCTGATTTACCTGTTGGAGAAAATCTTCAGGATCACGTAATATGGTTAGGAATTCAATTAGCATACATCAATCAAACGAAAGGACCACCATCGCCGACGCATATAATGGACATTGCTTATAATTATCTGATGAAAGGAACTGGTGAATTGGCCACGATCGGTGGCGTCGATCTACTTGGATTTCTTAACCTAACCGACCCTAAATCGAAATATCCCGAAATAGAGATTCTCTTTACTCACGTACCAAGATGGCAGGTCTATAAACTCCAACTGCTTTTGAAAGCCTTCGACGTATCAGACGAACTAATCGACAACATGAGTAAAGTCGTTATGGAGACAGACATCGTCTTTATGTGCCCGGCTTTGATGAAACCAAAGAGCAGGGGTGAAATTAAGTTACGCAGTAACGATCCTGGCGATCGAGTTAAGATCTACGCAAATTATTTTTCCGATCAATCGGACAGAAAGATACTTCTGAAGTCTATCGATTTTGTTAAGTCGTTGGTGGCGACCAAAACTTTCGAAAAGAATGGAATAACTTTACGTCATTACGACATACCGAATTGTCGTAACACTGAGCCCGATTCCATGGAATATTGGGATTGTAACTTAAGTAACACAGCAGGAACATTCTACCATCCGGTTGGAACAGCTAAAATGGGCCCTTCTGGTGATCCTACAGCAGTCGTCGATCCTCGTCTGAAGGTACATGGCATTCAGAGATTAAGAGTCATCGATGCTTCTATAATGCCGCAAATTACCAGTGGAAATACAAACGCACCAACGATGATGATAGCGGAGAAAGGAGCAGATATGATAAAAAAGGATTGGCTCGGAAAGGATGAGCTTTAGAAATAAAGTAATTAAAAGTCGTAAAGCAAACTTTAAGCTCTTTTAAATCACGATGCTTTCTTGATAGGAAGCTTCTTTTGTTCTTATAACGTAGAAAAAGAAATGTATCGTTTTTATTGCGATGATTAAAAATATTCCAAACGCTTTCTGGTATCAGGTTTCATTATAAATATAAATAATATTATGTAGAATTATGTAAATATTACGTCTCGAGTTAAATTTTCAAAACTTCATCGGAGTACGTTCGGTTGTCTATTTCGTAAGAAAAACTGGAAGCATCAAATATTATTATTTTACAAATACAATAGAAAATATTTTGATTAGTTTATATACTAAAAAATAATGGATAAAAAAGATGTTTAGAATTCTACAATAGATCTTCATATAGAATGTATATTATATAAAATTCATATAATAAACTGTTTCCTTTCAAACACATGTTTACTACGATAACACACTTAATAAAAAACCGAAGAAATAATGTTAATCGATTAGAATAATACATCATATCGATAGAAATTATAATCATTAACAAATGCAAATTTTCTTATCACTCATTCTATCAGGTAACATATGTATTTACTTTAGACTGTTTAAGTATTAAAATATGTCTATGAAAAACATAGAACTAATAATAATTTTTAATTTCTGATAAAAAAAAAAATAAAGAGCAAAAAACAAATATAATCGATACGCGAAGATGTGGATACGTGTGTGTACATTGAATTTGAAAGTAATGATAAAAGTGAATTCATTCGCTAAAAAAAAAATTTATATAAATAAAGTAAATATAAATAATAAAAATAATAGAAATATAAATATATATTAGAATATATATTTATATTATATTTATACTGCTCTGTATTACTTAAAAACATACCATTTTTTCTACAGCCATCTTTACTGGCAATCGAGTTAAGATCTACGCGAATTATTTTGCCAATTAATCGGACAGAAAGATACTTCTGAAGTCTATCGATTTCGTTAAGTTGTTGGTGACACCAAGACTTTCCAAAACAATGGAATAACTTTACGCCATCACGATGTACCCAATTGTCGTAAAACTGAGCACGATTCTATGGTATATTGAGATTGTAACGTAAGTAAAACAGCGGGTACATTTTATCATCTATTTGAAACAGTTAAAATGGGACATTCTGGTGATCCTATAGCAATAGTTGATCTTCGTCTCATAGAACAAAGAGTTAAGAAATTGAGAGGCATCGATAATTATATAATGCTGCAAACTATCAATGAAAACAAAATCACCAAATATTATGATAACCGAGAAAAGTACAAAAATTTTTAAAAGAACTGGCTGGGAAAGGGTAAGTTTTAGAAATAAAGCAATTGGGAATCGTAAAATAAACTTTAAATTCTTATATTATAACGTAGAAAAAGAAACGCATTATTTTTATATAGATGATTAAAAATATTCAAATCGTTTGCTGGTGTCGGGGATAATTATAAATATAACTAATATTATATTGGAGTATATAAAAATTACGTCTCGAGTTAAATTTTCAAAACTTCATCGGAGTACGTTCGGTTGTCTATTTCGTAAGAAAAACTGGAAGCATCAAATATTATTATTTTACAAATACAATAGAAAATATTTTGATTAGTTTATATACTAAAAATAATGGATAAAAAAGATGTTTAGAATTCTACAATAGATCTTCATATAGAATGTATATTATATAAAATTCATATAATAAACTGTTTCCTTTCAAACACATGTTTACTACGATAACACACTTAATAAAAAACCGAAGAAATAATGTTAATCGATTAGAATAATACATCATATCGATAGAAATTATAATCATTAACAAATGCAAATTTTCTTATCACTCATTCTATCAGGTAACATATGTATTTACTTTAGACTGTTTAAGTATTAAAATATGTCTATGAAAAACATAGAACTAATAATAATTTTTAATTTCTGATAAAAAAAAAATAAAGAGCAAAAAACAAATATAATCGATACGCGAAGATGTGGATACGTGTGTGTACATTGAATTTGAAAGTAATGATAAAAGTGAATTCATTCGCTAAAAAAAAAATTTATATAAATAAAGTAAATATAAATAATAAAAATAATAGAAATATAAATATATATTAGAATATATATTTATATTATATTTATACTGCTCTGTATTACTTAAAAACATACCATTTTTTCTACAGCCATCTTTACTGGCAATCGAGTTAAGATCTACGCGAATTATTTTGCCAATTAATCGGACAGAAAGATACTTCTGAAGTCTATCGATTTCGTTAAGTTGTTGGTGACACCAAGACTTTCCAAAACAATGGAATAACTTTACGCCATCACGATGTACCCAATTGTCGTAAAACTGAGCACGATTCTATGGTATATTGAGATTGTAACGTAAGTAAAACAGCGGGTACATTTTATCATCTATTTGAAACAGTTAAAATGGGACATTCTGGTGATCCTATAGCAATAGTTGATCTTCGTCTCATAGAACAAAGAGTTAAGAAATTGAGAGGCATCGATAATTATATAATGCTGCAAACTATCAATGAAAACAAAATCACCAAATATTATGATAACCGAGAAAAGTACAAAAATTTTTAAAAGAACTGGCTGGGAAAGGGTAAGTTTTAGAAATAAAGCAATTGGGAATCGTAAAATAAACTTTAAATTCTTATATTATAACGTAGAAAAAGAAACGCATTATTTTTATATAGATGATTAAAAATATTCAAATCGTTTGCTGGTGTCGGGGATAATTATAAATATAACTAATATTATATTGGAGTATATAAAAATTACGTCTCGAGTTAAATTTTCAAAACTTCATCGGAGTACGTTCGGTTGTCTATTTCGTAAGAAAAACTGGAAGCATCAAATATTATTATTTTACAAATACAATAGAAAATATTTTGATTAGTTTATATACTAAAAATAATGGATAAAAAAGATGTTTAGAATTCTACAATAGATCTTCATATAGAATGTATATTATATAAAATTCATATAATAAACTGTTTCCTTTCAAACACATGTTTACTACGATAACACACTTAATAAAAAACCGAAGAAATAATGTTAATCGATTAGAATAATACATCATATCGATAGAAATTATAATCATTAACAAATGCAAATTTTCTTATCACTCATTCTATCAGGTAACATATGTATTTACTTTAGACTGTTTAAGTATTAAAATATGTCTATGAAAAACATAGAACTAATAATAATTTTTAATTTCTGATAAAAAAAAAATAAAGATCAAAAAACAAATATAATCGATACGCGAAGATGTGGATATGTGCGTGTACATTGAATTTGAAAGTAATGATAAAAGTGAATTCATTCGCTAAAAAAAAATTTATATAAATAAAGAAAATATAAATAATAAAAATAATAGATATATAAATATATATTAGAATATATATTTATATTATATTTATACTGCTCTGTATTACTTAAAAACATACCATTTTTTCTACAGCCATCTTTACTGGCAATCGAGTTAAGATCTACGCGAATTATTTTGCCAATTAATCGGACAGAAAGATACTTCTGAAGTCTATCGATTTCGTTAAGTTGTTGGTGACACCAAGACTTTCCAAAACAATGGAATAACTTTACGCCATCACGATGTACCCAATTGTCGTAAAACTGAGCACGATTCTATGGAATATTGAGATTGTAACGTAAGTAAAACAGCGGGCACATTTTATCATCTATTTGAAACAGTTAAAATGGGACATTCTGGTGATCCTATAGCAATAGTTGATCTTCGTCTCATAGAACAAAGAGTTAAGAAATTGAGAGGCATCGATAATTATATAATGCTGCAAACTATCAATGAAAACAAAATCACCAAATATTATGATAACCGAGAAAAGTACAAAAATTTTTAAAAGAACTGGCTGGGAAAGGGTAAGTTTTAGAAATAAAGCAATTGGGAATCGTAAAATAAACTTTAAGTTCTTATATTATAACGTAGAAAAAGAAACGCATTATTTTTATATAGATGATTAAAAATATTCAAATCGTTTGCTGGTGTCGGGGATAATTATAAATATAACTAATATTATATTGGAGTATATAAAAATTACGTCTCTGCGTTAGCTGTTCAAAATTTCATTGGAGTATGTTTGGTTGCTATTTCGTAGAAAAAATTGGATGCATCAAATATTATTACTTTACAAATACAGTAAAACAGTAGAAAAAATTTTCATTAGTTTATATAATAAAAAATAGTGGACAGAAGAAAAGATGTTTAGAATTGTAGATATGCCTATGGAAAGTATATTATATAAAATTCATTCAATAAATTGTTTCTTTTCAAATGCATAATTTACCCTTGTTTTTTATGATAACACATTAAATAAAAAAACGTAAAAAACGTAAAAAAAACGTTAGTTAAATAACAAAATAACGATTGGTATAATACTTATATTATGTCGGTATAATTTATAATCAATTACGAATGCTAATCTTCTTACCACTTATTTTATCATATAATATGTTTACCTTAGACTATTTAAGTTTTAACAGATGTCTTTGTGAAACATGAAACTAATAATAATTTTTAATTCTGATAAAACAGATAAAGAGCAAAAAACAGATATAATATTGAAACGGATATAATTTGAAAGTAATAACATAAATAAAAACATATATTACAATAGAGCAAATATTTTTGCTTTTAGATCTATATTGTAATGAGTTCGGTAAGAAAAATCCCTACAGTAAACAACTGGAAGGTTGTAAGAAAACAATAAACTGGTACCGTAAAAAACTGTGATTGGTTGACCTTGAAAAATTTTGAAAACGGTGCGCAATCGTTCTTCCACATCATGGTGATACGCATGATATTTATACGTTCTATCGTCATATTTACACCTTCAGTCTCTCGGTTTTTCTTGCACGGTAAACTGTCCATCAGAATGTATGGAAAACTGTACCAAAAATATCATTAAATGATATTTTTTAAATAATTTACTGTTGCGGATAAAGAATGTCTTGATGCATCGATAAATAGTGAAAATTGTTACATTTTTTCTAACGAAAATATTTTCGTAAGGCATTTGTGTATTCTAATTTCTAAACGATCGTTGTAACAGATGGCAAACCTTTAATTGGTGAGTATTCGTTTTTGAGAGAATTAAGAAACCCTAGAATCTATTATACAAAATAACATCGATCATTACTTATTGGTGTTCTAAAATCGCATTGCACGCCGTTTACCCGTTCTAACTACGAACCTACGAGTTAGATACCATGAAATTCAAAACCTGGTCGATATTTGTGCATAATCCCTTTTTAAATTTAATTTTATTTCTTTGCTCCTCCTTTTACTCATCAAGCTGAAAAACGTCCTTAAAGTTATATCTTTTTTTCGTAATTCTTTTGCTTCTTTCCTAATTCTTTACTAATATATTGAATAATTTTATTAAGAATAATTATTCGTTTGAATACGCCTTTAATGAAAAAAGAAACATTATTTAAGTAATTATAAAAAGATACAAAAATACGTGCATAAATTGTTAAAAAATATAGAAGTTTTTATATAAATAAAGAATGACTTACATTTGAACTACTAGTGCTTGCAATATATAAGTGGGTGCCGAGACAAACTTTTCCAAGTGAATTTACAGCGAAATAATATCTAGCTGATATCATTTTAATAGTATGTTTCACGCCAATTATATTCACTTAATATAAATAATAAATTTAAATACGTGTAGAGATAGTCAACATTTTTAATAAAGCTACATAAAATTTATAGAATATTTTATTATATTTTATTATATTTATTTATTAAATAGCAAGTATTTGCTAATATTTAGATTGAATATTTAAAGACTTAGAAAAGATTAAAAATATAAAAGCTTCTTAAATCAGTTAGCTGATGAACTTCACAAGAGTATATAATTTTTCAAATTTGTTTTTCAAAAATTATTCTAACGAATTGTTACAGATGCGTTACGGTATCCTACGAAGAATATTTTTATTATCGAAAAAAATAAGTCAAGGAGAACGTCGCCATTGCTTTTGCTACGATTGAAAAAGAACAAAACCTAGCTAATTAAAAGTCAAGATAGATCATGGTGAACCTTGTGGCAATTACAACAGCCACGATACAAACGAATACAATTGCGTTCGGTATCGGAACACTAAGTATCATACCAATTCTAATATCCGTTTTAAGTTACTTCAATTATTCTCTAATTGACCCCAAAAATCAACCTCAAGTCACGAAAAAACTATTAAAGCAATACGATTTCGTGGTGGTCGGTGGCGGTTCAGCTGGTAGCGTTGTTGTTAACAGGCTAACAGAGAATCCAAAATGGAGTGTACTTCTTTTAGAAGCAGGTGGTCAGGAAAACGTCATCTCGGACGTACCTGCTTTATCTACCTACTTATATAACAGCAGTTTGGATTGGAAATATAGAACTGAAGCGCAAGATAGTGCTTGCCAAGCGATGAAAGATAATCGTAGTTGTTGGCCCCGTGGAAAGGTGAGCTATTTCATTTACCTGTCACGTAAAAGTCCGACTACAATACAAATTATTTCACAACCACTTGTTGGTACATGAAATCACAGTTTGTTATAATACAAAAAGTGTTGAGTAAACAAAAAATACAATCAGATAAGAAAGCAAGTAACTTTTTACTGATGTGGAAAAATTTATAAATTGTTTCGAAGAAAGGCTCTTTTCTAAAGCAAAATTATCGGATCGTTACTAATATAAGTTTACAATCATGTAAAATGAAAAAGTATCAGGTAATTGAAGATACATAAATGCTATGAATATGCATTAAACCTTTTATGTATAATCTTTTAATGCATATAATTTATATTGAGGTAGATATGCTATTAATTCATTTACAGATTGAACAAAACGTTCATGTTTGATCCTGTAATTCTGCTCTTTAAGTCAATATAGATTTTGAATCGACGCAGGACTACGTTGTCGGTACTGGGCCATAGGATTTTAAATTATATAGGACTACGTTACTGGACGCGAATATATCAATAACAGATGAAATCACAAATCATTAAAACCACTTCTCGAAAAAATTATTTGAACTTTTTGAAAAAATATCTTAAAATTATTACATCATTACCGTTTTCCATTGATTCTAGGTATTAGGAGGTTCGAGCGTACTTAATGCCATGCTATATATTCGTGGCAATCGCCGTGACTTTGATCAATGGGAAAGCTTTGGTAATCCTGGTTGGGGATATGACGATGTGCTCCCATACTTTAAAAAGTCACAGGACCAAAAAAACCCATATTTGGCACAAAACACCAAATACCATAATACAGGTAGCTTATTATGTTGATCATCGATGAAATTCTGAGAATTGAAATGATTCATTTTTTCAAATAACCAGACATTATCAGTGATAATGAATCATGCATTCATTCTAATGGAAAATTGGATTTTACAGGTGGTTATTTGACCGTTCAAGACTCTTTGTATAATACGTCTATGGCTCCAGCTAATCTGCAAGCTGCAGTAGAAATGGGTTATGATATCGTGGATGTAAATGGCGAAAAACAAACGGGCTTCTCATTACCTCAATTTACAATGCGTAGGGGCACTAGGTGTAGTGCAGCCAAGGCATTTATACGTCCCATTAAATTAAGAAAGAATTTTCACCTATCGTTACAGAGCCATGTTATGCGTGTTCTCATAGATCCAAAAACCAAAAGAGCATACGGTGTAAAATTCCTTAGGAATGGTCGTATTGAGACCGTATTGGCGAAGAAAGAAGTTATACTTTCGGCAGGTGCTATAAACAGTCCTCAATTATTGATGCTATCTGGAATCGGTGCTAGGAATCACCTCGAAGAGCTCGATATTCCAGTGATTCAGGATTCACCTGGTGTAGGACAGAACCTTCAAGATCATATAGGCATTGATGGTATAGACTTCCTCATCGACCAGGAGATCGGCTTGAAGTCATCTGTTTTAATGAACTCAGACTCTATATTGAAATATACAGTTGCAGAGAACGGTCCCCTAACTTCAAGTCTTGGTCTTGAAGTAATAGGCTTTTTATCCACCAAATATGCCAATCAAACCGATGATTGGCCTGACATAGAGTTCCTGATTACCTCTTCCACGATTAATACTGGAGGGAAACAATTAAAAGATGCTTTGTGCCTTTCGGACGATTTTTACAATGAAGTCTATAGAGAGACCATAAATCATGATAGTTTCAATATTGTTCCTATGATCCTCAGACCAAAATCTCGTGGATATATGAAGTTAAAATCGAAAAATCCTCTCGATTATCCGCTGATGTATCACAATTATTTGACGAATTCGTATGACGTGAATGTTCTGCGAGAAGGGGTGAAAGCAGCAATTGCATTTGTTGAAACTAGTAGCCTGAAAAGATTAGGAGCAAGATTTCACAGTAAACCATGGCCAAATTGTAAACATCTTCCGATGTTTACGGACGAGTATTGGGAATGCGCAATTCGTCAATTCACAAAGACAATTTATCACATAAGCTGCACTGCGAAAATGGGTCCACGATCCGATCCAATGGCGGTCGTAGATCCCTCTTTAAAAGTATATGGAGTGGAAGGACTTCGAGTGATCGATGCTTCAATCATGCCTACGATCACTAGTGGTAATATCAATGCACCTGTGATAATGATTGGTGAAAAGGGTTCGGATCTCATAAAAGAAGACTGGACGCCCAGACGAAAGAGAAGCAATGAGATTTTCTCAGCCTCTTTCGATCAACATTAAAACCACGATCCAAATATCCCGAAGTCCAGATTCTATTTACTCACGTATCAAGATAGCAGGTCAATAACTCTAACTGCTTATAAAATCCTTCCCCTTTTAGACGAACTAATCGATAACATGACTAAAGTCGTTATGGAGACAGACACCATCTTTTGTGACCAGCTTTGTGGAGACCAAAGAGCAGGGGTGAAATTAAATGACGCGGTACCGATCCTGGCGATCGAGTTAAGATCTACGAGAATTATTTTGCCGATCAATCGGACAGAAAGATACTTCTGAAGTCTATTGATTTTGTTAAGTCGTTGGTGACACCAAGACTTTCCAAAGCAATGGAATAACTTTACACCATCAGGATGTACCCAATTGTCGTAAAACTGAGCACGATTCTATGGAATATTGAGATTGTAACGTAAGTAAAACAGCGGGCACATTTTATCATCTATTTGAAACAGTTAAAATGGGACATTCTGGTGATCCTATAGCAATAGTTGATCTTCGTCTCATAGAACAAAGAGTTAAGAAATTAAGAGGCATGGATAATTATATAATGCTGCAAACTATCAATGAAAACAAAATCACCAAATATTATGATAACCGAGAAAAGTACAAAAATTTTTAAAAGAACTGGCTGGGAAAGGGTAAGCTTTAGAAATAAAGCAATTGAGAATCGTAAAATAAACTTTAAGTTCTTATATTATAACGTAGAAAAAGAAACGCATTATTTTTATATAGATGATTAAAAATATTCAAATCGTTTGCTGGTGTCGGGGATAATTATAAATATAACTAATATTATATTGGAGTATATAAAAATTACGTCTCTGCGTTAGCTGTTCAAAATTTCATTGGAGTATGTTTGGTTGCTATTTCGTAGAAAAAATTGGATGCATCAAATATTATTACTTTACAAATACAGTAAAACAGTAGAAAAAATTTTCATTAGTTTATATAATAAAAAAATAGTGGACAGAAAAAAAAATGTTTAGAATTGTAGATATGCCTATGGAAAGTATATTATATAAAATTCATTCAATAAATTGTTTCTTTTCAAATGCATAATTTTACCCTTGTTTTTTATGATAACACATTAAATAAAAAAACGTAAAAAACGTAAAAAAGCGTAAGTTAAATAATAAAATAACGAATGGTATAATACATATATTATGTCGATATAAATTATAATCAATTACGAATGCTAATCTTCTTACCATTCATTTAATCATGTAAAATATGTATTTACCTTAGACTGTTTAAGCATTAACAGATAGCTTTGTAAAGCATAGTACTCTTAATAATTTTGAATTTCTGATAAAACAGATAAAGAGCAAAAAAAGAAATTATCGATACGCTAAGATGTGGATACGTGTGTGGTCATTGATTTTGAATGTAATAATACAAATATAAACATATATTACAATAGAGCAAATATTTTTGCTTTTAGATCTATATTGTAATGAGCTCGGTAAGAAAAATCCCTACAGTAAACAACTGGAAGGTTGCAAGAAAACAATAAACTGGTACCGTAAAAAACTGTAATTGGTTGACCTTGAAAAATTTTGAAAACGGTGTGCTATCATTCTTCCACATCATGGGGACATGCATTCTATTTATACGTTCCAACGTCATACTTCTACCTTCAGTCTCTCGCTTTTTCTTGCATAGTAAACTGCGTAATCAGAATGTATGAAAAACTGTACCAAAAATATCATTAAATGATATTTTTTAAATAATTTACTGTTGCGGATAAAGAATGTCTTGATGCATCGATAAATAGTGAAAATTGTTACATTTTTTCTAACGAAAATATTTTCGTAAGGCATTTGTGTATTCTAATTTCTAAACGATCGTTGTAACAGATGGCAAACGTTTAATTGGTGAGTATTCGTTTTTGAGAGAATTAAGAAACCCTAGAATCTATTATACAAAATAACATCGATCATTACTTATTGGTGTTCTAAAATCGCATTGCACGCCGTTTACCCGTTCTAACTACGAACCTACGAGTTAGATTCCATGAAATTCAAAACCTGGTCGATATTTGTGCATAATCCCTTTTTGAATTTAATTTTATTTCTTTGCTCCTCGTTTTATTCATCAAGCTGAAAAACGTCCTTAAAGATATATCCTTTTTTCGTAATTCTTTTGTTTTTTCCAAATTCCTCACAAATATATCGTATATTGTAAAAAAGTTTGGAAATGGTACATTTTACCAGTGGTGATAAGATGAATGTTAATGTTCCTTCAAACTCTTCCAAGGTGACACGATAAGACAACCTAATGACATAGTATGCATATCATATATGTGTTTTCGATAGTTAATAGCCAACATTTACATTACATCATTCCAGCGTTAGTAATTAAAAAGCAAATTCGATATATTATTATTTCTTCTTTATAAAAGGAAATACAACATTGTAGAAGTTAATGATATTTTTCGTTATTATTTAATTACTTGCAAACAGAGATAAGGAGTACATTTAAATAACCGAATATCTATTAAGTGATATATAATTTATATATTATTTATTTCATTAAATAAGTCACAATGATGTGTATTATACATGATCAGATTTAATGATATACATTTTTGTTTATGCTTGATAAAAAGTTTAATAAATCTAATTTTTAAAATGCAAATTGACAAAGAATTCTTCAAATCCGCATAAACCGAAAGATTATAGGAGAAAAAGGGAGTTCAAGACAATGTTAAATTTAAAATCCGTAGCAAACAGAAATAGTATTTCATTAAAAAATATATGTACACTAAATATCTACAAAAGTTTACAATTGTACGAATTTCTTTTCAGTTCTTGTGCAGATGCTTTACGGTATCCTATAAAGAGTATAGTTATCACCGAAAAAACAAACAATCAGTAAAAACGTTGTCATTGAAATTGCTACAATTGAAGAAGAACAACGAGGTCTAGCTAATTCAAAGTCAAGATCAATCATGACGAACCTCGCGGCAATTGCAACAGCCACGATACAAACGAATACAATTGCGCTCGGTATCGGAACACTAAGTATCATACCAATTCTAATATCCGTTTTAAGTTACTTCAATTATTCTCTAATTGACCCCAAAAATCAACCTCAAGTCACGAAAAAACTATTAAAGCAATACGATTTCGTGGTGGTCGGTGGCGGTTCAGCTGGTAGCGTTGTTGTTAACAGGTTAACAGAGAATCCAAAATGGAGTGTACTTCTTTTAGAAGCAGGTGGTCAGGAAAACGTCATATCGGACGTACCTGCTTTATCTAACTACTTATATAACACCAGTTTGGATTGGAAATATAGGACTGAAGCGCAAGATAGTGCTTGCCAAGCGATGAAAGAAAATCGTAGTTGTTGGCCCCGTGGAAAGGTGAGCTATTTCATTCACCTGTCACGTAAAAGTCCGACTACAATACAAATTATTTCATAACCACTTGTTGGTACGTGAAATCACAGTTTGTTATAATACAAAAAGTGTTGAGTAAACAAAAAATACAATCAGATAAGAAAGCAAGTAACTTTTTACTGATGTGGAAAAATTTATAAATTGTTTCGAAGAAAGGCTCTTTTCTAAAGCAAAATTATCGGATCGTTACTAATATAAGTTTACAATCATGTAAAATGAAAAAGTATCAGGTAATTGAAGATACATAAATGCTATGAATATGCATTAAACCTTTTATGTATAATCTTTTAATGCATATAATTTATATTGAGGTAGATATGCTATTAATTCATTTACAGATTGAACAAAACGTTCATATTTGATCCTGTAATTCTGCTCTTTAAGTCAATATAGATTTTGAATCGACGCAGGACTACGTTGTCGGTACTGGGCTATAGGATTTTAAATTATATAGGACTACGTTACTGGACGCGAATATATCAATAACAGATGAAATCACAAATCATTAAAACCACTTCTCGAAAAAATTATTTGAACTTTTTGAAAAAATATCTTAAAATTATTACATCATTACCGTTTTCCATTGATTCTAGGTATTAGGAGGTTCGAGCGTACTTAATGCCATGCTATATATTCGTGGCAATCGCCGTGACTTTGATCAATGGGAAAGCTTTGGTAATCCTGGTTGGGGATATGACGATGTGCTCCCATACTTTAAAAAGTCACAGGACCAAAAAAACCCATATTTGGCACAAAACACCAAATACCATAATACAGGTAGCTTATTATGTTGATCATCGATGAAATTCTGAGAATTGAAATGATTCATTTTTTCAAATAACCAGACATTATCAGTGATAATGAATCATGCATTCATTCTAATGGAAAATTGGATTTTACAGGTGGTTATTTGACCGTTCAAGACTCATCGTATAATACACCTCTGGGTCCGGCTTATCTTCAAGCTGCAGAAGAAATGGGTTATGATATCGTGGATATAAATGGTCAACAACAAACGGGCTTCGCATTCTTTCAATATACAATGCGCAGGGGCACTAGGTGTAGTGCAGCCAAGGCATTTATACGTCCCATTAAATTAAGAAAGAATTTTCACCTATCGTTACGGAGCCATGTTATGCGTGTTCTCATAGATCCAAAAACCAAAAGAGCATACGGTGTAAAATTCCTTAGGAATGGTCGTATTGAGACCGTATTGGCGAAGAAAGAAGTTATACTTTCGGCAGGTGCTATAAACAGTCCTCAATTATTGATGCTATCTGGAATCGGTGCTAGGAATCACCTCGAAGAGCTCGGTATTCCAGTGATCCAGGATTTACCTGGTGTAGGGCAAAACCTTCAAGATCATATAGCCATTGGTGGTCTAGTCTTCCTTATCGACTACGAGATAAGCATGATATCGAATCGCTATGATGAAAAAAACATAGTATGGCAATATGTAATTACCGAGAGCGGTCCTCTAACTTCAAGTCTTGGTTTTGAAGTAGTAGGCTTTTTATCCACCAAATATGCCAATCAGACGGATGATTGGCCCGACATACAATTCCTGATTACCTCTTCTTCAGCTAATAATGGAGGCCTACTACTCAAAAGTGCTTTGTGCCTAGCGGACGATTTTTACGATGAAGTCTATGGAGAGATCATTAATCATGATGGTTTTACCATTCTACCAATGATGCTCAGACCTAAATCTCGTGGATATATGAAATTAAAGTCGAAAAATCCTCTCGATTATCCGTTGATGTATCACAATTATTTGACGGATCGTGATGACGTGAATGTTCTACGAGAAGGAATCAAAGCAGCAATTGCATATACTGAAACAAGTAGTCTGAAAAGATTGGGGGCAAGATTTCACAGTAAACCATGGCCAAATTGTAAACATTTACCAATGTTCACGGACGAGTATTGGGAATGCGCAACTCGTCAATTCACGATGACAATTTATCACATAAGCTGCACCGCGAAAATGGGTCCACGATCCGATCCAATGGCGGTCGTAGATCCCTCTTTAAAAGTATATGGAGTGGAAGGACTTCGAGTGATCGATGCTTCAATCATGCCTACGATCACTAGTGGTAATATCAATGCACCTGTGATAATGATTGGTGAAAAGGGTTCGGATCTCATAAAAGAAGACTGGACGCCCAGACGAAAGAGAAGCAATGAGACTTTCTCGGCTTCTTTCAATCAACATTAGACAGTTTGGATAATTCATGAAACGATAGTAAAATATATATCTTTTTTTATAATACGTAGTGTAAAATAATTACGAGAACTAGTATAACTTTCTAAAACCTTGTTCTTTGAAAATTTCTGTTTCGTATTTTTTTTCTGCCGTTATGATGACACTCTATATAGATAATATATGCTAAATTAAAAAACTAGTTCCACCATTTAGCAATAGTAAATAAATTAATTACATATTGTTATAACGCTCTAATTAATTAAATGTAAGAAATATGATTCGCGAGTATTTTAGAGGATTAAGTCCGACAATTTTATCTGAAAAAACATTAAAACGACCTTATGGTTATGAATAAACATAACGAAAACATTTCGTTCGCGGATGAAAGATAAAAAAAATATTATGTACACATTATGAAATCCGCCAAGGTAGACAAGGTCTTTATGAACTTTATGATAATGGAGCTATTGGTGTTAGAGTAATCTTGAAAAATGGCGAGCAAGTCGACGTGACGGCATAAAAAAAAAATGGTTCTATCAACTGGCATTATCGCAACTCCTCAAATTTTAATGCTTTCTGGTATCGGAACGGAGATTCGTCATCCTGAGATAAGAATACCCCTGGTAGCTGAATTACCTGTTGAAAAAGGTTGAGATTCATTTTATTTAAAATGGTTAGGAATTGTCGAAAAAAACCGACGAATTGACAACGATCGGTGGCGTCAATCTTCTTGGGTTTCTTAACCTAACCGACCCACAATCGAAATATTCCAAAATACAGATTCTCTTTACTCACGTACCATAATGATAGGTCTATAAATTCCAACTGCATTCGGAGAGCTACGACGTTTTGGACGAACTAATCGACAATACGAGAAAAGTCGTAAAATGAACTATAAGTACTTACAAATCACGATGCTTCTCTAATAGGAAGCTTCTTTTGCGCTTGTAACGTAAAAAAAGAAACGTTTCGTTTTTATATCGGTAATTAAGAAATATTCAAATCGCTTTCTGGTGTTAGGGATCATTATAAATGTAACTAATATTATATAGGATTATGTAAATTTTACGGCCTGAGTTAGATTTTCAAAATTTCAGCGGAGTAGACATATATTATGTCGGTATGAATTATAATCAATTACGAATGCTAATTTTCCTACCACTCATTTTATCATGTAAAATATGTATTTACTTTAGACTGTTTAAGTATTAACAGATGGCTTTATAAAACATAGTACTATTCATAATTTGTAATTTCTGATAAAACAAATAAGGTGCAAAAAACAGAAATTATCGATACGTGGTCATTGATTTTGAAAGTAATAATACAAATATAAACATATATTACAATAGCGCAAATATTTTTGCTTTTAGATCTATATTGTTATGAGTTCGGTAAAAAAAATCCCTATAGTAAACAACTGGAGGGTTGTAGGAAAAGATGTTCAGAATTGTTGATATGCATATGGAATGTATATAATATAAAATTCATTGAATAAATTGTTTCTTTTCAAATGTATAATTTTACCTTCATTTTTTATGATAACACACTAAATAAAATAACGTTAGTTAAATTATAAAATAACGATTAGTATAATATATACATTATGTCGATATGAGTTATAATCAATTATGAATGCTAATTTTCTTATTACTTATTTTATCATATAAAATATGTATTTACCTTAGACTGTTTAGTTATTAATCAAGGTTTTTATTAAACATAGAACTAATAATAATTTTTAATTTCTGATAAAACAGATAAAGTCAGAGAACAGAAATGATCGATACGTTAGGGTGCGGATAAGTGTGTGTTCATTGTTTTTAAAAGTAACAATGAAAGTGAATTGATTCGCTAAAAAAAAATTTATATGAATATGGAAAATATAGATAGTAAAAATAATAAAAATATATATTACTATAGAGCAAACTTATAAGATTTATATTGATGTGTATTACTTGAAAACATACCATCTTTACTACAGGTAATTTTCTTTTATACAGTTAATTCTGCCGTCTTTCCATAGCGTTATATATTAAAATTTGAATTGGCATTAATCGGTTGATTAACTTAAAATTGTTGGTTATCAAGAAGATTTAAAATATAATAAATTACTCGTAGATTAATGAGAATAAAGTTGAGATAAAAACAAATAAATATTATAGGGAATAAAAACTAATTATGAATACTTGTGCTCCTTGATCTATATTATAATTAGTTTTATATACAAAATCCTTATAGTAAACAATTATGAAGTTGAAGAAAACTATGAATTGTTACTAATTAACGAAGTGATAGGTTCGCCTTGAAGCATTTTAAAACCAATGCGCGATCATTCCGTCAGATCAAGGTGATACGCATGGTATTTATAGGTTCCATCATCATATTTCTACCTTCAGTCTGTTGTTTCGTTTTGCACAGTAAACAGCTCAAACTGAATGCATAGAAAACATTATTTAAAATATTAAATGTTTTTTGCTTCGGATAAAGAATATCTCGATGCATCGATAAATAGTGAACATTTTTGTATTCTAATCTCTAACCGATCGTTGTAACATAAAGCAAACATATTACTGGTGAGTATACTTTTTCAAAAGGAAAAGCACATAGTAGAATCTATTACACTACATTACATCGGTCACCACTTACGTTCACTTAAAGAAATTACGCAATACTTTGACGTTCTGAAATTGCATTGGACGTTTACCAGCTCTAACTACTGAACTCGCAAGTTAGATACCATGTAATTTTCTACCTGACTAGGGAACATCCCAAATCGAAAAATTCAAAACTTCGCCGATATTTAAGCATATTTATCAATTAAATCTAATTTTATTTCTTTACTACTGCTCGTTTTCATTCATACAGTCTGTAAAACGTCCTTAAAGATATATCCTTTTTTCGTAACTCTTTTGCTTTTTTTTAAAGTTTCTTACAAGTATATCGAACAATTTTATCAAAAATAATTATTCGTTTGAATGCGCCCATAATGAAAAAAAAGGAACACTTTATTGACAGCATGTTTTAAGCCAATTACGTTTACTTAATGTAAAGAATAAATTTGATTAAAAGTAAACATAGCCAACATATTGGCCATAGTCAACATATTAGACATAGCCAACAAAAAAGCTCCGTAAAATTTATAAAATATTTTATTGATGATATTAATAACCCTTTACTGTGTAATCTATATCAAAATAATCTGCAATATGCAAAGCAATAAGATATATTCGATATTACCATGTAACGCGATCTTTTTTTCGGGCAAGCCTTACACTTTCTTTGAGGTCCTAAAATCTGAGAGATAAAAATACTATTTTTTACTATATTTATAAATTTATTTTCTGACGTCACTTTGAAAAATTTTTAATTTATAAAATTTTTCAAAAACAATTAAATTTCTGTAGCGAGTCTTTGATGTTTAAGAAAATTTATTTAAAATACAATAGTTATGTTTAACAATAGATCCATTAAAAGGGACAAAATGATTTGTCATTCGTCAAAATAACATCACACAAAATAATACTCGCGTAGAATAATACTCGCAATACATGTAATAAACGTGTCTGTGGTAAATATACCGCTAAGAATATTTGATTTTAATGATATAACTAAAAAAAACTTCTATTTTCTGACTAAAGAAAATTGTATCTCTAATTATCTTAAAAATTATTACGTTCATTTTTCAACTTTAAATTATCCCATAAACAAAATAGAAAAATAAATGTCTCTTTAAATGATTTCATCTTTTTATTAACATTTTAATACTCTGATTACTAGTAAAATTTTGATACTTTGATTCTCTAATCCTATGAGTAACTTAACTTTCTTTCTGACTCTTACAAAATAAACAATTTATCAATTAACTTAACTTTTCTTTTGATTTCTACGAAACAATTTAAAATTTATCGATTAAATTGACTTTCTTTCTAACTCTTTCAAAATAATGACTTATCTTAATGTTCCTTTTAAATCTTACAGAATAATGCAATATGATAATCTAATGACGTTGTACGCACATCATCTAAATATTTCCGTCAGTCAATAGTCGACATATATAGTACATCATTCCAGCGTTAGTGATTAAAGCAAATTCATTTTGTTATTATTTCTTATTTATAAAAGCTAAAACAACATTCTAGGAGATAATGATATTTTTCGTTATTATTTGATTACTTGCAAACGATCATAATCGCTATATTTTCATTACCAAATACCAATTGAGTAATGTAACATATTTATATTTTATTTATTTAGTTAAATAAGACAATGATGTCAGTTATCAATGATGTGTGTTATAAGTTATCATAATTAATAATACACATATTTTTTATGCTTGATACAAAATGTAATACATGGAATTTTTTAAATCGGAATGAACAAAAAATTTTTAATACCCGGAAAAACCAAAATTACGAAAAAGGGGGCTTTGGACAACGTTAAAATTTCAAAAAAAAAAAAAAATAGTATTACACTTAGAAAAAAAAATACCTTAAATATTACATAGTATACTAAATCCACAAGATTCATAATTTTTCGAAATACTTTGTTTCAGATTTTATTTTATTTTATTTTATTTATATTTGTTGTAGATGTATTATAGTACCCTACGAAGAGTATCGTTATTATCGAAATAAACAAACCTACGAGAACGTCGTCATTGAATATGCTAACAAAACGTCATCTCAAATACTTGAAAAATACATAATATTAAAAAATAATCAGTAATAATCCAGGATAAAAATAACTAAAAAAAATCCTATAAAATGATCGATTTGTGTAGCAATCCTGTTTGTGAGATTACTCAAGTTTCATCATTCGAATTGATAAAAGTAAAAAGAACAAATCATTAAAAAGTGAACGAGGTTGCATTAAGAGTTCATGACTGTGGGAAATTACTGCATCTTAGTTTTGCTATAATCGAAGAAGTAAAACAAGAACTAGCTAATTAAAAGTTAAGATCAAAGATGACGAATCTAGCGGCAACTGCAACAGCCGCGATACAAACGAATACGATTGCGCTCGGTATCGGTAAACTAAGTATCATACCGATTCTGATATCTGCCCTAACTTACTTCAATTATTACCTAATAGACCCCGAAAATCATCCTCGAATCACGAAAAATCTATTAAAGGAATACGATTTCGTAGTGGTCGGTGGCGGTTCAGCTGGTAGCGTTGTCGTTAACAGGCTAACGGAGAATCCAGAATGGAGTGTACTTCTTTTAGAAGCGGGTGGTTACGAAACCGAGATCTCAGACGTACCGATTTTGTCTATTTATTTACACAACAGCAAAATGGATTGGAAACATAGAACTCAAGCGCAAGATAGTGCTTGCCAAGCGATGAAACATAACCGTTGTTGTTGGCCTCGTGGAAAGGTGAGCTCTTCGATTCACTTGTGACGTAAGAGTTCGATAACAATATCAATTATTTCATAATTATTTGCTGGTATGTTAAATTACAGTGCGTAGTAATATCAAAAGTATCGAGCATACGAAAATACATCCAGATTAGAGAGAAAGTAATACTTTACTGATGAAAAAAAATTTACAAACTCTTTCGTAGAGAAGGTCGTTTTTAAAGAAAATAAACGGATTGTTGCTAATATAACGTTACATTCATGCAATATGAAAAAGTATCAGATAATTGAAGATACATGAATGCTATGAATCGGCATTAAACATTTTATGAATAATCTTCCAATGCGTGTAAATCATATTGCTGTAGATATGCTATTAATTCATTTATAGATCAAACAAAACGTTCATTTTGGAACAATAAAGTTAGATAGCTACGTGAACGCCGCGTACAATTTGTCAACATGTATACCTAAAAACCTTAGGATTCTGTTATTTAAGTCAACATAGATTTTGAATCGACGAAGGACTACGTTATCAGTCTTCAACAATAAAGTTTGAAATGATGTAGGACAGCGTTATCGACCGCGAATACCTTAATAACGCATATAATCATAAGTCATTGAAATCTCTCGACCTATTATTATAAAAGTAGTTTAAAATTATTACATCATTATCTTATTTCATTGATTCTAGGTATTAGGGGGTTCGAGCGTACTTAATACCATGTTATATATACGTGGGAATCGTCGTGACTTCGATCAATGGGAAAGCTTCGGTAATCCTGGTTGGGGATACGACGATGTGCTCCCATACTTTAAAATGTCACAGGACCAAAGAAACCCATATTTGGCGCGAAACACCAAATACCATAGCACAGGTAAACTACGATATTTATCACTCATGAAGTTTCAAGAAATCGAGTTATTAATATATTGAGGTAAAAAGACATGGCCAATGAAATTGAAACATCTATTCAAGTTTATGCAAAATTGGATTTTACAGGTGGTTACTTAACCGTTCAAGACTCACCGTATAATACGCCTATGGGTCCGGCTTATCTTCAAGCTGCAGAAGAAATGGGTTATGATATCGTGGATATAAATGGTCAACAACAAACGGGCTTCGCATTCTTTCAATATACAATGCGCAGGGGCACTAGATGTAGTGCAGCCAAGGCATTTGTACATCCCATTAAATTACGAGAGAATTTTCATCTATCGCTATGGAGCCATGTTACGCGTGTTCTCATAGATCCAAGCACCAAACGAGCATACGGTGTAGAATTCATTAGGAATGGTCGTGTTGAGACCATATTTGCGAAAAAAGAAGTTATACTTTCGGCAGGTGCTATAAACAGTCCTCAATTATTGATGCTATCTGGAATCGGTGCTAGGAATCACCTCGAAGAGCTCGGTATTCCAGTGATCCAGGATTTACCTGGTGTAGGGCAAAACCTTCAAGATCATATAGCCGTTGGTGGTCTAGTCTTCCTCATCGACCACGAGATCAGCTTGGTGTTCAATCGTATGGTGAACGTAAACACAGTATTGAGATATGCAATTAGCGAGAACGGCCCTCTAACTTCGAGCATTGGTCTCGAAGTAGTAGGCTTTCTATCCACCAAATATGCCAATCAAACTGATGATTGGCCAGATATAGAGTTCATGATTACCTCTTCCACGGTTAATAGCGGAGGGAAACAAGTAAAAAATGCTTTTTGCCTAACAGACGATTTTTACAATGAAGTCTATGGAGAGATCATTAATCATGATAGTTTCAATATCATTCCTATGATGCTCAGACCAAAATCTCGTGGATATTTGAAATTAAGGTCAAAAGATCCGCTCGAATATCCGTTGATCTATCACAATTATTTGACGGATCGTGATGACGTGAATGTTCTACGAGAAGGAATCAAAGCAGCAATTGCATATACTGAAACAAGTAGTCTGAAAAGATTGGGGGCAAGATTTCACAGTAAACCATGGCCAAATTGTAAACATTTACCAATGTTCACGGACGAGTATTGGGAATGCGCAACTCGTCAATTCACGATGACAATTTATCACATAAGCTGCACCGCGAAAATGGGTCCACGATCCGATCCAATGGCGGTCGTAGATCCCTCTTTAAAAGTATATGGAGTGGAAGGACTTCGAGTGATCGATGCTTCAATCATGCCTACGATCACTAGTGGTAATATCAATGCACCTGTGATAATGATTGGTGAAAAGGGTTCGGATCTCATAAAAGAAGACTGGACGCCCAGACGAAAGAGAAGCAATGAGACTTTCTCGGCTTCTTTCAATCAACATTAGACAGTTTGGATAATTCATGAAACGATAGTAAAATATATATATTTTTTTATAATACGTAGTGTAAAATAATTACGAGAACTAGTATAACTTTCTAAAACCTTGTTCTTTGAAAATTTCTGTTTCGTATTTTTTTTCTGCCGTTATGATGACACTCTATATAGATAATATATGCTAAATTAAAAAACTAGTTCCACCATTTAGCAATAGTAAATAAATTAATTACATATTGTTATAACGCTCTAATTAATTAAATGTAAGAAATATGATTCGCGAGTATTTTGGAGGATTAAGTCCGACAATTTTATCTGAAAAAACATTAAAACGACCTTATGGTTATGAATAAACATAACGAAAACATTTCGTTCGCGGATGAAAGATAAAAAAATTATTATGTACACATAATGAAATCCGTCAAGGTAGACAAGGTCTTTATGAACTTTATGATAATGGAGCTATTGGTGTTAGAGTAATCTTGAAAAATGGCGAGCAAGTCGACGTGACGGCATCAAAAGAAATGATTCTATCAATTGGCATTATTGCAACTCCTCAAATTTTAATGCTGTCTGGTATTGGAACGGAGATTCGTCATCCTGAGATAGGAATACCACTGGGATCTGATTTACCTGTTGAAAAAGGTTAGAATTCATTTTATATAAATTGGTTAGGAATTCAACTGTCATAGATTTCTCACTAACACAACACCATCTTCTACGCATACAATAAACATTACTTATTATTATCTGTCGAAAAAAACCGACGAATTGACGACGATCGGTGGCGTCAATCTTCTTGGGTTTCTTAACCTAACCGACCCACAATCGAAATATCTCAAAATACAGATTCTCTTTACTCACGTACCATAATGACAGGTCTATAAATTCCAACTGCTTTCGAAGGCCTTCGACGTTTTGGACGAACTAATCGACAACACGAGAAAAGTCGTAAAATGAACTATAAGTACTTACAAACCACGATGCTTCTCTAATAGGAAGCTTCTTTTACGCTTGTAACGTAGAAAAAGAAACGTTTCGTTTTTATATCGATAATTAAGAAATATTCAAATCGCTTTCTGGTGTTAGGGATCATTATAAATATAAATAATATTATGTAGAATTGTGTAAATATTGTCTCGAGTTAAATTTTCAAAACTTCATCGGAGTATGTACGGTTGCCTGTTCGTAGGCGTTACCAAAGATTTTATATATGTAATGATTTTGATATGTTTACAATGAAAAATTTACGTATTGAATATTATATACAACTGGGATAGAAAATATTTTCATTATTTCATATATTAAGATGGATAAAAAAGAAAGATCTTTCCAATTGTGGGAATACGTATTTTATATGTGTTATATAAAGTTCACGTAATAAACTATTTATTTCACAATCGCATGATTTTATCCAAATTTCCAACGATAATTCACTTAATAAGAAAACTGTCAAAATAATGTTAATCGATGACTACACACATACACTACTTTATTGATATTATTATAAATGAATGCTAATTTTCTGACTACGTATTCTATCGAGTAAAATATGTATTTATGTTAAATTGTTTAAATATTAACAAATGTACCTGCAAAGTATATAACTAATAGTAATTTGTAACCCCTGATGAAAGAGGTAAAGAGCAAAGAACAGAAAAGATCATTTAGGTCGAATGCGGGTACATATGTTTATTGATTTCGAAACTAACCATGAAAGAGAAATTGCTTATTAAAAATACATAAAAGAAACAAGCTTTTTGTTGACATGCACGTTTGAATTTGATTAATAATGCATATGAAGTAAATAGATAAGATATATATTAACCTACTTTACGTGAAAAAAGATCATACTTATCACGGACGATTCACTTTATTCTATTTTTTAACAGTCATTTAATCATTTAACGTATTATAATATATGCAATGACTTTGCAAAAACGGTTAGATAGTTCTACATTATATAGTCATTATAATTTTCAAACAGATCTAAAGTGATAATCCTTATGATAATCACGACTTACAGATTCTAAAAAAAACTTTGTCATAAATATCGATAAGCTGTGAGCTGGTGACAATACGGTAAGAAAATAAATATCTCGTTTGACCTAGTATCTAAATCTACGAAGATTGGCGAAATCTTATAAAATACCATAAGTAGAATACAGACTTTCTTTTCACTTAAGTGAGCAAATGTCATTATCGTGAGATTTTTACCAGCAAAGAATACTCGAAGACTGTTGTGAAATCATTGTAAATGGATTAAAAGTAAAAAAAAAAAAAAATGAACTCTATGAAAAAAGAAAAGAAAATATATAGAATAAAAAGTTGTTAAGAATGCTTATGCACTTTGATCTATATCAGAATTAGCATGCCAAGCCTAAGTATTAATGAGCAATTGGAGGGTTGGGGGCAAAGAATAAACAGGTATTGGAAGGCTCGTGTTAGGCTTACTACGAAAGAATTTAAAAACGGTGGCTAAAGTCATTTCGTCATATAAAGGTGGTGGTACAGTCAAGGTTTATACGTTTCATCGCCACATTCGAACTTTCAGTCTATCGCTTTCTCTGGCACAGTAAGTTGCCAGATCCGTCTCAGAATGTACGTATGTATATGAAATTTCACTAATAAATATCACGTTTACAATTAATTCATTTACAATTACGAAAAAATAACGTCGTAATACGTCGATAAATGATGAAAATTGTGATATTTTTTTTCTAACGAAGACGTTCCGGGGAAGGCACTGTAGTGTTTTTGTTTTTAAGCAATCGCTATAACATAAAGCAAACATATTACCGGTGAGTATACTTTTTCGAAAGGAAAAGCACATAGTAGAATCTATTACACTACATTACATCGGTCACCACTTACGTTCACTTAAAGAAATTACGCAACACTTTGACGTTCTGAAATTGCATTGGACACCGTTTACCAGCTAACTACGAACTCGCAAATTAGATACCATGTAATTCTCTACCTGACGAGGGAACATCCCAAATCGGAAAATTCAAAACTTCGCCGATATTTAAGCATATTTATCAATTAAATCTAATTTTATTTCTTTACTACTGCTCGTTTTCATTCATACAGTCTGAAAGACGTTCTTAAAGTTATATTCTTTTTTCGTAATTCTTTTGCTTTTTTTCAAATTCCGCACAAATATATCGAATAACTTCATCAAGAATAATTATTCGTTTGAATGTACCTATAAAGACAAAAAAGGAAACATTTTTTAAGCAAATACAAGAAGCTACAAAAATATTTGCGAAAATTATGTAAAAATATAGAAGTTTTTGTATAAATAAAAAATGTTTTACATTTGAACTACTAATGCTTGCAATATATCGGTGGGTGCCGGTCACGAACATTTTGAATGGAATTTACAGCGAAATGATATTTAGCTAATATCATTTTGACAACATGTTTTAAACCGATTACATTTACTAAAGAATAAATTTCATTACGAGTAAACATAGCCAACATATTAGATATAGCCAACAAAAAAGCCCCGTAAAATTTATAGAATATTTTATTGATGATATTAATAATTTTTTCTGGTGTAAAATCAATATCAAATTAATCTGCAATATGTAAAGCACTAAGATATATTCGACATTCCAATGTAATTTCACTTCGCAATCATTTTTCGTGCAAACCTTGCAGCACCTTCTTTGAGGTCCTAGAATCTGAGAGATAAAAATACTATTTTTTATTATATTTATAAATTTATTTTCTGACGTCACTTTGAAAAATTTTTAATTTATAAAATTATTCAAAAAAATTAAATTTCTGCAACAAGTCTCTGATGTTTCAGAATATTTATTTAAAATACAACAATTATGTTTAACAATAGATCCATCAAGGGGGTCAAAATGATTTGTCATTTGTTCTAATAATTACTCAATTTCAGTGTATCTAATTTTCAGAATTATTTTGTCATATTCATTGAAGAATATAAATGATTATTTTTATAAAATGGTTTTCATCTTTCTTTCTTGCTCTTTGTATACAATTTAGAAATACTATACATACTTACATACACCGAAATAAGTCATTTTTACCGCTCATAGAATGTAGGTTAACTTTCAACGAATGCGATATAAAACAGAAGCTGTCATTATGATTAATGAACGTTTATGTTCGACTAAATTCGGATGTGAATTTATACAATACATAAATGGCAAATAAATCCGATAAGTATGCCATAAAAATTTGTTGTTAAATGTCAAAACTAAATATCACGGTATCTATTATTGTCTAAAAAAAATAAAATACAATGAATCATTTATATTTTATTTATTTAATTATATAAGCCACAACGATGTGATATACGTTATCATAATTAAATAACAACATTAATTAAATAATTTTCTGTAATCAATAAGGTATCGCAATATCCATATCAGTTTATGCATGATACAAAATATAATACATTGGAAAAACAAAATTTTTTTAAATCCGAGAAAAACAGTAACAACGAAAAAAGGGCGTTTTGGACGAATTTCAATTTAAAATACGTATCAAACAAAAATAACATTACACTTCGAAGAAAATAATCTAAGCTATAACATATTTATAATTTGTTGAATTTCAATGTTTCAGATCTTATCTCGTCAACTTGTTGCAAATGAGTTACAGTATCTTACTGGAGTATGGTTACGATAATATCGTTATTATGGACAAAAAGGAAATCAATGAAAATGTCCTCGTTGGATGTAATGACGAAATGTTTCTCAAATACTTGAGAAATATATGGTATCGAAAAAATAATTACGTATAATCAAGGATGAAGTTAACTTTAACAAAAATCTAATATGAGAGCACAGTGATTTACGTAACAATCTTGTTTGATTACTCAAGCTTGATCATTCGAACTTATAAAAGAGAAAGAAAAAATAACCGTATAAATTGTATATGGTTTCACTGAACGTCCTTGACTGACCGGTGTTACTGTATATGAAAAGTTTCGCTTTGATCGAAGAAGAAAAACAAGAACTAGCTAATTAAAAGTCAAGATCAACGATGACGAACCTTGTGACAACTGCAACAGCCGCGATACAAACGAATACGATTGCACTCGGTATCGGTAAACTAAGTATCATACCGATTCTAATATCTGTCTTAACTTACTTCAATTATTATTTAATGGATCCCGAAAATCAACCACGAGTCATGAAAAATCTATTAAAGGAATACGATTTCGTAGTGGTCGGTGGCGGTTCAGCTGGTAGCGTTGTCGTTAACAGGCTAACGGAGAATCCAGAATGGAGTGTACTTCTTTTAGAAGCGGGTGGTCACGAAACCGAGATTACAGACGTACCGATTTTGTCTCTCTATTTACACAATAGCAAATTGGATTGGAAGTATAGAGCTCAACCACAAGATAGCGCTTGCCAGGCGATGAATGATCAACGTAGTTGTTGGGTCCGAGGGAAGGTAACTCCTTTGATCTACCCGCGACGTAAGATAGTTAAAAAAATCGACAACAACGACAATTATTTCATAATAAAAACTACTAAAACGTCAGGTAAGCAAGGAGTAGCACTGTAAAGAGGGTCAAGTATACGTTAGACATAATCGGGTCGGAGAGAAAGTAAACCGACGAGGTAAATATTACAAACTCGTTCGTGATACGCGATCGTTTAAATATGAAAACAAATGAATGGTTACTAATATAACGTAACAACTTTACGGAAATAAAAAAAAAAAAACAACAACAAATAATTGAAGATGCTTAAAGAAATACATACGTATTACTTTCTAACGCTAATAACTCGTATTCAAATAGATTTACTATTAATTCATTTATTCATTATTCAAACGGTAAGTATATAATAGACCAAACCTACGGAAAGAAAATACAATAATATATAGTATATGAAATGATATAATCACAGATCGTTACTATCTTTCGGCTTACTTTCGTGAAAACAATTTAAGATTATATTATTATCTTATTATATTATTATCTTATTCGATTGATTCTAGGTATTAGGAGGTTCAAGCGTACTTAATACCATGCTGTATATTCGTGGGAATCGTCGTGACTTCGATCAATGGGAAAGCTTCGGTAATCCTGGTTGGGGATACGACGATGTGCTCCCATACTTTAAAAAGTCACAGGACCAAAGAAACCCGTATTTGGCGCGAAACACCAAATACCATAGCACAGGTAAACTACGATATTTATCACTCATGAAGTTTCAAGGAATCGAGTTATTAATATATTGAGGTAAAAAGACGTGGCAAATGAAATTGAAACATCTATTCAAGTTCATACAAAATTGGATTTTACAGGTGGTTACTTGACCGTTCAAGACTCACCGTATAATACACCTCTGGCTCCAGCTTTTCTTCAAGCTGCAGAAGAAATGGGTTATGATATCGTGGATGTAAATGGTCAACAACAAACGGGCTTCGCATTCTTTCAATATACAATGCGCAGGGGCACTAGATGTAGTGCAGCCAAGGCATTTGTACGTCCCATTAAATTACGAAAGAATTTTCATCTATCGCTATGGAGCCATGTTACGCGTGTTCTCATAGATCCAAGCACCAAACGAGCATACGGTGTAGAATTCATTAGGAATGGTCGTGTTGAGACCGTATTTGCGAAGAAAGAAGTTATACTTTCGGCAGGTGCTATAAACAGTCCTCAATTATTGATGCTATCTGGAATCGGTGCTAGGAATCACCTCGAAGAGCTCGGTATTCCAGTGATCCAGGATTTACCTGGTGTAGGGCAAAACCTTCAAGATCATATAGCCGTTGGTGGTCTAGTCTTCCTCATCGACCACGAGATCAGCTTGGTGTTCAATCGTTTGGTGAACTTTAACACAGCATTGAGATATGCAATTACTGAAAACGGTCCATTAACTTCGAATGTTGGTCTCGAAGTAGTAGGCTTTATATCCACCAAATATGCCAATCAAACTGATGATTGGCCAGATATAGAATTTTTACTTACTTCTACCTCGATCAATTCCGGTGGAAAACAAGTAAAAATCGCCCATGGCATATCCACCGAATTTTACAATGAAGTATTTGGAAATATCATGAATAAGGATAGTTTCAGCGTTATACCAATGATGCTCAGACCAAAATCTCGTGGATATTTGAAATTAAGGTCAAAAAATCCGCTCGAATATCCGTTGATATATCATAATTATTTGACGGATCGTGATGACGTGAATGTTTTGCGAGAAGGAGTCAAAGCAGCAATTGCATATTCTGAAACGAATAGTCTAAAAAGATTAGGGACAAGATTTCACAATAAACCATTGCCAAATTGTAAACATCTACCAATGTTCACGGACGAATATTGGGAATGTGCAATTCGTCAATACACGATGACGATTTATCACATGAGCTGCAGCGCGAAAATGGGTCCACGATCCGATCCAATGGCGGTCGTAGATCCCTCTTTAAAAGTATATGGAGTGGAAGGACTTCGAGTGATCGATGCTTCAATCATGCCTACGATCACTAGTGGTAATATCAATGCACCTGTGATAATGATTGGTGAAAAGGGTTCGGATCTCATAAAAGAAGACTGGACGCCCAGACGAAAGAGAAGCAATGAGACTTTCTCGGCTTCTTTCAATCAATATTAGACATTTTGAATAATTCATTGAATGAAAGTAAACTGTATATTTTTATTGTTACGTCGTGTAAAATGATTACGAGAACAGGTAGAAAGCTTTAAAGATTCATGTTTCCTATTTGTTTTTCTGTTATAAGGATGACGTTCTATACAAATAATATGTATTTAATCAAAAAACTAGTTATATCATTTAGCTATTGTAATAAAATTAGCATATTGTTAGACGATTCATATTTGTTCTCTATAAGTCGATATTTACCAATGCCGAAAACAATTATATGTAAAAAGTGTGATTTGTGATTACTGCTACAGATTGATTTTATATTATTTCATGTTTTAAAACTCTACAATCAAATTTGTTTGTACGTTTTCCATTTGGAGTTAACATCCATGTGTATAGTATGATAGAAGAGACGTTTAGCACTCTGCAAAACAAGGATAGAGTTAATATCCATTACATCTTGTGATTTTATCACATAGAACTGTAGTTGGTCCTATTGTTTCTTTTCATTGTAACTTTTTTTTTTTGTAATTTCTCATCCATAAATGTGACGTCCTCCCTTTTTACATCCTTTCGTTCTTGACATAAACAAGAAGCAATTTCTGTTTTATAATCTTGGTGGCTATATATTATAAAATAGACAATCTCTTTTCATATCAAAACCAAACATGTTTATTTTTAAATTCAATAATAGACACCAATATACAATGACGCCATCTTTTTGAACGAATTTTTATCCGGTACAATGAAATTAATCAGTCGACTAAGTTTACCTCACCCGTGAATTTATTCTATAACGTTACTATATTTGGGCTTTCAAGATCAATACTTTCCTTGGTCTTTTTGTCCCATCTCTCCCATGTACTTTTTGGCTGTGCTCCATAATATATATTTATTACAATCACACCATTTATATTTATGTAGTGTTCTTCTTAATTGATTTCTTTTTCGCTTTTTCATCAGAATATACAATTTTTCAATCTATTTGGCCGTACAGTTACAATATTTTAATTTTTCGTTTTTTTTTAATTTCTACCACTAAATCAAAATTTGTTTAGAATAATTATGTAAATAAATTTTATGAAATAAAATCCTCGATAAAGTTTTTATCATCATTAATTTTTTTTTTTTCTATCTCTGCGAAACCTGCGAACACAGAATTCCTGTGAACACAGAATTTTTGAAATTAGCCCAGTATGACAACAATGCCAATGTTAAATGGTATAAACCCTTCACGTGACAAAATATATATTATCAATCTCTGTATAATTATACTATTAAACGATTTAACTAAACTTCAAACATTAAGAGTAACTATAAGTAAGATGTTAAAAAAAATGAATCGTCGGAAAAAATTGTGCGGAAAAAGTTCCTTGTACGCTGCAGAACTGTTGTCACTACACGTAAGTGCACTTAGCTTAAAGAGAACATTGCTTAAATTAAGTAAAATTATGAGATAAGGTAAAATCGCCCGAATTTTAGTATATATGTATGTATTTATGTATGTAAGTGGGTATACACATACACATACACACACACACACACAACGTGTTTCAGTCACTATGCGAGAGAACAAGTGCAATGGTTGACGAGAGTTTTCGAGCGAAAAGAATGACCCTTAAAGCGATAGTGATTAGAATAAAAATCTTTCCGAGATTTTACTTAATTATCTACAAAATAAATGTAACACCTACAAAATTGCATTATCTATGTAGAAATAATGCAATGATTAGCAGCATATTACTGTGTCGAACAAGTAAAAAACGCAAAAGATAACTGTAATTTTTTGAAACTTTAACTTATTCACATATTATAAGAGAATTGTTGACGCATACGTGCGTCCCTCAATTTGAATACTCGCTAAAAATAACGCATTAATAAAAAAAAACACACAAATAAAAAAAAAACTGCCACCCATTTCCAAACTTAGGCATTTTTAGTCAAGTACCTAATCTTCGCTAATGTCTCGAGCCGGGCAATAAATAAGCTGTGAAAGTAAACTCCTGGGCGCGACGAGTCAAGGGTTTGTTTGGCGCCACCATTAAAATATCAATGCAACTCTCATGGGTCCTCACGGTCACCAAGCCAAAGGAACACACATGAGATTTTTTTTAAATTTCGAACGAACTGTATTGAATATTCGAAAGTATTGAATATTCGCGAATGATTATAAGCGAGAAGGACTCGAATCTCATAAAAAACGATTGGTTATATAAACGAAAAAGATACAATCATATCTTCAAAAATTATTATATCTTCTTCCGATTAACGTTAAATGGTTCATCGAACAAATTAAAATATTTTATTATCATTACAGCGTCGTGTAAAACGTTCAGGAGAACAAGTAGAAGGCCTTACAGACTTACTTTCTTAAGATTTATCTTTTCTATTTTTATTTCTATTGTGATAATGACATTTCATATAGATAATTTATGATCGATCATAAGAGTAGTTACATCATTTATTTATCGTAGGCGAATTAATTGAATATTCATGTAAATAATTATCCACAATCTGTTGTTGTTTATCGAAGCAGAAAATAATCCAATTTATTCCATTAACAAACGCGATATAAACAAACAATTTATTTGATATTTCATTAGAAAACAAACGATTTGTAACTTTGAAATTACGATGCAGTATAACACTGACACATACAGGAAACATATTTCACATATGTTAATTCATAAAATAATTTGCATTTACAAATAACATCCTTGTGATAAAACATTTCGTATCGTCAGAAAAGATTGGCCAATAAACTGTTTCATTTTTGCCTGTTTTGCTGGAATCAAATGGAAAATTGCTAATTTGTTGAGAATGCGATTATACAGTACACTACAAAGTTTAACAAACCCATGAATGATTTACAGAATTTCAGTATATTTGGCCTTTCACAATCAATAATTTTTTAAGTGTCATTGTTCCATTTCTTCTCAAGTGCTTGTTGGCCTTACTCCAAAAATGTAGTTAATAAATGTACAGCCATATTACCATATAATTTACCGTCTTTACAGTCACACCATCCAAATTTCTATACTTCTTAAATGTTTTTCTTTTTCACTTCTTTATCGAAAGAAATCATACAATTTTTCTATCATTTGACCGTACAGTTTCAACGCTCTTACTTCTCTTTCTTCTAAATTTTTAACCACATTTCATATAATTGCTTTAGAGCAATAAAACAAAATCATTGTGCGCAAAAATACGATCATACGTTTATGTGTGTATCTGATAACTCATTCATGAGCGCTCCCACCTTTCCAAATATTGCAACCTTCAATAATAAGACTGGATGAATGGATCAATCCGAGGTCTTCGTACATTGGTTCCTTAAATTGCGATCGAAAAATACGTCACCAAGGTCGTCCAATCACAAAATAAGCTTACAGGGAGAAATCAAGCCGGATATCGCGTCCCTTCCCATAAATACGCTGCAAATCCAGGACTCCTGAGGTTAAACCGGTCTGTGGAACTGATCATTACGGATTCTAATCTATTATAAAACGTGCCAAATTAAACATCGATATATTCACGGTTAAGTCTGAACTTCAGCCATTTTAAATTATTATAATAATGTTATTTCCTTTATGATCATTGTGTCAGAGTCCCAATTTATCATTTGATTCCTAATATTTACATTTCTCATCTTTTCCTTTCCAATAGTGTTTCGCATCGCCAATACCAATCGTCCAGCAAACTGTAAGGTGCCTTATCGTTGCTTCTCATTATGACCGTTACGAGTTGAAGAAGGAGCTTGGCAACAAAATGTAACATTGTGATGTCATATGATCTAACAGATGAGTAAAGTCAGAGCTCAATTAATAAAAATTTCTTACTCTAAATTATTTCGTGTCACGGACTGACGGAGTCGTTATGCAAGTCTGCAAAACGCGTATCTCCCTGAATGGGAAAATTGTACGACTTGACAAAAGCATGCTTGGCAACCAAAAGGAAGCGGACATTCACATTTCTAATTTGCATTTGATATTATATTTACATAAATTATTCTTAAATATTACTATATATATAGTTTATACATTTATATATTGTATAAGATATTTTACAAATTAAAACACGATTCAGTCAAAAAAAAAAACATGAAAACGACATATCTCGTGACCCGGCCGCAACGTTCGATTTACTAAAAACGATATATCTCGTGACCCGTACGCATTGTGTTAACAGATATTACGTAAAGTTATTAATCGTCTAAAAAAGAATGAAAGAGTCATTTGTTAATTACAACAATAATAACAGTATTAATCATAATCTGTTATTATCGGTGACATTTGTTTTCAATAAAGAATTCTCAAATTTGTAAATTCGGCAATTCAGAAAGAGTGTATTTCATTTTCGTTAAATAGCATAATTGATCGGATAGTATAATTATTAATTTTGTATCAAGAACGTTACAGTCTATACTAGTATATTTCTTTTCAAAAACATCGAAGCACTTATGGTACTTTTATCATTATTCATCAGCTACTATAAAATAGTAACGACTAATATTTTGTCAACACGTTAATTATCACGATGATTATCCGCGACCTACATTATTAATTGTTTTTAAGACTAATAAAATAAAACGAATATCGTTAACTAAAAAAGCTATAACAGCGTAAATAACTACATAAAATTGGGAACTAAAACATACATCATTTAAACATTTTTGTTAGAACATAATATTTCACAATGACTAAATATTACGATGTTCTATATTCAAGCAAGTCTTCTAACAAAACAATGGTACTCAGCATAAAGCGAAAATAGCAATGACATGTTTTTAATACTACTACATAAATATACTGGAAACCCTACAAAGTCCAGTTTTGAATACCATTCAGCATTTTTAGTACTATTAAAACAAAAATGTGACCCCAAACGATATAAAAGAAGGAATAACTTTTATTAATGCATTTTATTATGAATGGAAGAATATTAATCTAGATGTATTAAAAAAAATTTATCCACAGTGTATGTTGGGGGGGGGGGTGAGCTATTATAAGGTTACGCGTGTTCTGATAGATCCAAAAACCAAAAGAGCATACGGTGTAAAATTCATTAGGAATGGTCGTGTTGAGACCGTATTTGCGAAGAAAGAAGTTATACTTTCGGCAGGTGTTATAAACAGTCCTCAATTATTGATCCTATCTGGAATCGGTGCTAGGAATCACCTCGAAGAACTCGGTATTCCAGTGATCCAGGATTTACCTGGTGTAGGACAAAACCTTCAAGATCATATAGCCGTTGGTGGTCTAGTCTTCCTCATCGAAGAGAATATCAGCTTAAAGTTGTCTCGATTGATTAACTTCAGCTCTATAATGAAATATGCAATTGCCGAGAACGGTCCTCTAACTTCAAGCGTTGGTCTCGAAGTAGTAGGCTTTTTATCCACCAAATATGCCAATCAGACGGATGATTGGCCCGACATACAGTTCCTTATTAGCTTTTTTTCAGTTAATAATTCAGGGCAACTATTTAAAAGTGCTTTCTGCATAACGGACGTCTTTTACAATGAAGTCTATGGAGAGATCATTAATCATGATGGTTTTACCATTATACCAATGATGCTCAGACCTAAATCTCGTGGATATGTGAAATTAAAGTCGAAAAATCCTCTCGATTATCCGTTGATGTATCACAATTATTTGACGGATCGTGAGGACGTGAATGTTTTGCGAGAAGGAGTAAAAGCAGCAATTGCATATTCTGAAACGAATAGTCTAAAAAGATTAGGGACAAGATTTCACAATAAACCATTGCCACATTGTAAACATCTACCAATGTTCACGGACGAATATCGGGAATGTGCAATTCGTCAATACACGATGACGATTTATCACATGAGCTGCACCGCGAAAATGGGTTCACGATCCGATCCAATGGCGATCGTAGATCCCTCTTTAAAAGTATATGGAGTGGAAGGACTTTGAGTGATCGATGCTTCAATCATGCCTACGATCACTAGTGGTAATATCAATGCACCTGTGATAATGATTGGTGAAAAGGGTTCGGATCTCATAAAATATGGCTGGATGTCCAGACGTAAGAGAAACATTGAGACTACCTCGGCCTTTTTTGATCAACATTAGATAGTTTAGATAGTTGTTCGAACTAAAGTAAAATATATATTTTTATTATTGCATTGTTTAAAGTAATTACGAGAACAGATAGAAGGTTTTAAAGACATAGTATTTTAAAATTTACATTTCCTATTTTTTTTTTATCGTTAAAATGATATTTTATACAGATTATATGTATTTAATCAAACGATTCATTATATCATTTAATTAACCTAAATAAATTAGTTGTATATTTGCATAAACAATTAATATTTTTTAGCAAATTCCATTGCCTTGTCCGAAAACACTTTAAAGTAAGAAGAGTGACATTTGAGGATTGATGCTGTTTTACTTAAACCATTTATGATCCAATTCTGTTCGCGTTTAAAATAAAATTATATAACATTACGATATAAACTACCCAATAAATTTTTATAATTTTTTAATACTTTTTTAGAAGAAAAACGAGTTGTAACTTTGAAATTACGATGAAGTAAAATATTTACGCATACATATAATATATTTTACATTTTAAAATCCATAAAACATTTTGCATTTAGAGTTTGCATCCTGTACATTCTGGCATTTTACAAAGTCCCCTCTTATCAGAAAAGATTGATCAGTGAACTATTTCATTCATTTGTACATTTTTTTTTACTGGATGTAGTTAAAACTGCAGTTGGTCTTCATATTTCCTTTCTATGTAATTTTTCCTCTACTGAATGACGTTGGACGTCCTTCCTCTTTACTTCCTTTTTGTTCTTGACTTAAATAGAAAGCAATTTGTTTTTTTAATATCTAAATGACTATATTGATGTTTGCTTCAAACATAACGTAATAGACAATCACTTCTTGTATAAAAGCCAAGCATTTATTATTATCAAATTCAATAGACAGAACACGATGCGATGATATCATTTTATTGATTATATAATTTTACTATATTCGGTCATTCAACGTCAATGCTTTTTTAAAATTTTTTTATCTCATCATTTTACTGTACTTATTGGCTATACTCTGTAAAATTTACATAATAAATACCTTATTATCAGACCATTTTACAGGATTTAAAATTTATAGCGGTCCTTCATAACTCCGTTTCCCTTTCTCATTTCTTCATTAGAGGAAGACATACAATTTTTCAATCGATTATACCGTACAGTTGCAATACTTGGAATTTCCATTTTTTTAAATTCTCCTATCAATTCTGTATTTGTGAAACAATTGTCCAAATAAATTTTAAACGTTATGAAAAAATACATGATATACTACCGTTATAACTTGCTGTAACAGTTTGTTTATCCCGAAAATTTCTTATATTAAGAATCAGAAAATTGTAAAAAAAGAAATTCAATGAAAATCGATACTAAATTGTCCAGAATGCTTCATTTTTTGATTCTAGTAATTCCAATGGCAACATTCCTACAGATAAAGAATCCGTTTGAAATTTTTCTCAACTTACGACCTATAATTTTTCTCGCCGCTAAGAAGCACTGTTGCGTAAAATAGATACTTGAAAGTGGATGCGGAAATTAGAGATTTTCAACGTCATATACTACACAATAAAGGGATAAAAATAAAAAAAAAAATAAGCATCTTTTTGTAAATAATAAATAGCTAATAAATTAAAAAAAAGCATCTAACTACATTATCTTTCATAATTTTTATGAAAAGAAAAAAATCCGATGGATCGAATCTTTTTTGAGCGTCTAAATCGATAAGACCGCTTGATTTTCTATTGTAAAAATATAATTTTTTTTTTATAGACGATTAAAATTATGTCTGCCAATATGCGAATAAAATACGTACGTTGTTTTTATTACAAATTTTAGAGACGAAAATATAACAATAACGTCGAGGCAATTCGGATTCATTCTCTATTGCGAAATACATTCTTATAGCTTATATTAATATTATTATTCGAACAAAGGAACTTCTTTTTTAAGCGTTTTTCTTAGTATTCATTGAAAAATGCGCTTAAGATCAAGGGCACTGTAGCTTTCTAATCGCATACATTTTCAATTTAATTTTACATGGATAACTACTTTCTTGAGAATAGAACGCCTTCTCCAAGCAAAATCTATTGATAAAGTCTACAGGTGAAATCTCTTCTTACTTCATTCACTCTCCTCGAACGCGATAATGTCAGTTAAATAAATTTTTGTTACGGAACATATTTAAATCTTTAAATAAAATTGAGAAATATTATTTTATCTACATTTTTTTTTACATTTATAATTGTTTTCATTCATTCTTGAAATAAACAAATCGAAGAGATATCGTATCATAATTCTTTGGGCACGATGCAGTTCTTCGTAAAGAATGTCAATTCTGCATCAGAACGAGGAAGTAAGAGAGATTCCATTTCTTCGAAACTTATTAAAATGCAACACGCACCTCGATAGAGAGAAATGCACCATTGTTTGCGATATTTGCGACATAACAATGCAAAGGAGATAATAAAGTAAACATATTTTCCTACGTTAAATCAAATAAAACCAATATAGTAGGACTAGTTAGAATCGGCCGAACCAGCCTTTCTTCTTACGCTCGAAGGAAAAGTAGAACACCGAAAGAAGGCACTGGAACATTGTCTAGAAGTGAAATGTAATTCGAATGTAACGACTTTTCTTGTCCCTTTTTTTTCTGTTCTTTATTATTATTATTATTATTATTATTATTATTATTATTATTATTATTATTATTATTATTATTGCTGTTGTTGTTATTATTATTATTGAAATTAACATCTGAAATCAAATTAAAAATATTCTTTTTCTATTGAAAATAAAAAAAATATTTTAAGAAATTATGAAAACGTAGTAAAAAATAATCAAATTAGTACTATTTACGACGTGACGACTTTAAAACAACTTTCACAAATAGCTCAAAGAAGACACACGAAAAAGTATGCACATACATACTACATAAAGGTGAAAGTAACCAAGAATGAATTCTCTTTCGTGACGTCAATGAAAGAGAATTCATATGCACCAAAACCATACGTTACACGTACGAACCTATATTTTATCCCCCCCCCCCACTATTCATCAATCGATTCAATCGAAATTTATTTTGACAATGAACGGTGAACTAATTCTTTTAATTCTTTCAGAAATTAAGTCTATGTAATTTTAATGAATAAATTAAATTTATATTTCGGCACATTTGCAAAGTCTCATTTTTTAAAAATAAAATATAAATGAAGAATAGAGAGTCACATAGAAATTCGTTTCACTCTGAAAATATTGATAATGCATTTCAATACTCTTTCTTTTTAGCTATACGATCGTCCTCGCTTCATACTCGATGTTCGAGAATCTAACAAGATTTCACTCTCAGTATTCAACACACCACCGGCATTGAAACTCTCTACACTGCTCTCGGTCTCCGGCGTTTTTCTAATAGACTCAAAAGAATAGTACGCACGAGTTTTAAGCAAGTTTTTTCTAATAACATAATATATTAATCAAAAGAAAGTGTCCGTGATTTAAAGGTTACAAAATTCAAATAGGAAATTACTCGAAGAAAAATATAGTGATGGTGTGTAAATAATTATTTTCGAAGAATTACAGACTACGACGATATTGTGTTGGAAAAATCAAGGTGAATAAACCTAGGAAATGACAATAGGTTTGGTTTCCTTAATTGCTACGACATCCGCCGTAGGAGTCGGTTTGATTCCACTTGTGGCAATTGGACTATCGTTATACAAATACGACGAAATGGATCCTGAATCACCTCCGAAAAATACTCACGAGGTAAATTATTAATATCAATTTCTCCAATCGTCTCTTTTTCTCTAAACATAAATAAGACGTAAATCATTTTCGGTAATAAATTCTCCAGCTAAATCGAATGTACGACTTCATCGTTGTGGGAGGTGGAAGTGCCGGAGCAGTGATAGCCTCAAGGTTATCCGAGGTGTCCAACTGGAGTGTATTGTTAATAGAAGCTGGTGATAATGAAAACGAAATTTCTGACATACCAATTTTCGCGGGCTACGGGCAATTATCTGAATTAGATTGGAAATATAAAACCATGCCGTCAGTGACATCGGCTTATTGTCTCGCGATGGTAGGAGACAGGTGTAATTGGCCACGTGGAAAGGTTTTGGGTGGTAGTAGCGTCCTTAATGCCATGGTATACGTGCGCGGCAACAGGTAATTCTTCTTTACCTACGTGATATGTTAAGTTCTACATGCATACATACGTATGCACGTCTAATAGTATATAGAATATATGTATATCTAATACCTATATACCCATATATAGTGAAAAATGTGAGAAACGAGAAGCCACCTTACAATAACCTCTGACTTTATTACACGTTGATTATTATTACTAATATCAAGTAATTCTGTTTTAGATTGGATTACGACAAATGGGCAAGAATGGGTAACACCGGCTGGAGTTACGAGGAAGTTCTTCCTTACTTTCTCAAGTCTGAGGATAACAGGAACCCTTATTTGCAGAAATCACCTTACCATAAAACGGGAGGCTACTTAACTGTACAGGAACCACCGTGGAGATCGCCATTATCGATCGCCTTTTTACAAGCTGGAAAAGAACTCGGTTATGAAAATCGTGATATCAATGGTGAAAGTCAGACTGGTTTCATGATTATGCAGGGTACGATCCGCAGAGGAAGTCGTTGCTCGTCGGCTAAAGCTTTTTTGTGGCCAGTGAAGAATAGACCGAATTTGCACATAGCTTTGAAAGCTCACGTATTGAAAGTCCTCTTCAATGACGACAAACGAGCCACAGGAATAGAATTCCTACGCAATGGTTTAAAACAAACAGTTAGAGTAAGAAGAGAGATCATTCTGTCAGCTGGAGCGATCAATTCACCGCAATTACTAATGCTCTCAGGCATAGGACCGAAAGAACATCTCGAGGAATTCGGTATACCGGTATTGTCTGATCTCCGAGTAGGTGACAATCTTCAAGACCATGTTGGCCTCGGTGGATTGAGCTTTACGATTAACGAACCAATTACTTTGAAAAGGGACCGTCTACAGGCACTACCAATATTATTGAATTACGCAATAAACAACAAAGGACCCCTGACTACTCCAGGAATCGAAGCCTTGGCCTTCATCAATTCTAAATATGCTGATCCTTCTGGCGTTTATCCGGACATTCAGTTTCACTTTCTTCCAAGTTCCATCAATTCCGATGGTGAATCAGTAACCAAATTTATCGGACTAAGAGATAGCGTTTATAATACAGTGTTCAAACCACTGAAAAATGCTGACAGTTGGACGATATTACCACTTTTATTGAAACCCAAAAGTTCTGGATGGGTTCGCCTGAAGAGCGTAAATCCTCTGATTCATCCTAATATTATTCCGAATTATTTCGCTCACAAAGAAGATGTAGACATCTTAATAGACGGTATAGAAATCGCTATGGCTGTTTCGAACACAAGTGCCTTTCAAAGATTTGGTTCGAGACCATATTCTATTAAACTACCAGGTTGTCAAAAATTTCCTTTCGCCACGTACGAATATTGGGAGTGCGCCATACGACAATTTACCTTCACCATGTATCATCCAGTTGGTACGTGCAAAATGGGACCGAGAAACGATCCAACAGCTGTCGTGGATCCAAGATTAAGAGTATACGGCGTAAAAGGGTTACGAGTCGCTGATGCCTCTATAATGCCTACCATTGTTAATGGAAATACCAATGCACCAGTTATCATGATAGGCGAAAAAGCAAGTGATATTATTAAAGAAGACTGGAGATATTAAAAGAAAGAACTTCGTAAATAGTTTTAATTCGCACAAGTCAATAATGTTATATGTTAGAATTATTATTTATAATGTATACTAATTTAATTATATATTTTTTTATTATTATGATAAACTCAGGGATACTTTGCAAATAGAGATTCAAACGTATTTAACTTGATAAACTTGTTTTGTTTTTCTGTGAGATAAATGAAACGTGCCATTTCGAAACACTTAAATATGATTTTATTCAAAAATAAAAAATAAAATAATAAGTGTTACTGACAAAAAATTCAAATATTAACTACCGTCTCAAAAAAAAAAACTTTAAATCAACGTACAATTACAGAGACTCATCCATGTGTGAACTTATTAGTAAAACAAATGGCAATTCAACTTTCTCTCCTCGCAGTACACTTTTACTGGAAGAATGATATCAAGATTATTATCTGTGGACCCGAATGTTCCTTTACGTAACTATCTTTATACCTTCCCGTTAAAACTTCTCTCGTGCGATTAGTTTTTGCTTCTCATTCAATTTTCTCATCGATAATACGATAAACATAAATCAATTTAACGTGGTAATCATTAACTGCATAGATAAAATATGTATCTTTTAATAACAAGAAGAAAGGTTAATGCGTGATATGTACATCACGCTTTATAAATTTCACAGATTCTTCGGCAGAACGTGCGAGAATAGTGAAAGCAGAAGCCTTATCGAGTTGTCGTGCATTATCGTTAGCTAAACGTTAAAATACATGAAATGTATACAAAAAGGGAAACGTGTTAGACCGGATGTTCGTGGGAATACTTGCAATAGCATTCACGTACTTCTTGATTCTCTACAAACGTATCAAACAGGAGATTCGAAAATATTTACTATTAAATGCATCAAAATACTTCATTTCTTCGAACAAATATAGAAACGAGGAAGATCACTCGAGAAATCTGCTTAAATAAATATTTAAGTAGAAAGAAACAACGGTTAGAAAACAATTCACCACTTAAAATTGTTCCTAAACATAATTAGAAAATAAATTATCTTTAACGGCACCTCTTATGAAAAAAAGGAAAGAAAAAACAAAATAGACAAGCACGTTTACAAGCAGAACAAGAGCTACACAAGTATCAGCGTTGAACCAGTTTATATTAATTAAAGCAAATATGTTGTAATCGTACTTTGTACTAGTCATTGAGTTATTTTAAGCGTAACTATTACGAAGTTAGAATAAATTAGATCTCTCCATTTGATCACTGGCTCTATAATTGATTTTCTTTGAAAATAAACGATCGCGGCGAAGTGCGGGACCAATGTAAAACTAAAATTTCTGTTCTTGTTAAATACGGGTATAACGGAAGTAATGGAGATTTATTGGCGCAATCTATCCTAACACTAACGCAATAGTAATCTTGGAGAATGTAGAAATAGATATATACATATATACATGCATACGATATTTAAGTGTAGGTATACATTCGGGATAAAAAGTTAAGTGAGCATACAATAAAGGAACACTTTCACTGCCAAAGTGTAAGCGGTGAGTTTTAGAAGAGGACAAGAGGAAATCCATGGGAAGGGATGGAGGATGGTAGAGGGAGTAGGAACTATGGTATAGTGTGGTATCGTTCTCCTGACTGTCATTACAGGTATCTTCGTGGTCACTTATGGTGAACATCTCCAACACAACGCTTAAACCTTGCTCAAAATAGTTATGTGAGTAAGTCTCGTTGAAAGTTTTTCAAGAAAGAAGAAAAGTTCGTTATTGAAGATCTGGATTGATTAGGCTTATCTCTTGACCGTTTATCATCGAAGAAAATAATTGACAGATATCAAAGGTAATTATATTGACTAAAATCAAATGCAAAACTTTGCAATGTATCAATAGCCAATTGTTGGGCCAATCGCGAATCTAAATTTACTTTCGATTATTCCTTTTTTCGATAGTCTACCGAATATCCTCATTTGCAAATTAGAGCAATCATAAAACAGGTTTAAAGAATAAGAGTACGTTGTCATTTGTTACACGCACAATCTTATAATTAATTCTATCTTTTCACACTAAGTATTCAGGGCATCTTTATTGATCTATAGAAATTACATAAGCCGTGGAATTCATTACATTTCATATTCTCGAAGGACACTGGTATTCGCACTCTCACTTTTAAATCATTCTTCAGTTAACTACGAAGCAAAGAAGCAAAAGATAATTACAGTATATACAATACACATACATATATATATATATATATATATATATATATATATATATATATATCTTTATAGGTGAGCCTCTTATACCGTGTACTCGACAATCGAAGAGAAAAAAATAACAATGACACGTTGTCATAACAATCTCAACAAATATATTTTAGCGATATAGGAACATTAACGTATGCTTTAACAGTGAGTAATATACACATTTACGTTATATTTAACCATATTTTAATAGGATCAATACTTTTCAATTAGTCATTCATCACGCAAAATATCTTGCACCATTCCTTCACCTATTATATTACATACGTACTTCCTTTTCCTTTAGTTTTCAATAACAGTCTCGGGAAGAAAGTGTCTTGTGATTAAAAAAATAAATAATAATAATAAAAAAAAAGAAAAGAGAGAGAAAGAGAGAAAACACATCATTGAAAATAATTCATCGCAATAGGTGCATCAAGAGGAACATGAAAGAAAATGATTATCCCGGAACTCATATGTAATAAACCTCTACTTCCGGCGTCCAATCCAACAAATTATTTCAGAAGGAAAAGTAAAGAAAGTACGGCGTTACGTTTCTCGCTAACAACACGCGAAATTCACGTTTTATCCAAGAACTCTCGATCCTTTCTTATCGTACTTCCGATATTATCTTAATTTCAGTTGAGACGAGAAAGCATAATATCTAATAAATTTGATTCGCAACCTGATAAAAAACGTACATCCTGGTTGCGAAGATCTAAGTTGGTAATGAACTAATAAGAAAGTCCTACGTTATCTTTTATCTAAATAAAGAAATTCAAAGATGTGTAACGTAACCATGGCTCTCACAGAAGAAACCGAACACAAACGAGGTTTATGTTAGCGAAGCACTTTCACCTTTCCCCGTTATGCGATCGCAACATCTCCTTTCCTTTAAACGAAACGAATGAGAAAGAGAAACGAGATGATACTGCCGATTGGCACGTGTTTCCAATACAAAGATCATTGATCGAACTTTCTTTCGTCACTTTTCATAAGACCGTTACGATATCACATCGAGTTTTATATAAAGTAAACATTGTAATGCCTGTTGACAAGAACAAGAAAAAACAATTACATACACGTGCGCGCGCAAAGAGAGAGGGGGAGGAAGGGAGGGAGGGAGGGAGGGAGGGAGAGAGAAGGGTGGAGAGAAAGAGAGGGAGAGAGGGGAGAGAGACAGAAAGACATACAGAGACATACCAATACACTATTTTTTCTTTTTTATTTTCTTTTCTTTTCCAGAAAGATAAAGAATTTCCATGGAAGTAAGGCTAGCAATAGCCAGCTCAGAATGAAAAGGACCGATGTCGACCACCCATTTCTAGTGCGCAGAGTTGAAAACACTTATTGCAGCCGACCGCCGGATATCGATTTATGACGAAGTCTGTATAAAAGTCGTTTCGAGAGGAGAAAAAAAGTAGGTCGGCTATTGCAAAGAAAAATAAAAAGAAAGAGAGAGAAATAAAGTAACCGGTAGATCGGTTCATTCAAGATAATCATTATCAAAAAGTTACGAGGAGGAGGATGGTGTTCAGTACGATAGTCATAACTACGGCTTTGAAAGGTGCGTTGGGGTTAGTAGGGACTGGTCTTTGGTTGGTACCACTTCTTATAGCTGCTCTGTCTTACTATCAGTATGATCAGCTGGATCCAGAAAGTCGACCTATCGATAGATACCCTCTAAATCCTGAATACGATTTTATCGTGATCGGTGGAGGATCGGCAGGTGCTGTTGTAGCCAACAGACTCTCTGAGATTTCAAATTGGAACGTTTTATTACTGGAAGCTGGACCGGACGAGAACGAAATAACAGACGTCCCCTCGTTAGCTGCCTATCTACAGTTAACTAAGTTAGATTGGAAATACAAGATCGAAGCTACGGGAAGAGCTTGCCTCGCGATGAAAGGTGGCCGTTGTAATTGGCCACGTGGGAAGGTTCTCGGAGGATCGAGCGTTTTAAATTACATGCTTTATGTCAGAGGTAATAGACACGACTATGATTATTGGGAATCCTTGGGTAATCCTGGCTGGGGTTACAAAAAAGCGCTTTATTATTTCAAAAAGTCCGAAGACAATCGGAATCCCTATCTTCGAAACAATCCTTATCATTCAACGGGTGGTTACTTGACGGTTCAAGAATCACCATGGATCACACCTCTCGCTGTTGCATTCTTACAGTCTGGCGTCGAATTAGGCTACGATTTGAGAGATATAAATGGGGAATTTCAAACCGGTTTTATGATACCACAAGGAACTATTCGAAGAGGCAGCAGGTGTTCCACGGCAAAAGCTTTTCTTCGTCCTATAAGGTTACGTAGAAACTTTCACACGGCTATGAATTCGCACGTGACAAAAATCGTTATCAATCCTTTCACCATGAGAGCGAACGGCGTAGAATTCGTGAGAAATGGTCGTAAGCAATACGTTCGAGCTCGCAAGGAAGTAATCCTATCGGCAGGTGCTATAAATAGCCCTCAAATTCTTATGCTCTCCGGTATTGGACCAAAGGAACATCTACGCCAGATTGGCATACCCCTTCTGAAAGATCTCCGAGTTGGTGAAAATCTTCAAGATCACGTAGGAATGGGCGGTCTTACTTTCCTCGTCGATAAACCGGTAGCCATAGTTCAAAAACGTTTCTATGGTGCGCCAGTGACTATGCATTACGCAGCCAATGGAAAAGGACCTATGACCACTCTCGGTGGTATCGAGGGATACGCTTTTATCAATACAAAATTTGCCAACAAGTCTATCGACTATCCTGACATTCAAATCCACATGGCGCCGGCTTCGCTTAATTCGGACGGTGGGATACAAATCAAAAAGGTTTTGGGAATAAAGGACGAAGTTTACGACACTGTTTACGATCCGATTGCAAACAAGGATGCTTTCACTTTCATACCTCTTCTCCTCAGGCCCAAATCACGTGGTACGGTTAGACTAAGAAGCTCTAATCCCTTTCACAGTCCAATAATTGATGCTAACTACTTCGATGATCCGTTAGACATAGCCACTCTCGTCGAAGGTGCGAAAATAGCCGTTAAACTCGCCGAAGCGAAAGTTTTCAAACAATTTGGTACTAGGTTACATCGACTGAAGATACCTGGTTGTCGACATCTTAAATTCGGCTCAGATGCCTACTGGGAATGTCATATTCGTCACATTTCCATGACGATTTATCATCCGGTCGGTACAACGAAAATGGGTCCCCCAAACGATCCTACAGCAGTTGTCGATTCTAGATTAAGGGTTTATGGTGTCCGAAATATAAGGGTCATCGATACCTCTATAATGCCGACGATTTGTAGTGGTAATACCAATGCACCGGCTATCATGATTGGAGAGAAAGGTGCAGATCTTATCAAGAGCGATTGGTTATCTTATCCAACCAAATGATAGTGTGGGAGCGTTGAGCATCTCCATTTAATATAAGTAGGCATTCGTGGAGTTTTGACCGAAGGGCCTGGATAGCCTAATGGTTAGAAAGCGGAAGACTTGGTTTTGAGTCCCAGTTAAAAATCTTTTAATGAATACTCAATACAATACTTAAAACTTACTATAATACTTTCATAAAAATCTGTTAACTGATAGTGTGTAAAAGGTGAAGCAAAAGGAAGCAATTACCAACGATATTGTTGCGTTCGATACGTTTGAAAGTATGAATTAGAGAGACTGGGACGAACAGGAAAAAAAACACAAACCAGGAACTGTGTGTACAATTGTGCACAATTGTCTATTTCATGACGGGAGATTTTTAACATAGCGGGGATAGTGCTAGTTAAAAATACACATGACTCAGGTATAATTATCTCCGTGTGCCATAAAATTCTAATAACGCTAAGCCTAATCTAGCGCGTATGTCATTTTTATTTTCTTCTAATTCTCTTAATTCTCACCGTTCTTTTAAATATAAGATTAATTGTAAATATTGTTAAAAAGAAATATATGTGTACATTAGTTGCATATATTATTTACCACTAAAAATTATGATATACAACAATAAAAATATAATGTAAGCAAATATTAAAAAATACAATCAAAACAAGGAAACGGTAAAGATAAGATAACCGTTCAAAAAAGGATTTTACACTTATTCATTTTTGTTTTCAGCAAGAATTTCAGTTATCGACACGTTTCATAAACAATAAAGGAGTTAACTTCGTTATAAAAAGAAGAAAGACTGCGGAAACAGTAGTCAATGATTGTATGTTGAAAAAAACCGAGTTTTCAGAGTTCTTGTATTTTCTATTACGTGACATTGAGTGTGCGACAAAGCGTACTTGTTATTTTCTCCTACATATAATCCTCTACGCACACACACGTACACACACACAGAATTATCTTATTCGTTTTCACTCTTTTTAAACATTTTTAATGGTTCCGAGCACAAGGCAAACAAGTTTTTTATTTTTTTTTTTTTTTTTTTTTTTTTTTTTTTTTTTTTTTTTTATAAAAAAGGTTGCTGATAGAAATTAAGATTAATGGGACCACGTATATGCCGAAAAAATAAATAATAAGTCCTCTGGAAAAAAAAATTAGCTAGATTTAATTTAAGTAATTATAAAATTTAAATAAAGCCGACTTTGATTGGCCTTGATTTATCCTAATGAAATTTAAAAAGGTAAAAGTAATATAAAGAAGTAGGCCGAAAAGACTTGTGAGTGGTTACGTGAGCATTTCGAGAAAGTGAATTTCTATAATAACTGTTAAACTGGTCAGTCCAACGTAAGCGCTTCGGAAGAACATATAGCAGTATAGAAGATAGTATCGAAAATTGTTTGTTTATAATTTCTTTGTTGACAAGTTCGAAGGTTAATGCGAAAGCGAAAATCCAAACAAAATTCTCCTTTACAGTCTGTGTTCTCCTGTATGATTGATTCGAATCTTTTCCGCATGATGTTACGAAAAATCGTTATATTATCATTACTTTCTTTGATATCTACGGTAAAAAGTGCAACATTTTTCGATCTTTTAAAAGAACATATTAGCAAGGATTTGCAAATCGAGACGACGTATCATCCTAGATGGGAGAAATACGATTTTATTATAGTCGGAGCAGGTTCGGGAGGTTCGGTTCTCGCTAATCGTTTATCAGAAAATAAAAATTGGAAGATTTTATTGTTGGAAGCAGGTTATCCGGAAAACTTGGTACAACAGATTCCTATATTCGTTAATATACTCCAATTGACGGACTATAACTGGGGTTACAAGGTGGAACCTCAAGAAAATACCTGTTTTGGAATGATCAATCGGCAGTGTGCTTGGCCGCGTGGAAAATCACTCGGTGGAACTAGCACAATTAATTATATGATTCTAACACGTGGCCACAAGTTGGATTATGATTACTGGGCGGCCTTGGGCAACGAAGGCTGGTCTTACGAAGAGATTTTACCATATTACATAAAGAGCGAAAAATTCGACGTCCCTGGTAAGTTTAGATCAAATCCCATTCACTGTATCTTATAACTATATACATATATAACATTCAAATAACGTAAACAACAAGAAATATTATAAACAAACGAAATGTAATACAGTGAACGATATTCGAATGGAAAGCTCACGTAAAATATTTAGTTCGTTGGATCGCTTGGACCTCAGTCACCCTAGAATAGGGGTGTCTTAACCCTCCAACGAGAGTGGTCACGTTTCGATTACTCACCCTTCTCGTCTATTCGCTAGAGCCTGAACGTTAGCCAGACTAACCGAATCATCATCCTCCGTTCGACTAATATCTTGAAATTTTTCTCTTTCGAGATCTCACGTATAGATTACTTAGAAATATTTATAAAAACGTTTAAAAAACAAAAACTATAAAGTAGGAAATATCGCAGATCGAGTAAAATTTAAATACATTCCAGGTATTATTAATTCGTCATATCACGGAAAGGATGGATATTTGTGCGTTGAACATGATCCTTTTCATACCGAGCTATCCACGACATTTCTTGAGGCTGGCAAAAGTCTCGGTTACGATGTTCTCGACTACAATGGCGAAAAACGAATAGGTTATTCATATTTACAACTCAACATGGACAAGGGGGCGCGTTGTAGCGCTTCGAAAGCCTATCTTAGAGTGAAACGACCTAACTTGGACATCGTAACTGGCGCGAGAGTAACAAAAGTTCTTATTGATGAAGATTACCGAGCTTACGGTGTCCAATACATAAAAAATAACAAGAAAAAACTCGTATTCAGCACCAAAGAAGTGCTTTTATCCGCGGGTACGATCGATTCTGCCAAACTACTTATCCTCTCGGGTATAGGACCGAAGGAACACCTCCAAGAGCTCGGAATCGAAGTTATTAAAGATTCCAAAGTCGGATATAACATGTACGAACATATTGGTTTCCTCGGTCTAACCTTCTTAATAGATAAACCCGTGTCACTATTACAAAGTAAACTGTTCAATCCGCACGCGTTATGGGAATATGCGTTTAAAAGAAGCGGTTACATCGCTATACCCGGTGGTGCCGAAGCTTTGGCATTCATAAGATCGAAGTATGCTCCATCTGAAAAGCCGGACATCGAACTTCTTTTCGTTTCAGGCTCTATACATTCGGATAACGGTAAAGGTGTTAGGAAGGGTCTACGAATTACGGACGAGGTTTATAACACGGTTTATAAACCGATCGAAAATAGAGACGCCTGGTCTATCTGGCCGATAATTCAAAGTCCAAAAAGCGTCGGTCGTCTTACCCTGACGTCGAAAGATCCCTTCGTACCACCCAAGATAGAGCCTAATTTCTTTTCTCATCCTGCCGATATCGAAATCCTACTTGAAGGTATAAAACATGCCATCAACGTATCTAAAACGGAACCTTTCCTTGCGTACAATAGTCGATTACACGACATCAAAATACCCGGCTGCGAATTCTACGAATTTGGTAGCGACGATTATTGGCGATGTGCTATCAAATATTTACCATCTATGATGAATCACGAAATAGGAACCGTCAAGATGGGACCCAAAACGGATCCTTATGCTGTCGTTGATTCGCGTTTAAGAGTTTATGGTATAAAAAATCTCAGAGTAGTCGATGCATCTATTATGCCCACTATGCCGATTGGCCACGTAAACGCTGGTATATTCATGATCGGTGAAAAAGCTGCTGATATGATCAAACAAGATTGGATCGAGAGACGCAACAGGAAGTAACTAGTTCGTTCATTCGACTAAAACACATTGTAAACTCGGAGAAAATACTACGTCGAAGGATGGTCACATTGGTCAAGCACGTTCATTGTGTAATTGTTTCTCGTTTATCTACCGTGTCCTTGAGCTCACGCGAGAACGATCGAATACGTAACACACGAATACAGAATTAATAAATAAATGCTCAGTTTTACTTCTTACGTATATACATGTACATGTCGTATCCAATCTAATAAAATATGGAACATCCGACGTCATCGACAATACCCAACGCGATATTCGTATAATGAATTCATCAAATGTTTTATCCGTAATAACAAGAACTACGAAGCGATAAAGAAATAATTTGTTTCTTACATGTATACTAACATATATTATACCGTATACTATCATATAAATTAGATATGTTCGGGGGGAAAAAAAAAGAAAAAAAAATGTAATATACAATTTTATTTTTATAAACTTTTTTTAAAAAATAATCGTAATAATATAAAATTGTAACAGTGTTAAAAAAAATGTCTCGATAACGGAAAGAAAGACGTTGAACACGTGTATTTCAATCTCATTCAATAAGATGACTCATTCCCATAAATATCCAACGTTGAAGCAAGAGACTTCTAGTGGCGAACTAAATTCACGAATTAAATATGTTTTATTAATATTTTTTACAGTTTCACCTAATTATAAAATAAAATAATCATGACTAATTAAAACTAAAGTGTATTGTAACATATATATGTATATATATGTGTATATATATATATATATATGCAATAATTATTTAACTTTTATTTGATTTAAACTTTTTGATTGTCTTTCTTGAAAATCGAAGATATTACTGTAATACTTATATTTCTTGGTTCAACTTTCCGAGAGTTATAGACTTATCCTATTCATTTAATGTTTTATTAGACACTTAATCTTCTAATCAATAGTATCAACAAACCTATAACCAATACAACTCATTTACCATTCTAAGTTTAAAATTACAATCAGTAATTCCCCTTTATTTTTGTTCAAATACTTATATAATTACTAACACTCGATAATATTATACGGAAGATAAACTTATAGACGTAGCAACTCAAAGTTCAATCGTTTTAAAGACAGTTGTTTAGAAATTGATTCTGATATAACTATTATAATGATGTCTATGTTCTCCAATTTAGGAAAAAAAAAAAGAAAAAGAAATAAAAATTATTCGTTCTGTCTAAAATACTTTCAAAGGTACATATTATCGATATTAAACCGAACATATAAATACCATGAAATTTAGAAATATTTTTTTAATATAATAAAATATATACAAATAAATTATGCATCTGTGAATCTTAGCAAATAAATAATATAAATTAACATGAAGTGTCATTCAATTCCATCGTACAACTCACTCAAGATTCAAGCATAGCAGTCTTAAATCAACATTCCGCAATGCTTGAAGTAACATAAATATTAAATGAAAAATGCTAAATGTACCTGATACAACGAGGGCTTCATTTGGACCACAAGTGTGAATGTTTCCCATTGCCTAATAATCTTCTTTCTAAGTAGATCCAATAACAAACCGGCACTGCGATGGAACAGCACTAATTCGTATAATATAGAGACTTTTATCGCGTTTAAACAATAAATATCTGCTAAGACTCCTTCGGAGGACACGGTTGACTCATTAATAAAGACTATTAAACACGATTTAATCTAAATGAGAATTATTAAGGTTACAACGTTACGGGAAGCTCGCAAAGCCACTACCCAAAATTATTTGTAGCTTTTCAAGCCTCTAACTACGCAGTGCTGCCAATGCCATACGAAACGCCATCTACTGTTAGCTTTTAAAAGTTCTCCTCTTTCGATTATCACAAGATTATCACGCGATTATCGATTTTTCAATTTAACCTTGTGCACTCATTAATAATAGAAAAGGAAGAAATAATCATAATCCACGAATCTACACGTCAACGATTATATTTAATCGTAATTTTTATTTTATGACTTCATAAATCATTAATATCTTTTTTTTTTAATTCAATTCATTTTTTAAAGACGACGCTACGAGCAAAAATTGTGAAACGAATTGTCAAATATATAACAAAATGACTCATAGATTTAATTTCGACCATCGCTATTGTCCTTTTTCAAAGAAATTCATACTAATTAAAAACAGGAGGAATTTGTAGAGGTAATTCACTCCGCGCGATCATGTTAGTTGATATTATATGTATAGTCGATTTAAAAGGTAGAATCGTTGTTGTTGGTCGACATATCGATTACCACATACTGTCTTAGGCAGCAACAACGCTGTCACGGCATAGGAATTTTCGATATGTTTTCAACTGGATGTTTGCCTTTTTTTGACAGATTAGACCACTCATGAACCACTCCGATTGTTATTTTTCCTTTAAAATGAAGCATTAAATTTACAGTGAAATATGGCACAATCTATTTTCGACGCTCTGACAGGTAAAACTTGCGAGTGTTTTCAGTAGGTGGGGTTAACCAATAAAGATTCAAGAGGATAGTATGATAATTTACAAGAAGAAAAGAATAAATTTGCTACTAACGTCGTTTCGTATCCCTTCGTAGGTGTTTCACTTGATAGCCCTTCTGTACAATCTTTAATAGAATCTCAAAATCTTATTACTGAAGTAGAACAATCAGGTATGCATAGCACATTAAGTTCACTAAGCATTTTTTAACGAATTCAAGAGAATCATAGTATAAGCCCAAGTCTTTTCTTTTCAGCAATAGATCAAGATGAAGAAGATATATTTCAATGTGGAAAATGTAAAAGTCAATTCACGTCGCTTCACATGTTCGTTCTACATAAAAGGACACATCAAAAGACGCAAGAACAAACGGTGGATTTAAGTCAATTTTTAGTAAATGACGAGAGTCATATTGTACGTGCTGAAGATACTAGTCAAGATGAATCGCAATATAATCCTCAAGAAACATTTGTAAGGACGGATCAACTTGGAGGATCTATTATTCTTGAAGAAACTGATATGTTGTTTAGGTAAGTTAGATTTTGTCTTCTTTCGATGTCAATTTTCTCAAAAATTAATACAAATCTTTTGTAATGTTTCTTCTCTAGTATGGATCAAGAAAATGCAAATTACTTTACAACGGACTCTACATTTAGTGTTCCAATTATATTAAGTTCAGATGGTCTTGATACCTTCACAAATTCTGGAATCATAGGAGATAATGACCCTCTGAAAATTGAATCAAAGGAGATATCCCAGATTTTACAAAGTGATATCTCTCAAGAAGAAAATTTGATTAATTCTATAAATTGTAAAACATTATTGCCTGACACAGTATCCATAGAATTGAAAAATGTGGAACAAGCACAAAATTTAAAAGTACACATTTATTCATTCCCTTTTTCAAATATATTAATTTATTTATATATATATATATATTTTTTTTTTTTTATTCAATTATTTACTTGTATTATTACAGTATAAATGTGGTTATTGTAGTAAACAGTTTGCAAAAAAATTTTACTGGCAACAACACGAACGGTCTCATACAGGAGAAAAACCTTATCAATGTGTAGTGTGTGGAAGAGCGTTTGCACAAAAGTCTAATGTAAAAAAACATATGTCATCGCACAAAGTGTGGCCTGGCACTGCCATACACTCGCTACCACCTGAAGTATTATTATAATATGTTTATCATTTTATTATATATTAGATTTGCAATTAATTAGTAATATTTGATAGGTTCCACCGGATGGAAGTATAGATCGTACCTATCACTGTCAGTTTTGTAAAGAAATATTTGATTCGTACAAAGCTTTAAAGGGCCATCTCATAGTTTCTCATCTAGCACTGAAAGTGTACAAATGTGTGCAAAGTAGTTGTAGTATGATGTTTGCCGAACTGGAAGACTTTTTGGAGCACACTCGTAGTCACAAACGGTCGGAATATCGTTGTCATGTTTGCGGTGATGTATTTAATACTTTATCAGACTTAGGACTTCATCAATATGCTCATTCCGTCCAAAAACAAAAAACGACAGAAAAATATTATTGTTGTTCTATATGCAAATCATCATTTTCTAATTTGGAAGCTTTACAACATCATACAGAAACCACTACACATGACTATGCTTGTTTACATTGTGGAAAGAGTTTCTTGATCGAAAGATTTCTAAGACGTCATTTAAAAACACATGCATCATCTGCTCGATTTGCGTGTGAAGATTGTGGTAAAGCCTTTAAGACAGAGCAATATTTAGCCAATCACAAATTAATTCATAGCGAGGAAACACCTTTTTTGTGTCCAGTGCGTGTATGATTTCTTTCACACTTGTATAATTGTATTAACAAGTTTTAATATGTAACAAACTTATTTCAATGTATTTTTTTAATATTAGCATTGTCCAGCTAGATTTAAACGAAAGGATCGACTTGGTCGTCATATGCTGATTCACGACTTAACAAAAAGATTAAAATGTCCATTTAGAGGATATTTGGGTTGCATGAGTGAATTTTCACGTCCGGACAAATTAAAAAGGCATCTCCTCACGCACAGTAATATTAAACGCTTTAGTTGCAGTCACTGTAATCGTAATTTTCATCGAGCGCAAGCGCTCAAACATCATGAAGTGAACAAACATAATTTAAAATGTGATATTTGTTCGCACGTGAGTATTAATTTGTATGAATAGTTCATGTAAATGTTGAAAATTATAATTACTAACTTATTTCATATGATAATGTTTAGGCATTTAAAACTAAGGATCAATTAATTACTCACAATTGTGATCAGTCAATTGAGACTAAGAAGCACACAAGTTCCCAGTTGCCTAAAAAAGCTTCTGGTTCATTCAAGCCAAGGAAACCAACTCCAAAGAGACAAATGTCATCAAAGACTGCTATCGGGGTCGCAGATAAGGAGAAATTAGAGAAATTTAAGGCTGATGAAATACAAAGAAAAGTAATAACACATTCTCTACAAATATTGTTTATTTTCAAACAATTAAATATAATTTTTTAATTCACGTTATTACAGATTACCTCGGAAATGTTAAAATCAAATGATTCGAAAGATGACTCAAGCATTAAAAATATAGGAAGCAATCCAATTTCGAGAGATATTGGTTCGACAATCGAAGCTCTTATACGATCCGATTCTACCGAAAGTGAAATAAAACGCAACACCGATATATACACGATGCATCAAGTGGGCGAATAGTTTTTAAATATATTTTTTAATCCTATTTAAATTATATAGCCTAGAATATAAATAAGTTATTGTCATAGTACGTGCAATGGGATCATTGAAAAACTACAGGTTGCATTTTACAATAGTGTACGATATTTTGTAGTTTACATATCTGTGATAATTGTATTATAAATATTATCAACATAAGTAACTTATATTGCTCTATGTTAAATATTTTAATTATTGCCTTTTAAACATGCGACATTAAAACTGAATAGAAAAAAATGTCGATGCACATAAATAACAATATATATTTTATCTCATTAGTGAGAAACTAATCAAGGAAACAGTCTTACGTATGTGACGTGAATCTTGCCTATCTTTAATTTACGGCATTCGGAAGGATGTGGTTATCAAAACCGCAAGCCTCCTCAGTTAAAACCAACCGTCGAGAAAATATAATCCTTACAGTCAATTTGAAAGAAGCGATTTGTACGGTTACGATCTAAATTGTACATGTTCTATCAATATTTTACACATAGGATCAAAATATTTTGTTTCTTTTGTGATTATACGGATAATAATAGATATCTATGTAATCGAATAAATATTCTTTGCGCTGCATTTTTAAATTAACAAACAATCAATATCGAAGAAGAAAACCTTTAGTGAAAATTTTTATCAAATGCAAGGATGCCTTCACGTGGAAAGTATCAAATTGCAAGTCAAGAAGGGCGTAATATAGCACAAAGAGATCAATCTTTTAGAAATTGCGTAGCTACGCTATTTGTGTTCTTTATATTATTTTCGCTCATTCTTAGTGTAAATTTATTATGGAAAAAATCGAACATTTCCTCATCTTCACCTTCCTCAATTAACGTTGATGACAAAAATGTCGTGAGATACGTAAGTATATTAAATATTAATAATTTTTAATTTCTTAACACATGTAATATTTATAAGAGATGATAATATACAGCAATATAGCAATGGATACGAAAAATTAAATAGAAGTACAACTACAACTAGTACCACAACCGATACATCAATCGACATTATTAAAAAAGAATATGTACCTAATGATAAAAAGACATCTAATAACTTTGAAAATAAAACAACAACGCAAGAATCTTTAGAAATGAGTACTTTAAGAACTCTATCAGATATTATAAATACTCTGAGTAATGATACTATATCAACAAATTCACAAAATCAAATCAGTACAACTGTTAGAAGAATAGAATCTACAGAGCAACCAAAGGTTTATTACAGCGATATTACTGATACAACATTGTTTGAAAATGAAGTTTCTGAAAACAAACGAGAAAATAGTTCTACAATGACTTCAACAATAATTCCAGAAACAACAAAAGAAAGTATTGATAAAACTGAAGCTGATAACCAAGTATCTACTAAATACTCTACTATTTTTACAGATAATGAATTTGTTTCTAACAGTTCTTCATTTGATCAAATTAATTCTGAGGATCATACGAATACTATTACAGCAACACTAAATAACATAACAACAACTACACCTTTTTTCTATCTATATACATCTGAACTGTCTACTGTAACAAATATCACTGAAAAAAGCAATTCTTCTTTAATAAATAATTCTACTGATCAATTCTTATCATCAACAGCTTATAAACCTACTGAATCTACAACAAAATCAACAGACTTTACAAACATTCCACAAATGGAAAATACCTTTATAAAGAAAACAGTAATAACGAATGAATTTGTAACAGAAAAAAACACACTTATAACATCGAACACTGAGTCTAGTAATACTGAAGATATTAAAAATAATATATGTAATTCAGGACAATGCAAACAAATAGCTGCTAGGATACTATCCTATATGAATCATTCTGCTGATCCATGTGAGGATTTTTATGAATATGCTTGTGGTGGAATGATAGCAGATCCACAAATCATAGACCTAAATTTGGCAAATAAGGCATATCACAGAATAGCTGGTGTGTAATTTCGACTTTGAAATTATATAATCATATCCTAAATAATTGACAAAATTTTCTAAAAATTACCAAATACTTACAGAACAAATGTTGAAAGATGAAGATAGTGATGATGCAACTTCTCCATTTATTAAATATTACAACAGTTGTATAAAATATGAAAATATAAATATAAATGAAAGAATAGCGATAGGTAAGTATTCAATTTTAATGAAATTAATATTGTCAAATACAAAGGAATCTCTTCCAGCAAATGAAGCAATAAATAAAATAGACAGATTTTATACCGAAGAATTTAAGAGTAATAAAGATTTCACAAATTTATATGCCGAATTATTAAAAAGCTATAGGTGAGTTTAATGTGATGCTATAAAAGATCTACTCTATGTAATACATTAATTTCTATATTCATTTCAAGCCCATTATTATTTGACGTGGATGTGGATCTTGATGAAAACAATCCAAGTTCATATACTATCAGAGTAGGACCTGTACTTCATAAAAATCTTTTTGATAGTGAAAACACGGATGATTCTTGCTATATAAGTGAAGCTGAAATACAAAAACAATTTGTTGATCTTGAAAATATTTACGAAGACTATACAACATGCAAGGTATGAAGTGAAAATATACTGAGATTTTATAAAAGTTATATGAATTAAAACAATGTTTTATATATTTCCTTAAAGCAAAATAATACAAGATTTGTAAATTCTATAACCCAAGCTTTAAAGGCACTTGGGGTTTTTAATAATTCAGATAACATGGAGCAACAAGTGAGCATTACAGTAATTAATATTGATGATGAAATAGTGCAGAAATTCTTTTCTGTAAGTAAAACCGTTCTTTTATATTTTTATGGATATTACCCACTAATTTTCTCGTTTTGGTAGGTATTTCCATCTAAGAACGAAATTCGTAAAGCATACTCAACGAAGAATTATACTGAAGTGTCAATAGATCAATTAAATAAAACAACTACATTTGTGAGTTTCATATTTAATTAAATATTAATTTTATTTATACCAATAATGAAAATTTATCTAAACATATTTACAGATAAATTGGTATAATTTAATAACCTCATTAATATCCAAAAATGTAAATGCAAAATTCCAAGTTTATTTTTATGAAGAATTAGTAAAAGGTTTACAAAATTTAGAAGCTTTTTGGAAAAGCAATCCAAAGTATTTTCACAATGCTGTTTTAGGTCTATATGCACAAAAACTTTATCATGAAGTATGTATCTATAATTAAAACATCGAGATTGTTTTATTTTAATTAATACATTAATCATTTTTTTTTTAGTTAATAATAACAAAACATCAAGATGTGAAACAACATTGCTTGAAAGTTAGTATAAATCTATTAAGATCTGAAGCCTCTAATTTGTATATGTCTTCATTGTCTGATAAAGAGATTACATTTATGAATCATACGGTAAGAATATAATGAAATATAGTAAAATTACTTTCAGAGTATAATAACATTGCTTCAATGCTTAGGTAAGAATACTCTTTGATAAACTAAAAGAAACTCTAAAATTAGAAATAAAAGAGAGATTATGGATAACAGGCGAAGAACGTCAAGCATTACTATCAAAGTTAAATGATCTTAAGCTTTCTATACCGGAAGTTCCATACTTTCAATATGAAGAAAAAGATAAGGTATAAAGGAGATTCTAATAAACGTGATATCAAAGAATTCCATTTTCCCAAGTGTAAATGGCATACTACAAATAATTTTATTAATTGCATAAATTATATTATTTTCCTATATTCTTAAAATATTATTTAATTTTAGTTTAATCTATCTGACAATTACTTGGAAAACTCCTTAAATTTGATGAGAAGATACAGATTAACAATATATTCTGTAATATCATTAGCGATAAATCCTGGTACACCACAACAAATGTACGTATATATAGATATTTATTTTACCTATGTCAATGATTCTTTTCATTTTGATATATTACATTGCAGTTGGACACACTATGCTACACCTTTTCAATCAAAAAGCGTTGCAGTTTATAGTTTGAATCTTGTTATTATACCTTTTGGTGCAATTGATTATGGTGACATGTTTATATCAAATTATGAAAGTTCATTTAGTTATTTAACATGGGCAACAATTGGCAATTTAGTAGCTCGTCAGATCTCTCATCATTTTGATGCAAATGGTAATAAAGTTATATAAGTATAATATGCGTATAAAATAATTGATAATATAGCTTTTTAACTAATAGCATTAAAAGGCCTTGAGACTTTTTTAATTATTAAATAATGGCAGCATTTGTTACATCAAAGGTATGCACTATTGGAATCAAACTCGAAATACTACCCATTTTCTGATAAACAAACATACAATGTTTGAAGACTATATATCCTGTCATAAGGATAGTATTTACAAAGAAAAGATGAACATGACACTGCCCCTTACTTCTCAGAAAATATCTTTTAAGGTAATATATAACTACCACCACAGATCGCATGACACACATATTATTTTTTTAGATACTAGTCTCATATAAATCTACTTTAGATTTCAGAATTGACATTAAGCGAATATTTCTCAGAAATCATGGGACTTAGATTAACACATGATACTTTTAAAAGGTCACTACCGTTTTCAAAGGATTATCTTCCATGGCTAGAACCAAACATAAATCAATTATTCTACCTTACTTATGCTCAGGTACTTTTTCATAGTTAAATTTAAATTATTGCTAATTATTATCTCTTTCTCAAAATAAAGCTGCAATAACAGCAATATTCTCTGAAATCCAAAAATATTTATGATGGATTTTACAGATGTATTGTACAAAATCATTATTGACAACATCTTATATCTCTCTTCATGAAAACGAAGAATTACCTAGCCGTATCCGTGTCTTCATTTCTGCATCTAACAATAACTTACTGGGCGAAACATGGAATTGTTCTAAAGGATCACAAATTGTCCCCAGTATTACTTGTGATGTCTTTCCATACCTCAAAAAATCAGAAGGAAACGAAATCTATTCCAAATGATTATAACACAGAGAAAAATTATCTTTTAAGATAAAGTACTACTAATAACAATGTTTTGCATTTATTCTCAGGAACAAGATTTTTTTCAAAACATTCATTCATACGCTCATAACAATTAAAACGTACGTACATACATCCAGTCCTATTTTGCTAAGCTTACAAATTCATTCGTACACTTCTGAACGACTAGAAAGTTGCATAGTATGATAAATTAACCATTAATTTGGTTAATTATTACAAGGTACCGTCTTACTGTCCTTTTTTATCCATCGAATCCACAGATTGTGCGTGGTGTGCCATATCCCCTAGAACAGAAAATGCAATATTGCCAAAGTTTAAAATAAATTTTTTATGCTTGGACAAACATGATAAAAATTATATTAAAATTAATTTAAATTATATTAAAATTATATAAAAATTCTTTACTATTGTATATCTATATATATAATTTATAATAATTTACCATAGTAGAATAAATTAGTTATTTCTTTAATACAAGTGTTAAAAATAAAAATGTTAAAAAAGAAATATAACTTTCACAGAACTTTTTGGAACCTGAAAATATCTTGTATAGTTTATACACTGTTTTCATACTATATTTAATAAATACAAATCAAACATTTACAAAACCAATGTTTAAATAACATTTTCATAGACAGCACTTTTATTTTAGAATGATGCAGCATTAACACATACCACTACAAGTTACATCCAAGCGGCTCTCGTGTAGTTTGATCACAGACTGCTTTTTAACACTTTTCTTATCCGTCTAAAACAGCAAGCACCATGTAAAGGTTATCCAGAACACACATTACATTAATTCAGTTAGTTAAACGATTACTAAGGCATTATAGTTAATAATTATTCTACATACCTCAAAGTACTGATGCCACAAAACACAGCCATAGACGCATAACACAGAAACTAGAGACTGACAAAGAAGCCAAAGGAGTATGTTTAAGGCTTGTGTCCGTTCAAAGAGTGTTGCACCATGACGGATACAAAGTAATGCTTCTGTTACCATAATGGCACCATATACCCAACACTGAGTCCCTACTCTACTGCATGATGGATCAGTTACATACATATAATATTGCCTATAAAAAAAAAAAAAAAGCAGTAATATTTCTTTCCATGGTTTGCAGTAATATACTTAATTCTTGCTTAGAAGACAAGTATAAAATTAAGGCACATGCATGCTTCTTTAATGTTAAGCTATCAGGTTAATGCATTAAAGAATATAATTTAAAAAAGTTTGTTTGATAATCTATTTAAAAATTCTCTTACCTAACTGATGGAGCAACGATCACTCCAATCAATACCAATCGTGTTATGACGAATGGATGAGAAGGTGGGAATTCATATACATGTTTCAGAAAGAATGTATTCAGCTCAGAAACTTGCCAGAAAATAACTAGCTGGCAAAGAGCTACAAATCGCATATGAGTGCACGTTGGATCTAACCATCTTACGGAAGTCCAACTACCAGGAGTAAATTGAAGAACTGCTCTTTTTAATTTGCCGGTAGTACTTTCTATGTCCCTTATACTGACCCATTTATACTCTCTCATTTCCAAAATAGAACATATCTTTAATCCAACCCAAATTCCAAGACCATTACATACCAAAACATCAAGGATAAAAGCATCCCACCAACATTCAACAAAGTTTGGTAATAAATGCGCAAACGCTATTTCTGTTACTTCCCACATAACGCTAATAGCCCATAGAATACCAAGATGACGTATAAGAATAGCTTTAAAGGCCCAGCCTAAAAAGTGAGCAAGTGCAAACACATCCAAGTGATTCCATATCTTTTCTATCGTAATGTCTGAGCAATTAACACCATATTCCTTGTCCATATCTATGTGAAAAGATGCTAAACCAGGATCTACCCATACAAGAATTCTCCTAACAGTATCATAATTTTGGAATAACATAAAGAGTAAACCCATCAAATAAAGTACACTGCAACCAAAAACGATTCTCCAAACAACTGGATGTGGTCTTGTAAATGGTCCATTTGGAAATGTAAGCATTGATATAATAAGGAAGAAAAAGATAACGCACAACATGCCAGCCCACATGTTGTCCTCCACATTGTTGGTATTCCTACATAGGAATGATTTTATTGTTACTTTTTAAATTACTATTATACATGCATCTACATAATTGCATATCATCGTCATTTCTCTTAAGTACCTTGTAAAAGCTGAATAAATTACAGCAGCTATTGAAATAAGAAGAAGCGTGATAGTGTGTGGTTTGTAAAAAAATTTAATAGATATATCGTCGACTGGTCTTTCATTAATATTTGGGAAACTATCGGTTCCCTGTCGTAATTTGTGCCCTTCATTATTGTCCGCGCCACTTTTGCATTTTGCAACCTCATTTTCTTCGTTTCTTCTTAGCTTCTTCAACAAGTTGTCATCGTCTCGATCCTTGTTACAACTCATCTTCGATAAATAACGGTCGTTTTTTAAATTTGTACTTTGACCATCTCACACGTAACTCGCCAATGTTTCTATCCACAATTTCACGTAATATTTAGTGTTAGCTTATGAGTTAAGCATATATAAAAAAAAAAAAAAGGAAAGCGACATTAGCGACATCAAACGAAATCATTTCCAGTGATTTATATTATCTAACAACAGATGGCAGATGAAGAGCTTGTTATATCTTAGGATTTAATAAATCGATTGAAATGCAAGAAAATATTGACAAATTAAATGAATAAATCTATATAATAATATGTATGTATGTATAACCAAGTAAAACTAACGTTATTGATGGAAATATTTATTTTCATAAAAAATATTATCATAAATAATAATTTTTAATTCTTTCTTTTTGTAATAGTTGCAAGTATAGGCATTTCATTGTTTAGAATTATTTTCATTTTCATTCAATGGGTGATACATGATCGATCAATTATTATGTGAAAAATCTTGTTTTTATATTTCATATAAATAGAGTATAAGAATGTGCATGCAGTAAAATAAACATAAGCCGGGTAAAATTCACGTCTAAGACAATAATAAAAGGAAAAAATACCTTGTCGAGAATACAGATATATGAGTGTAACGGTGAAAGTGTAACTAGATGTAACCTTAAAAATTGTACTGACCCTTACAGCAGGAAAGTAGGGGAGAATTCTCCCCACTTTTTTTTTGATAATTCATGACTTTGTAGGACCAACAGGAAAATCCCCAAGAGTAAATATCGCGACATCTGTGACTATTGCTTCCTAAAAAGAATGTATTTTCTCTCGTTCACTTTTCTTTCCTGTTCGAAGTTCAATGCGAGGACTTTTTTTCTAAGTGTTACGTTTTAATTTATATTTTTATATTAATTTGTTTTTATATATTTTTAAATAAAAATATAAAAACGAACTAAAATTGTATTCATTATCAATGAAATATTCACGTTTCGTGACCACGTGACCTTCTAAGTGCATTAATAAACCGGCGCAGTAGAAGACGAAAACCCTGCAGCTTCTTCGAAAGTTCTTTTCGACTTTGCCTTATATCTGCAACACATTTTTGAGATATCTTTTCTTAAAAAATGGCAGACTTTTTAGATTCTGAGGCGGAAGAAAGCGAGGTTAGTGTGTTGATATGTTGTCACGCATTGTGACCTATCGTATTATGACATCGTTTTACATTGTAGAGTTAACCTTATGTCGTTTTAGGAGGAAGAGGAACTTGATCAAAATGAGAAAAAGAAGCTGAAAAAAATAAAAGCGGTCGAAGAAAGTGACGAGGAAGATGATGGTCGGTGAAAGCTTACTATTTATGATTATTCTCAATTAAACATGTCACCTTTTTTTTTGCTACTTGTCTAAAATTGGTTGTAGTAGATAAATTAGTTTTTACTATTCAGATGATGGAGAAGAAGTAGCAGACTTGATTGATGATAATCCAATAGAAGAAGAGAGTGATGGAGAGGATAGTGACACTTCTGGTGGTACAAAAAAAAGAAAAAAGAGTGACGATGAAGATTTTGATGATCGATTGGAGGAAGAAGATTATGATTTGATAGAAGAAAATTTGGGTGTCAAACTCGAGAGAGTAAGTAGAACATAATCCTTTTTCCTAGGAAAACAATATACTAACATAAATTTTTATTTAATTTAGAAACCTAGATTTAAACGTTTAAGAAGAATACAAGATGAAGAATCAGAAGATGAACAGGAAAAGGAACCAGATGAAGAACGAGATGCTATTGCCACTGAGCTATTTGAAGGTTCTGGTGATGTAAGTTATAAACAATTTATTTTATTCTATTATTTGAAATCGTTATAGATTTATATATATATATATATATATATATATATATATTTATTTATTTATTTATTTATTTATTTATTTATTTATCTGCATCTATAAGGAAAAGGATGTTTTTGTGGTATGTATTTTTTAACTGCATGCAAATAAGTATTAAATCCAAAAAATATATGTAACAAAATTGTAACTAGATTCATTAAAAAAAATTCTCTCTACTCGCGCCTAATATACTTTATTATACAGGAGGAAGAACGACGAAGTGAACGTAGTCATAGACCAGAAGTGGAGACTCTTGATGAAGAAGGAAGTGAGGGAGACGATGACATGAATGATTTTATTGTCGATGAGGATGGAAGATCTTTAGCAGAAAAACGTATGAAAAAAAAACCTATATTTTCGGATGCGTAAGTATTAAAATTATATGTATTATAGATTATATTATATACACACAACAAAGTATTAATTTATTTATATTTCGAACAGTGCACTACAAGAGGCACAAGATATTTTTGGGGTAGATTTTGATTTTGATGAGTTTGGTAAATTTGGAGAAGAAGATTATGAAGAAGAGGAAGAGGAAGAGGAAGAAGATGAATACTTGGATGATGACGATGAAAGACCAAGAAGACCAAAGAAACAATTTAAAAAGAAAAGCACAAGGAAGAGTATTTTTGAAATATATGAGCCAAGTGAGCTGAAGAGAGGTCATTTTACAGACTTAGATAATGAGGTACTTACTAAGTTGTGATAGTTAGTATTTTGTGTTAAATATTTTAATACTATATTAATTATTTTTTTCAAATCTATTATTCTAGATTCGCAATACAGATATTCCCGAAAGAATGCAACTTCGTTCTGTTCCTGTTACACCTGTAGTTGAAGGTTCTGATGAATTAGATCTTGAGGCAGAATGGATTTATAAACAAGCATTTTGCCGACCTACCATTTCTGTTCAGGATGCTCATTTAAATGAAGAAGCCAAAGAAAGAGCCAAAAAAGGCCCACAAACTATTGGAAAAATTAAAAAGGCTTTAGATTTTATGCGCAATCAACATTTTGAAGTCCCTTTCATCTCATTTTATAGAAAAGAATATGTGCTTCCAGAATTAAATATTAATGATTTATGGAAAGTGTATAAATTTGATGCCAAATGGTGTCAGTTACGCCAACGAAAAGAGAATTTATTGAGATTATTTAAGAAGATGAGAAATTATCAGTTGGATGAAATTATGAAAAACCCCGATGCTCCGTTACCTGATAATGTGAGAGTAATAAAAGATGATGATATTGAACGCCTTGAAAATATTCAGACAAGTGAAGAATTAAATGATGTTTATCAGCATTTCATGCTTTATTATAGTCATGAGATACCAGCTATGCAGGAAGTTGTCCGCCAGAAAGAAAGAGAAGCGCGTCGTGAAGCCAGAATCCAAAAAAGAAAACAACAAATTGCTGAAGCAGAAGAGAATGGTGAAAATCCTCCAGAAGAAGACATAGAAGTAGCCGAAGAAGAAGAAGAAGAACCAGATGAAACCTTAAAACAAGCAGTGAGAAGTGGACCTTATTCCACATGTAGAAAAGCAGGCTTAGATGCACTTGCCAAAAGGTTTGGTCTTACTCCCGAACATTTTGCAGAAAATCTACGTGATAATTATCAACGTCACGAAGTGGATCAAGAACCTACAGAACCCATTACAGTCGCAAATGATTTTTGTAGTTCAAGATTTAGTACTCCAGATGAAGTTCTCAAAGCTGCGCAATTAATGGTTGCAATGCAATTAGCACGAGAACCATTAGTACGCAAAAGTGTCAGAGAAATGTATATGGAAAGAGCAAAAGTATCAATAAGACCTACAAAGAAAGGTATTAAAGAAATAGATGAGAATCATCCTATATATTCCATGAAATATCTTAAAGACAAACCAGTGCGAGATCTTGTAGGAGATCAGTTTTTAAAATTGATTATAGCTGAAACAGACAAACTTATCAATATTTCGTTGAGTGACACAATAGAAGGGAATACAACAAGCAATTACGTTGATGAAATGAAGCAGCTTTATTATAGAGATGAATTTAGCAAAAATGTTCAAGATTGGAATGCTTTAAGAGTTGGCAGTGTAGAAATGGCACTGAATTGTATGATAATACCACATTTGAAAAAGGAATTGAGAACAAATCTTGTTGCAGAAGCAAAAGAATGTGTAATGAGAGCATGTTGTCGTAAAATGTATAATTGGATTAAAGTAGCTCCATACACTTGTGAATTCCCTGAAGAAGATGATGAAGAATGGGACACAAGTAAAGGTCTTCGAGTGATGGGTTTAGCTTATGTACCTGATTATTCTCAAGCTGCTTTTACATGCATAGTTTCTGCTGATGGTGAATGTACAGATTATGTAAGATTACCACATTTGTTGAAGAGAAAAAATAGTTTTAGGGAAGATGAAAAAGTCATGAAAGAAGCTGATTTATTAACACTAAAAAATTTTATTGCAACAAAAAAACCTCATATGGTTGTCATAGGTGGTGAATCAAGGGAAGCATTAATGATAGCATCTGATATAAAGGAATGTATTTCGAATCTAATGGAGGATGAACAATATCCCTGTATCCAAGTTGAGATTTGTGAAAATGAACTTGCTAAAATTTATTCCAATAGTAACAAAGGTGTATCTGAATTTAGAGATTATCCAGAATTGTTACGACAAGCTATATCTTTAGCGAGAAGAATGCAGGATCCTTTAGTAGAATTTTCTCAATTATGTACTGCAGATGAAGAAATATTATGTCTCAAATATCATCCATTGCAAGATCAGCTTCTTAAGGAAGAGCTTCTAGAAAATTTATATTTAGAATTTGTGAATAGGGTAAATGAAGTTGGTGTTGATGTTAATAAAGCAGTGCAACAAGCTTATTCAGGAAATTTAGTACAATTTATATGTGGCTTGGGTCCTAGAAAAGGGCAAGCGTTAATTAAAATATTGAAACAAACTAATCAAAGATTGGAAAATAGAACGCAACTTGTAACAGCTTGTCACATGGGACCTAAAGTGTTTATCAATTGTGCTGGCTTTATAAAAATTGACACAAATAGTTTGGGGGATAGTACAGAAGCATACGTAGAAGTATTAGATGGTTCAAGAGTGCATCCTGAAACATATGAATGGGCAAGAAAAATGGCCGTAGATGCTTTGGAATATGATGACGAGGATGCGAATCCAGCTGGTGCTCTAGAAGAAATTCTAGAATCGCCAGAAAGATTGAAAGATTTGGACTTGGATGCATTTGCAGAAGAATTAGAAAGACAAGGCTTTGGCAATAAATGTGTTACATTGTACGACATTAGAGCTGAATTGAACTCTAGATATAAAGATTTACGTATACTATATCAATCTCCAGGTCCAGAAAAATTATTTGATATATTAACTAAAGAAACACCTGAAACATTCTATATAGGTAAATTGGTGTTAGCAACAGTGGTTGGTATAAGTCATAGAAAACCACAAGGAGAACAATTGGATCAAGCCAATCCAGTCAGAAATGATGAAACTGGTTTATGGCAGTGTCCATTCTGTCTTAAGAACGATTTTCCTGAGCTCTCAGAAGTATGGAATCACTTTGATGCAGGATCTTGTCCAGGAAAGGCTACAGGTGTAAGATTAAGATTAGACAATGGAATATCTGGCTATATTCATATTAAAAATTTATCTGATAAGCATGTTGCCAATCCTGAAGAAAGAGTAGGCATAGGCCAAGTTATTCACTGCCGCATTATCAAGATCGAAGTTGAACGTTTTAGCGTGGAATGTACAAGCAAAAGTAGCGATCTTGCAGACAAAAATCACGAATGGAGGTAAGATTGTCACATTTAATAGTTATTTATTAAAAATTTAATGATTTGATACATTTTTGTATTTGCTTTTAGGCCACAAAGAGACATTTATTATGACACAGAGATGCACGATAAAGATATAAAAACAGAAGAGGATGCTAAGAAAGTAAAGCAGCGGCAAACATATGTAAAGCGGGTTATTATTCATCCGTCTTTCCATAATATTAGTTTCGCAGAATCGGAGAAGTTAATGCAAAATATGAAACAAGGAGAAGGCATAATAAGACCAAGCAGCAAAGGTGCTGATCACTTGACTGTGACGTGGAAAGTAACAGATAATATTTATCAACATATTGATGTAAGAGAAGAAGGTAAAAAAAACGCATTTTCTTTGGGACATAGTTTATGGATAGGCAATGAAGAATTTGAAGATCTAGATGAAATAATTGCTAGACACGTCAATCAAATGGCTGCATATGCTTCGGAATTATTAGATTTTAAATATTATAAAACAAACGTCGAAGGTGTAAAAGATAAAGCCGAAGAGATATTGAAAGAACAAAAGAAACAAAATCCTGGTGGAATTCCATATATTATATCTGCGGCTAAGGTACGTTCAATGCAAAATGCGTCACATCATAAATCATAAACGGTTCATTAATTTTACTTCCCAAATTTCAGAATTATCCAGGAAAATTCCTCCTTTCGTATTTACCTAGAGTTCGGTGCCGTCATGAATACGTTAGCGTCTCACCAGATGGCTTTAAATTTAGAGGACAAATGTTTAGTAGAGTAAATGATTTATTCCGTTGGTTCAAAGAACATTTTAGAGATCCAATACCTGGCCAATCAACACCAGGCACTCCACACGGTGCTTTGACTTCCAGAACACCATATCATACTACACCTGGAGCAGTTACAGGTACTTCATTGTTCATTAGTCATTGTTATTATTATTATTATTATTATTATTATTATTATTATTATTATTATTATTATTATTATTTGTACAAGAATCTAAACTTTATTTGTATACATGTTATGTTTCAGGAATGAATCAAGATGCAATACAAAGGGTGGCACAAAATTTACCACATCACATGTTACATTCCTTATCGCAAGTAGCAAATCAGACACCACATCATTACCCACCACATACTCCAGGTGCAGCAAGTACCACAGCTTATGGTGGAATGCATACTTATCCAAATACACCTTATACTCCTTCCGGACAAACTCCATTTATGACACCGTACCAAACACCTCATCATACTCCACACCATGCACAACAGACACCAAACCATCATCAAGGTCAATTTTTACATCCAGTATCATCATCGATAACATCTGCAACTCAGAGATCAATGCGATCTCACAGACCTACTTCATCTATGTCTACAACCTCGTCCGGGGATGCAATGGACTGGAGTAAAGCAGCAGAAGCATGGGCTCGTTTAAAACAATCCACTCCACGAGGATCGTAAGACAATGCTATTTATGATCTTATTAAATTTAATTATAAAATTTGTTTTTGTTTTAAATCTTATTAAAATTTTCTTAATACTAACAGTGGTAGCACTCCGAAATATGAGGAATCCAGAAAAACACCACGAAGTTATGAGGATACCGCTGGAAGAACAACTCCAAGAAATAGAACTCCGTCTAATCGCACGCCATCCTATAAATCGCCACGAGGCACACCATTTACCAATTCTAGTCCACGGAGTATGTCTCTTAGTGGAGATGGTACTCCTTTATATGACGAAAGTTAACCCATGAATATAATTAAGGTTAAATTAAAATGTGAATTAACGAATGATTAATATGTTTAATTGGTATAGACCTTCATACATTTTTCATGTATTTTATATAATGGCGAATGGTAATATTGTACATATATGTACATAAATATATATATATAATATATAGGATAAGATTTTAAATGGAATACCTAAATATCTCGTAAACAATGTAATTTTGAAAAGAAAATTTAGAACATAAGTTGTTCGGTTTTTGGGAGCAAACATAACAGTATTATTTATTAACGATACAGTGAAAATTTTCGAAGTTATTTCAAAATCAATTTTAACTTTTGTCTGAAACATATTTTCATTTTTTTATAGTCTCTACTTTTTACGATATTTAACATTACTAAAAAAATAAGGAAAACTTAATCAAAGGAAACTTTAAAAAAAATATATCGATACGATGATAGGCGCATGGTGATGATACTGTTTCTTGATTTGCTCATAATTCATATTATATATTATAGTACCAACAGGATTTGGATCTATTAATCCACAATCGAGCAATGTTGTCATTCCTCACCGCAGATATTTGACAACGCAGCGATACAATCGATGGTCGAATTATATATTTGTCCAATCTGAGGAAAACTGATAATTCTAAATTTATATTTTACTGATGAACAAAAATATATATTATTAAGACCGTTAATAAATTAATTAATAAAATAGTAATTTATAATTTTCCCTGGTTGATATTCTAAGTTCGATATATCGATATTTATCCAGCTAATCAATCATCAATTTATCGAATAACATCAAATCAAAATCTCCCTTCTTCTAATACTTGTGTCTCATTGGTTAGTCTAAATAGCGGAAGTGTAACAGTAGTAAATCTGATCTGGTTACGTAGCATAAGGGGTCTTCATAACTACTTACACGGACCGCCGCGGTCATTCCATGGGACGCTGACGAGAAAGCGTTATCCGTTTATTTGAAGACGGAAATCAATTCTCTCGTGTTATTATTTCATTACGGCATCAAAATTCGACTATCTTCTCATAACAGTCATCGTTTTTCGCATAGTAAGTTTGGTGAGTTTAATTATCATAATGTTCTCTACATTTCGTCCATCGGTTTTTTTCACTCTCGTTAATGGCGTACGTGCAGCTACGTTGGAGTATTTCTTTAGAAAAATCGATAATTTCTCATTGTTTTTCGATTCTGTAATATAATTGCAAAGTTTTCTAGAACTTCAGAACAGAATTATTATATTTCGAATCATTAGTTATTGATTCCAATTTTATTAGGTCATATATGTGTATATATATATATATATATATATATATAAATTTATGCATTACCAAGTTCATGTTGTATATTGTATCACCTCTCTCTATTCAGGTATTTTTTGAGGTACTTTTAATTTATATTATTGAATCTATACGTACTAAAACAATAATCGTAGTGATAGTTTTTGTTTCTATTTTTATCAGATCAATTTAGTTGCATAGAAATTTATATATCAAAGATTTAGGAAAAGATATTGTTCTTGCAACGATAATAGTTTATTTCAAATATAGATTGTTTTTGTGCTAAATATAAATGCATGTTTAATATCCTTTTTTTATAATAAGATTATGTATATATATGTTAATATATGGGCCATATATCTAAGATATTAAATGCTCGTTTATGTTTTGGAGAATAGTTTTTCATAAAAGATTTAATAAGTAAATCTTTTAAATTTAAATTTTATTACTAATCTATATAAATAATATTTATATGTTGAAGATATAATACACACCAGTAACTTAAAATTTTTACTTTTAATTTTTCTATTGACATGAATTCTTTTTTTTCTTATGACTAGAAATGAAATATAAATGTAAGTAGCGTATACTTGTACATGAAAGGAAGGAGACAATGGTAGTTACAATTTCTGATTGCCCTGTGCGGTTTAGGTACAGTGTGGAAAAAATGGTGTGTGTTGCAGGATCTTAGGCAGCTCAGTGTGTGTTAGGTGTCAAGAACAGATTCGTCATCAGTGGACATTTGTACAATGACTTGGTGCAGTTAACTACTCCTTTTCTGCTTCTCCATTTCATTGTCCTTCGTCGATGGGCCCTTTCCTGCTCGGTCATCTTTGTTCTCATCGACTTCTTATCTTTCGTCGTACCTTTTAGCTGTGAGTGAAGAAAGAAGAAGTTTCTGAAGTTTCTGAAGTCGAAGGTAATACTTCAAAGTAATGTAATAAAATTAGTTCATAATTCTGGAGGGAAGTGTTGTGATTTTACTAGAGGACCATTGTTCCTCCACTGTTCTTGAGAATTCTAAGAACATATTCGTTTGCTTAAGTGTCTCTGCTCATCCCCTTAATATATATATATATATATATACACATACATTTATATATATATTTTTTCTAGTATATGTATATATATTTTAAATATATATATTTAAATGTATATATGATGCACATATATGTGCTACCTTAAAAGGATATAGTTGTTTTAAAACTTGAAAAAATTGGTAAGTAACATCAGTTGCAATAATAAGAGGAGTGTGAGAATATTCATCAATGCATATATATTAATTAATATATTCTTTATGAAAGAAATTAGAATACTTATCAACAAAAGAATTACTTCAGTATTTAAATAGGAAAACATTTTCATTTAGAAGTTTATGTTTAACAGTATCATTTATTTTACATCAAAATCCAATCAAATTATGTGCTATACAATAATTTGATTGATATTATTTAAATAAACAAATTTTTTACATTAAACATGATTGTCAAATATATAGATTTTTTCTTCTTGAAGATATGCTTACATACTCGTTGATCTAAACTTCTTAAAATATACCATCATATTGTTTTCTATAGCAAATTTAAGATACATAGTTAAAGATATTTAAACATGTTGTTTGGTATATAAATATATATCAAATATTATGTTAACTAATATTTCAATTTCACACCATCTATATCATTGACTTTTTTGAACTATTAAACTTTGATCAAAGTCTAAACAATATCTATATAAATACAAACTTCATAGATAATAGGTTAAAATACCATACTATATAATATAAAACATATATAAATTAAATACAGGTAAGTTGACAAATGAGATATGTTTACCATAATGTGGTAATTAAAACAACATAAAATAACACAAATATGAAATTTTTTATTTTAATAATATCCATTATGTAAAAAATGTGTTACAAATGAAATGAAACTTCGATCAAAGTTGGTAACCTAATTTGAGTACGTAATTTATAAGTTCTTTGTACGCGTTCCTTTTATTCTATATTCTATATCATAGATCACCCTTGATTTTCATTGGAATTTGTTTTTTTATTTATATTATAACCACAAGATCCATTGATTATATAGAATCTATTATGTAAAAAGCATGTATATTTATGTGTGTGTGTTATAGCACACAGGAAATATTCGTTTTTTTTTTTTTTTTTATTTTATTTTTATTTCTTTTTTTTTTCCTTTCAAAGAAAATTTTTATTTTATTCAAAAAGGGAAAGCATATCAAGCTCTAAATAATAGAAACTTTCTATGTACAGGTTATTTTGCATTTTATTCTTGAAAATACAGATATAAATGTATTATAATCAATTTTATTTCGTTATTCCGTTGAAAATGGCGCCATATTTGAGAGATATATTACACGCATGTATATATATATATAACATTCTAAAGAGATTGAATTAATACCACGATAAAATCGAATGCTTGAATCTTAATCAGATTCGTCTCTGCGGTCGATCATTATCGAATCAACGTTCATGAAAATGATGGTAATATTTAACGTGACACGATATTCAGTGATATTATTCGAAAGACGAGTAAAAAAAGGGAAAACGAGAATGGTGAGAGAGAGAAAGAGAGAGAGAGAGAGAGAGAGAGAGAGAGAGAGAGTCTGCTGCAACTTAATCTTGCCAGTCCTTAGCCTGCTGCGAAGTTTGGTTTTTCGACGAGAGGTCCTTGCAAGCTGGGAGTCATCTTGTACGAGTGCATTTTTTATCGATTAAGATATATATATATATATATATATATATATATATATATATATATATATATCTTATATATATGCTATAAATGGATCTGACGTTTTATCGACGTTTTGTCCTTCCTTTCTCTCGTTATCTAATTAATTTTATACCGAAATACGAGACAACAGATTATTATTTCGACTTAGAGTTATCTGAATATCTACGTTTGCACTGCTTGTTATTGTTATTGTTCTTTTGTGTTTAATCAACAAAAATTCTGGTTATATACACGTATACACACATTTGTGTTTTGGAAATTAATTGAATTGAATAATTTAGGTAAAGGTAACACGTTATATATACGATGTTATATACATCGAACGGTCGTTACTTATCTCAGTCCCCGAACTCAACGAATACATCTTTGGCCATAATTTGATATTAACATCGTTATATTATTGATTACGTGAATGCTGACTATTATTTCTTTTTTCTTTTTCTTTTCTTTTCTTTTCTTTTGTTTCTTACATCGAGAAATGACGAATAGGTTATACGCGGGAGCATGCCTTGCTGGATGTGACCACAGAGACTGGTCATGCGATAATACTTATACTCATGATTCACGGCAAATGCTTGTAATCAACGATGAAGATAATCTTCGTCGTCTTTTTAAACAGAAACTAAATGATGCAGTGTCCATATTTACTGGAATTATACTATACAATTAATTCTTAGTATGCTCGAAGTTCTTGTTGTAAAATAAAAGGGATAACAAATATACTACTATATATATATATATACATATATACATACGGATATATATATATGTATATATACATATATACATGTGTATCCTCGGACACGAATAGACACCTCCGTTTAATCGTCAATATAAATATATTGCAAAACAAATAAAAAGAAATACCATTCAATTTTGTCGCGACGTACGTTCGTATCTTTTCATGTTTCAGATCGTCAAGAGAGAAAGAGAAAGAGAGATAAATAGTGCGATAGAGCTTATCCCGATAAGCTATTTCATTAAATCTATATTTGCTTTGCACCTTTCTCATTCTAATTGAACGTGTAATGAAAACGCGTCATCGATTATAATCAAGGTTTCGACAATCGAACTTCTTGCATACGTCGAATCAGTGGGAATTCTTATCGTCGATCTCTCGCAAAAGCTTCGTTAATTCATCGTTAAACTACAATATTTTTTCGTTGCAACGTTATCCTTGCACACGAGTTTCTTCAGTTACGGATTACTTCCTTTCTTTCTTGTTTGTTTTCTTCCTTTTTCTTTTTTAAGTATCGAACGAGTGAGAGAGAGAAAAAAGGAAAAGAGCAAAAAAAAATATGACAATTATATGCTTACTCTCCTCATCGATACTACTTTATTCGTCAGGGACGATTGATCGTGGCTATCTTGCGCGCGCGCATGCGCGAAATAGCTTAATACGTCCCTACATATGCATACAACATATATGCACACACGATTTACGTAATTCGCATGCTTACATTTTACTGTGCGAGCACGCGTGCGCACGACGGGTGTGTGTGTGTGTGTATATATATATATTATATATATGCTGCATCGAGAGATATATCTAAACATATGTGTGTGTGTGATGTTGCATTGTCTCTCTCCTCTGTGCACATGACAGTAGAACGATCCTTTTTTATTCGGCCACACGGTACTAGGTCATGTATTTTCGAAAAAAAAGCTGAATATTTTTTGGAGAATAAATGATTAAAAAATGTCTACGTTTGATGGAGAATTATCAGCAATTGAATGTTACGAAATGCAGAGAGAGGGGGGAGAGAGAGAGAGAGAGAGAGAGAGAGAAACAAGAAGAATAGGAGAAAGGGAAATAGTGCTATAGAGAAAGAAAGGAGAGGGGGAGAGCAGATTCAACGACTGTGAAAATCGATGCAGAAACGTCGCTACTAAACATTCTCTTCACAAAGGTGATTTCGACGAGTCAACGTGTATTTTATGTCTCCATTGAATATAAGTAACGGTCGAGTACAAATATATCGTATGAATTCTGTGCTTATTTATTTATTTTTTTTCTTTCTTTCTTTTTTTTATCTTTTTTCTTTTTTTTTTGTTTTTTTGTTTTTTTTTTTTTTTTAATTTGTTAACGATAACAGAAAGAGAGAATCTTTCCTTTTTCTATCCTCTCACTCTCGCTTATCATTTCTGTATTAAAGAGGGGTCGGGGAGGGATATAGTGAGTAAGTGAAAGAAAGAGGGACAAAAGACAACAGCCTTCGTGTGTCCTTCGAACGAGAGAGTGAAAGAGACAGTGTTCTACAACGGTAACGTTTCGAACGTGTTTCGTCGGAACCTCTCGGACGACATTCTAACCCTCATCGACAACGCATCGGGAGAAAGAGAGAGAAAGACCGATCGGTCATCATCGTCTTCTGTTCGAGTCTGAAAGGGATGACAAAGGAATCCTGACACCAGTCTTCTTCGACATCGAACCTGCAGGGTCCCCTTGTATTTCTCCATTCTATTATTATCATCATCATCATCATCGTTTCTTGAACGAGTTCTCTCCGTATGCCGTAGTACTCGTCGTTTCTCGTTCTGACGACTAATAACCATCAAATGGGCCGTCTCTATCTTTGGATGCTTTAAAAACTCTCTTGCGATATTATGATGAAATTTGTCATCCTTTAATTTTCTTTGTTTATTACTTCTTTCTTTTTTTCTCTCTACCTCTCTATCTCTCTCTCTCTCTCTCTTTCCTTCTCTTTATAATAAATATTTTTTACAAGTCTGTAATTCTTTTAATCGACAGAGAAGAAAAGAGAAAGATTGATACCTACGTTCCTGTTATCCTAATAATCTTTTTGATCCGTCATCTTTAAATTTTTAAGGTGCTTACGAATCTGTACCTTTCCTTTTTTTTTATATTTATTAATCGATAGAGAGGAAAAGAAAAAAATATATTATATATATATATATATATATATATATATATATATATATATATATATATATATATATATGTTATATATGTTCCTGTTATTATCCTAAAAATCTTTTCGGTCCTTCGATATGTTCTTCCTATTTACCCTTTTACAACTTCTTAGTCAAATGGAAATCACTTTTCGCAAGATGAAAAAGAAAAAACTTCTTGTAGATACTGCGCAACCATCGAGGTAGCTTCTTTTCAACGTTGCCATCGAATTCGACGCATCGGTTCTGTTTCTTGCATTTTCTTGTCGCGATCGATCTTTTGCAACAAGAGAAGGAAAAAGTATGATAGATAGAAAGAGAAAGAGGGAGAGAGAAAGAGAGTGAGAGAACAGTGGCTGCTAACGACAAACGAAGAAAGAAAATCTACCCCCGTTGGTGATTCGACCATTCTCCAAGCAGTTGTGTTAGCTGTTAATCCGGAATATACTACTCTTCTTACATCTCTTGAGAATCTGTTTCCATATTGGATAGGGCCTATTAATAAATCTTAACATCTCCTTCAAATAATAAATTACACGCACGTGTTCTACATGATTTCGGAAGTATCCTATCATAAGCGTTATTTACATTAACACTGATTAAAAAGTAAACAATTATAATTATCTTTATCAATTTTCCTCTTTTATTTTTTTGTAGAATTTTATTTACAAATTGTACGTACAACTTTTCGAATGAAATTAATTTACACGTTTCTACAAATTTTTATTTAACATACTGGATTTATTTTCTCGGCGTATTCATTGGAGATTAAATTATATCTTTTATCTACTAAATTAATGTGAATTTTTTTTCTTCTAATCTTGCTTGCTTGTTTGCTTACTCGCGCTCGGCAACGTTCGTCGATGGATTTTTTTTTCATCTCGTTCTCTCACTGCAAACATGAAATGTTAACATTATGGTTTTGATCTTAACTCGCTGATAATAATACGACGAGAATTTATGTCGTACGTGTTCTATATTCCGAGATAACGAACTATATACACGTGCTGTGATCATACAGAGCAGTCATTTTCGAAGGTTCTGAAACTGCAACTCTTGTAAACAATGGATAAATTGAATAATTAAGTTTCTTCAACAAATTTTGCGTTTCGAAATAATCGAATCTATTATCTTGATTTATTTATCACTGTGATCGTAATCGAGTCGATTATCGAATTATTTCTGTATGTATATTGAATTAGCTACGGCATAAATATTAATTTATACAAATTATACAGTATAATTTATGCCATATTTAATACGATATTTATTATAATTAACATCGATTATTTCCTAGTACATAACATCAGGAAAAATATTAGGTTGTAACACGCTTTATAATTTCCAGTTCAGATCGATTAATAGAAGATACATTTGAATAAATCCTTTGTGTGTACGCGCACAAATAAACAGTGAAAAACAAAATGATAGAGGTTAAGTGACGAAATAGTAAAGACCTAAAAAATCTAGCTATTCGTACAATGCAATAGTTATACTGTTCAAAAGACTTTGTGATATAGATAGTCGATATACTCTTCGATTCTATCTCGTCAAGTAAAAATAAACTTTAATTATTTGACATTTAGAAATTTAACTTCCTTTTTTTTTTTTAGAAATCTTTCCTCTGGAATCCTTATTAAAATGCGCGAACACGCGCGTAGATATTGTTCAGTGCTGTGCGATGTTATTGATAGTACATAGTAGCATAAACGTACGTGGGCGTGTTTCTATACCTGTCTGCCTTATGTCAGCACATTTAACACTTGAATTACCGAAGACTTCGTGCCAATGGAATCTATTGAAATAATAAAAATCTCCGTTACATGTATCAACCTAAAATACCTTATTTTTATTTTTCTAACCGATGACAATAGTTCTTAATGAGTTCTCATGATAAATAAATTGGGTATTCTATTTCGGAAATATAATATCTATATTAATAAAGTTTACTTATCGGAAGTCTATATTTTAATCGGCTTTTCGTAAGTAGCAACGATTATTAACCGGCAAGCTATCGATGTATTTGCGTTTATGGTCCCTTCTGTGTGTATCTCTCAATCGTAGTGCTAGGTAAAGTGTTAAGTCATTAGTGCTATTAGCCTTGTAAGAGATAAAGAGCGTAAAGTCCTTACAATTGTGCTGTACTAAATAACTCCGAAGTGTTCTTAATCTCTTTGTCAAAGATATTTTGACGTGTAAATTACGTTGATATTACATTTTCTTTTTTCTTCAAATCTTTACGTGAGTGTATTGAAAAATCTAATGTAGTTATAATATATCTCCTAATCAATAAAACAATTGTTAGACATAAAAGAAGAAACAAAAGTCCACATCCTATATTTTCCTTCTTTCGAAAATTTTTCAGATCGGATGAATCCTTTCGTATTCGAACGTCGACAAATTGTTTAATATCGGTTCTACTATTTTGGCACTTAGCGAATAAACAGACCTACCCTTTATCGTCTAATTTTCGCCTATCCGTTCGGTTGCAGATACGTGAAAAAAAAATCCAGCAAAAATGAGCGTCATAATCAGACTACAGAATCTAGCATGGTCTGCCAACGCTTTGGACATCCGCCAGTTTTTCAGAGGGCTCAGTATACCGGAAGGCGGAGTACATATTGTTGGCGGTGAATTAGGAGACGCGTTTATAGCGTTCAGGTAATAAAATGAGTTTGTTATTGGAAGAAGGAAAACACTGTGTTCCTTATACTTCGATGCATTATTTCACTCGCCGCCGTCTATTTTCGTCGGCCAATTTTCAATGTATACAACTCGTTAACAACGAGAGCAAAAAAATTTGTAAATACAATCAGGTTCGAAATAGTCGATTCCACTAATCAAGAACGTGGTCAACTTTTAGCACGGACGAGGATGCTCGGCAGGCGATGATGCAAGATGGCGGTAAGATCAAGGAAATGAAAATTAAGCTGTTGCTCAGTTCGCGCACGGAAATGCAGAAGGTGATAGAAGCGGCGAGACAACAAACGTTACATCTTCAATCGTTTATACAGACGGCAGCGCCAGTGGCAGTTCCAACTCCTGTCGTTTCGGCTAAGCCAGCATCTCCGAACGACAGAAGGGAGAAGGACAATGACAGCGAATCGAGCAAGGATCGAAAAGAGAGACGTGATAGATCGAGATCGAGAGATAGGTCACGTTCTCGGGATCGTGACAGGGATCGGGATAGACGCGATAGGGATAGGAATCGTGATCGCAGACGTCGAGACAGAAGCAGATCGCGTGACAGGGAACGCGATCGTCGAGACAGACGACGCCGTCGTGAACGCTCAAGATCACGTGATCGTACACGTTCTAGAGATAGGGATGTTAACAAGCGTAACTCGACGGGAGAACGTCGGAAGGATGCAACCGACGACGACAATAATGACGTCGTTTGCGTAGGACAATTTCACAAGGATAAATCCGCGTCTAGTGGCTCGGCGAAAAAACAGCCGATCGTTGAAAATGGTATTTGGGAAGTACCGCCTCAAACGCAAATGCAAGCGACCCTTTTAACGCCGGGAATTTTAGGAGCGGGCGTGGCCGCATTGTCACAAGATAGCGAGCAACGATCCATGACCTTTGGTAATTCCGTTCTAGGACAGCAGTCATTGCTTCAGTCAAATCAGTTCTCCTTGAATGGTTTGAACGGCGTCGGGAATCTTATGCAGCCTCATGTTCAGACGTTAACTGGCCATACGGTCGGTATGAATTCGCTTCCTCAAAACTTGGCTAACGCGTCCTTGCCAAGCTTAAATAGTGGTATGGGTAATTTAAATCGGCCAAAGGAACCTTGGGGTCAAAGCGAACAGGGCAGAATGGATCAAGTTAGATTTCCAGGTAGAACGACCCAGTTCGGGGCGCAGCAGGATGCTAGCATGTATGGCGCAAATAATGGTGCCATCAACTGTAGACCCGGTTTGAGACCAAACAGCGCTTTCCTGAGCAAAGTACAGGAATTAGAGGGTCGACGTAATCCACATGCTTTCCAAGCTGTAGCCGCGGCTGCCGCGTCGCAGTATGGTAATTTCGAAAATGGTCCCGATCGGCAAACGTCCGGACGAAATTCCAGCGGTTCCTCGAGATTTTCGAATGATAAATCGAATTCTGGAGGTTATTGCGTGGAGGTACGTAATATGCCATTAAACGCTACATACACGGATGTTCGTCATGCTTTTCAAGGTATCTTTATCAGAAAAGATGGTTTGAAATTGATTAACGATAATCACGGTAATCGGGTCGGTATTGCGTATGTAAAGTTCAGTAAAGCGGAAGGTAAGGAAATAGCTCTGTCAACGCCAAGGTATGTTCGTGGTTCCGAAGTGGAGGTTCTTCATTTGGACGAAGGTATCTTCGATAAAGCGGCCGATTCTTATGCGCCAGAGAAAGAGGATGAGGCTGACGTTAGGGCGTCCAGTTGCATCCTTCTGACGGATCTACCGTCGTTTACCAAAGAGATGGACATAGCCAAATTGTTCCACGACTGGAAGATCAATGATCTTTTTATTACGAATATCAAGGAATCCGGGAGTACGCATTACATGGCTTATGTGCAATTCGCTAGATTAGAAGACGCCAAATCGTCTCTCGGTACTTCTTTGAAGATAGGTAATAAACAGGTAACAGCGACAGCCATTTCAGAAGATAAGTTCGCGCAAGCCAAAAGGGAGCACGAAAATGGCATGAGCCAAATTACTACCTCGGATTGTATTATCATGCGTGGTTTACCATTCCAATCGATGGATCGCGACGTTCTCGATTACTTTTCCGACATTGGAATTGTACCTCGGCGAATACATATGATATTAAATCAGAACGGTAAACCCACTGGCGATTGTTTCTGCGAATTCGAAACGACTGACGAAGCTTTAAGGGCGACTGCGAAGAATGGAGTGCCTTTTGGTAAAAACATACCGACGATCGAGCTCATATCGCGAGCCCAAATGTTGGAGACTCTAGAAATGACCGATCCTCAACTAATGGAGGCTCAGCAACAACAACAGCAACATTATCCACCGCCACAGGACGCACGGCCAAGATTTGCCGGACCTATGCAAAATCACATGCCGCGTTTTGGTAACTCGGCGTTCGGTCCCAGGTGTCCTCCAGGACTGATGGGTATACCGAGACATATGTTAGGTCGTCATCCTGGTTCAATGGATTACGTCGAAGGTTTCGGTAAACCCGGTTGCGTTCTTTCTTTGGAAAATGTACCATTTAAAGCGGACATTAATGAAATAATTGACTTTTTCGGCGATTTCGATGTAAAACGCGAAAATGTTATAAGACGTTACAATGAAAGAGGTATGCCCACGGGTGATGCACGCGTAGCTTTTTCTTCTCCTAGCGAGGCCCAAAGAGCGTTGAGAGAACTGAAGCATTGCAAGATGAGAGATCGGACCATATACATGAAGTTAGCGTGAGTGGATATTTCCGGTCATGGCAACGACTCCGAGAGATCGACTTTGCAAAGGAGAACGAAATAATTCATTCTCATCCTCGGCAAACTTATCCCCACGACCATACAGGTTTGGCTCTTCTTTGTTTGTTCTACGTCGATCATTGTCGTCGCGAATTAATGAATTCCTCGCTCGAAAGCTCGAGCTTTAGGTATATAAATATTTTTTACAAAAATAATATATATCGTCCGTCGTATTTTTTATGGGAATGATGTGAAGATATGAAGCAGGGGGAAACGTTTCGTGCGTATTGCCTTTTGTAAATAGAGAGTAAACATTTTTTATAATATCGTTTCATCTTTCTTCGACTCCAGCGATCCAATGGCCGATCCGTACGACGGCGTTGTTCCTCGTATGACTTTCCATTCAACGTAAATACAAGATATTGTCTTTTTCTCTAACGAGCCACATAGCCAATTGTTAATCCTTATGAACGAGGGGAGCTTAGAAAAGACACAATCGGTAGTTTCTATGTTGAATGGTATTAGCTCCTTTATTGCGTCTTGGGTCATTTAACTACCGTCGTGGTGGTATCTAAGTGTGTTTATATGATCTGGATTTAGAAGGGCATTTTGAATGCGTCACGTGGCATCGAGACCTATATTTGTTATAAAATATCGTTTCGATTGCGTTAGATTCGGACAAACGACGTACTGCAATTTCTTTGGTATTAAACTCTAAACGTGATATATCGTATTACGACATGACTTAATTTACGAAGATGTAAATAGTATGACTTACATGTTCTCTTAAAACTAATTCGCATCTTTACAAATTCGCGTGCGAAGATTGGATGCAATAAGTTTATTTCTCGAGCTATACTCTGATTATCAGTATCTTTATGTTATGTCGAATAATAATTTTATTTTTTTTTTTTTTTATTTTATTTTATTTTATTTTATTGCACCTTTTTTTCATCGGGAGCACACAACGTTTTTCGTCTACATTTTCGGCCGGTTAGTAGAATATATTTTCATAAAGAAAAAAAATTAAGCAAGTTGATAGGAGTCGATAAGAGAAGTGAATTTAATGAACCTTATTTTCCTTCATCACTTTTTTCAACATCTAAACGAAAAGTTTAGTCGACAATATGGATACTATGTATCGATAATGAAAATAATTATTCACGATCATTACGTAACTCTTGTCTTAAGTCGTTGAATTAAAAGGCAACGAGGCGCATGAATTTTAAGTACAAATTCGAACGATATAGTAATTCTTTCATTAAACCGATAATCGACCGTGCAAGCAAGTATTGTTGAAGTAAGAATGTTAAAAGAGACGCGTACTGTAATTGGTCGCGCGTGTCGTCGTCGTCGTCGTTAATTTTCTATGGATGAGTATGTATATTACATACATTGCATCCACGCATGTGTGTATTACGTATATATATATATATTAAAAAAAAAAAAAAACGTCAAATTGTATATATAAATTATATATATATATATACATATATATATATATAGACACCACACACACACACACACACACACACGAACACATACTCCCTTCTCCAGATAGTTATAAAACGTAATAATAATTTATAAAAAGCGAGTATAACGATAGATTTAAGCGCACTTTATCATTATCCTCGTTATAGAATTGCGTTTAAGATAAGGACTTGAAAACTTCAATAAATTTCTATTCAAAGTGAATTTTTTCGCACTTATTCATTTCCTCCGATCGTTTCTTCTTATCATTCTGAATATCTGTAGTTTCTTTATCCGCGAGGACAAGAGATCACTGATAAGGAAAAAAAAAAAAAAATTTGATAAATGATTCCAACGATTTCGTAACCAAACCATGAGGAAGGACGAAGACTATGATTATCTGGCAATGAATCATGATTTTTCTTTTTCTTTTTTGTTTTTTTTTTTTTTATTTTTACCTTTTTGATAGTAATTACGTTCAGGTTCTAACAAATCAAAAGACAGACGGTTTGTGATAAACCCGCTGTAGGAAATCGGCGCTGCCTAAATAATTGAGTCAGGAGCTATTTCTGTTAACTCATAACATGCAGAAATGCGAAGAAGAGGGGCAGCACTGTACTCCCTTACTGTACAGCAGCTACATATTGCATATATACGATAGCGTATAGCGACTTTAGCATAACCGAGGACGAGCTGTTAGAGGTACATTTACTTTATTCAAGCCAGCCTATGTACCGTGCTCACAAAGCTCTTGCGTTAGCCCATTACGAATTACAGTCTCACCACGCTTTCCTTGGAATCCGGGAAATGGTAATGGCGCGTACACAAACCATGTTACAAGCTACATATCAACTGAGCATCACGTTAGAAAAAATTCTATGTTAACAAGAAACTAAAACGATGATATATGAAAAACAAAGTTTCTTCTTAAAAATGTAACTTTTATGTGTTCCAGGAAGATGATTATACTGAAATATTATTATTATTATTATTATTATTACTATTGTTATTATTATCTTTTAACTTCCATGTTTCCAGGACATATATAAAAGAGACACGTTCAGTTATATTTCGCAATTCTCCACAGACACATATAAATATATTACTATGCGAAGACCATACAGATTTACCATTTTAGGTAACAGCATGGTATGTCATTCATACCGACATATTGCTATCATCATCGCTCTGACCACACGATTAAATATATATATATATATATATATATATATATATATATATATATATACCATATGCGTGTATGGGCGTATCGTTTTTTCAATATTGGTTTCGAGGTACTACGTAATCATGGACAATTTATACACGATATTTTTCATGGTTACCTCGAAAATTTCCAATAAGCACTACGGTCGACAAATAACGTTGGTTTTTATTTTTGGATGTTACATCGCTTTTTGTGCAAACAAACGACGAGATTTTTTTGTAAATATGTACGTACGCTCGCACCGCGTTGTATGAAAAGAAAAAAAAAAAAAAGAACGGTTGGTCTCTAATTCTCTTGCTTCTTTTGCCGGCAAACAAACGTCAAACGTTCATTGTCGGCTTCGTTAGATTCTATCGACGAAAGAGTCGACTTATGAGTGGTCAGAGTTGGCTATAATAGGGTCAACGAAACTCTAGTCTCTCTCTCTCTCTCTCTCTCTCTCTCTCTCTCATACATACACTCTTCTCATCTTGTTCGCCCCGTATAATGTCTAATCTAAAATGTGTATCTCCTCATTCACGGACAGCGAATATTCGTTTTATCGTTCCACTAGTTATATTTCATTTTCCAACGAGTTCTTCCCACCTGTCTATTTTTTTTTTTCTTTTTTCAATCCTCTCAATCAGTGACGCTTCGTCGTGATTCGGATTTATAAAAATTACGGGTTCGACTAGCGCGCCTTTTCAAATAATGACCGCAGAATGAAAAAAAGTTTCATATTAATATTTGTTCAATACCTCTTTTTCTTTCATACACATACACACACACACACACACACACACACACATACACACTCAACGTACATATAAATAGCCTCGAACATTCTTTGTTCCTCATCGGAAATAGAACTTCATTGTTTACAGGGATACAGCTGTCCTTTATTAAAAGGAAAATGGCATACGTTTATATACCATGTATATCATTCACGTCACTTTCGCTTTCGTCATACCAATATTAATGGTAATATACGTTCCTATCCCTTCATATTCTTAAACTTTAACATATGTACGCATGTATACATAGCTTACATTCAATTTAGATTTCAAATACAGAATTATAATAATAAGATCACCATGAATATATATATATATATATACATATATAATTCATTGATAAAAATTTCCCCAACACATATCTATTTAGTACAGTGAACGATTTAATCTCTATAAATTATAACAACATAAATAAATTATAACAAAAGCATGCTAAATTGATCTTAGATTTTGATCATGATCCATTTTGGATCCATGATCCATCCACGCGTGTGAATCCCATAGGAAAGCTAAATAAGAGAGCGTATTCGGACACCCTGTAGGTGGAAGGAACTCGTAGCACGGGAGTAGCGGGCGTCGGCTGGTTAGAAGGAACAAACGTTGTGGGTCGGTGGGAGGTTCGAAAGAGGGAGGGAGGAAAGGGTGAAGAGAGAAAGAGGGGAGAGAGAGAGAGAGAGAGAGAGGGAAGAAAAAAAAATGACAAAGAAAAAGACAGAGAGAGGGAAAGAAGGTTCGAAGCGTAACGCTTTGGGACGCTGCTCCTCGCGCTGCAGAAGCGAGCAGATCCCGAGCGAGTCTGCGGCTGTCGTAAGCCATAGCAGCCACCGCGTGCTCTCTCACTCTCCCTCTCTCTTTCTTCTCTCTCTCTCTCTTTCTCTCTCTCTCTCTCTCCCTCTGTCCGTCTTTTTCTTTCTCTCTTTCTTTCGTCGCGAGCAACGACGCCACGTTCGTCTCACAAGAATCTTTCTTTCTCTCAGTATCGGCTCGTCTCGTAGAGGACGACGACGACGAGGACGAGGAAGAAGCAAAGCCACAAGTGGAGTAGTGGTTTTCATTAAAAACGAAAAAAAAAAAAAAAAAAGAAAGGAGGAGAGAAAGGGATATCTCCGTGCGTGAAAGGATACGCGCGTGCGCGCGCGCGAGAGAGAGAGAGAGAGAGAGCCGTATCCTTTCTTCTTTTCTCTTCTTCTTCTTATTCTTATTCTTCTTCGATGAGCATTGTCGTATCACCTGTATCATCATCGAATTACTACAGATCGATTTAATATATATATATATATATGTATATATGTATATCTATATGTATATATATTCAACAACAAAATGATGAAGAAATCAAAATCGTCTCTCTTTCGTTTATTCACGTCTTATTTACTTCTTGGCATACTGTCGGCTTCGATCGTACCCATCATCGTTGCGGAAAGGACGCATATCACACAACACGGACCATCAGAATGTCCGATCAAGTGCATGTGCTATCAGAAAACCGTACGATGTATGTTTCAGAAACTCAATCGCGTGCCACGAGTACCGACCAATACAACAGTTCTGTAAGTGAGATCGTTAGTGTTAAAAATTTATTTTTCTTATTCTTATCTTCTTCTACTTTTTTTTTTTTTAATTTCTTCTTCTTTTTTATATTTTCTGTTTCATTTTTTTTTTTTTAAATATACGAAAAAAGAGATCACAAAAAGTCACGAAATCCTGATTACAAAAGAAAACAAATTTATCCTTTATCAAATTTATCAAATTTATCCAGAACAGTATTCTTTATCGAAATATCATCTTTATCGTCATATCCCGAGAATTTATCCTAATTTTATTTACGACCAGAGAAACTGATAAAAGTTGTTATCGATAGATACATATATGTATATATATTTATTCATCATACGGTGTCATCATTTACGTTACATTTTGACCGCTTAAAATGCTCGCATTCGTTATCTCCAATTGGTAGTAAAATATTTATAAGTCTTTTTTCAGATTACGTAATTCGCTTTTCGTAGAAAAGAGTTACTACCACATTATCTATTCAATTGTCGATGGATCTCCCTTGTAAGATCACTATTAATAACATTACTATCGGAGAAATGAAGATAAAGAGATTCAAAAAAAAAAAGAAAAGAAAGAAACAAATCTAATTGTCAAACAATGATCATGTTATTTCGAGAAGTGACGAAGAACCATCGTTAAATTTCTCTCTTTACACACATATATATATATATATATACACACGTATGCGTGTATGTATAGTTTCACGAAGCATGCGTTTGATGTGTTGCTTACTGTGTTCGCTATTTCTGTGTTCACCGATCATCGTTCCTGTTCTCTTTTTCTCTATTTTTTATTTCATTAGCATTCTATCAGTGAAACATCGAGGAAAGCCAACGAACGTAGTCGCTGATCACGTCGAATTAATATCGAAAGAAATTGACTTTTGCAATGAATGGAATCAATCGGGTCAATAAATCATAAAATTTTTTAACTCATGAGATCTTATCCGAACCCTATCGATTAGATTTTTATTATAAATAACCTACCTGGTTATCAATTATCTTCTTCATTCTTCTCGTTTCGATATTGTAAAATAAACACTTGTATCGCCTGGTATTGCACTTCGATGACTGAGATATCATTTATTTTTATATATCTACATGTTATGACACTTAAGTATACGCATACAAAACTATAGCATAAAAAGAGTTTCACATGATACATTCCCAGAATCCTGAAAGTTCTTCTGAAAATACTATTTATTTCTTTCTCAATAGATTTGACAATTATCAATAATTTTCGATTACTTTTGATCATTGCAATTACCGTTGGGTTGGTCATAGGTCGTCGATTGTCCGGTAGTCATTCGTCATTATCAAACAAGTCTTCGTAACAAATGATCCGTAATGAATCGAAATTGTGATCTCAACATTGTCCTGGCACACCCTTCCATCATTTTATCCAGCCATGACCTTGCTCGTTTTCAGGGACGTAAGATTCAACAACATAGCGGAACTACGAGCTGGAACGTTTCACGGTTTGAAGCATTTGCACACCCTACTGCTTAACGATAATCATATCAAACATGTACCAGCAAATGCTTTCGAGGGTGCCCCTAATCTACGGATTCTCTATTTGTACAAGAATCGAATCGAGGATATATCAGCCAATGCCTTCTCTCATCTTCCGAAATTGGAACAACTTTATTTGCATTACAATCGTCTAACGGACATAGGCAAAGGTACTTTCAACAATTTGCCATCGTTGGAACGTTTATTTCTTCATAACAACATGTTACAACGTCTTCCTGCCGATGCCTTCCAAAATGTTGGCCCAATGACACGTCTTCGTCTCGATAGTAACGAACTAGTTTGCGACTGTAATCTCCTTTGGTTGGTGGAGAGACTTGAGAAAAGACCAACCGATGAAATGGCAGCGATATGTCAATATCCTAATGAGATGAAGGGTAAACCGTTAACGACTATGACGAGCAGTGATTTTCATTGCAGTTGAGTAATGATCTTTTCTCACGAATTATCTCATATAGAGTTTCCTTCATAATTCCTAACATTGGAAATTGTTTTCCAGCAAAGCCGCGTATAATGGAGGGCCCGGAAGACACCGAGGTTAAGATAGGTGACACTGTAACATTTACTTGTCGAGTGATAGGAGATCCTGAGCCGGAAGTAAAGTGGATGAGAGATTCCAGCGAACTTTATGTCGATGGTGAACGGTTTTTTGTTCGAGAGGATGGTACGTTGGTCATATCTGATGTCACTGAGGAAGACACTGGCGAATACGAATGTATAGCCAGTAGCGACATGGGTTCGACTAAATCAAGAAAAGCCAGAGCTTTAATAATCGCTTCGTCTTTAAGATTTAGCCAATTGCCAGAATCACAGACAATCACAGCTGGTTCGGATGTTTCATTTGTATGTAAAGCCGAGGGTAATCCCAAACCCCTTATACAATGGTGGAACAATGATCAACTTCTTTCTACTGGTGGACGTATATTACTAGACAATGATGGAAGCGTACTTCGTATTCTAGCCGCAAAAGAATCCGACGCAGCCAGATACGTTTGTCGAGCTAGTAATTCAGATGGTTACGCGGAGACCAGCGTTGATCTCAATGTTCTAAACAGCGACTACAGTCCACCAAAATTGATCTATCAGCCTCGTGACATCGAGGCAGAACCAGGAGCTATTGTCGAAGTGCCATGCAGAGCTGAAGGTAGACCGAAACCATTAATACAATGGAAAAAAGATGGTACCGCTATCGCAGGTGATAGGACTCGTGTTTCTCGTGCTGGTAGTCTTTATCTCTACAACGTCACGTCTCAAGATACTGGAAGGTAACAGTTTGATTAAGAGCTCTTCCTTGCTATTGAACTTCTAAATATATGCATGTATGTCTGTATATACGCGTAAATTTAATCAAAAATAGGTACGAATGTTCGGCCGTAAACGATTACGGTCGTGCTACTGCTCAAGCTCTGGTTCGTGTTCGTCAAGTAGGAACGACAGACGCGCTCATTATAAGAGCGTTCAAGGATGCTTCAGAAGAGATAGATAGAGCCATCAATAAGACCTTGAAAAATTTGTTCAACAGCGACGGTACATCTCGACGAATCGATCCATTTCGAATCACACGATTTCCAAATGCGATTGGTCGTGCTGCCGCTAAGCCTGCAGAGCTTTTCGAAAGAACGCTGTTTAATATTCGACGTATGGTGAATTCTGGTGCAGCTGCCAACGTGACCAATGAATTTCATTACGAAGAAATTCTAACGTCCGAACAGGTACGATGTTAAGTATTACTACATATATTAGTCATGAAAGATATAACAAAAGGTGATATTATTATTACATAGGTACTGGAGATCGAGAGATTATCCGGATGTACTGGTCACAGGAGACGGAGGAATTGTACGAATATATGTTTTCATCATAAGTATCGTAGTATAGACGGTAGTTGTAACAATCTTAGGCATCCGACTTGGGGTTCATCGTACACAGGGTTCCGAAGGATTCTTCAACCTATTTACGAGAATGGTTTTTCTATGCCAATAGGATGGCAAAAGGATCGTCGTTATTATGGATATCCAAAACCAGCAGCTCGTCTCGTTTCGACCACCTTGATATCAACCCATGACATAACTTCCGATGATAGAATCACTCACATGGTAATGCAATGGGGCCAATTTTTGGATCACGATCTTGATCACGCTTTACCATCGGTATCTAGCGAATCTTGGGATGGTATAGATTGTAAAAAATCTTGTGACAATGCCGCACCTTGTTTCCCCATGGAAGTACCACCTGGTGATCCCCGTATAAGTAATAGAAGATGCATTGATTTCGTTAGGAGCAGCGCTGTTTGTGGTTCCGGAGAGACAAGCGTATTATGGGGTAACTTGATGCCTCGCGAACAATTGAATCAACTTACTAGTTATTTAGATGCATCCCAAGTTTATGGTTACGATGACGAACTAGCTCGAGATCTTCGAGATCTAACGACGGATCATGGATTATTACGAGAAGGTTCAATATTTCCAGGTCGCAAAGCTTTACTTCCTTATGCCTCTGGTCAATTTGTCGACTGTCGTCGAAATCCTTTAGAGAGTTCTATAAATTGTTTTGTTGCTGGTGATATTCGTGCTAACGAGCAAGTAGGCTTATTAGCGATGCATACAATATGGCTACGAGAACATAATCGAATAGCTCGTCAATTGCGTGAATTAAATCCACATTGGAACGGTGAGAAGTTATATCAAGAATCTAGGCGAATTGTGGGTGCTGAGATGCAACACATTACTTTCCAACATTGGATACCACTTATATTGGGTAATACGACTGACGAACTTTTAGGACCTTACAGAAAATACGATCCTGATTTAGATGCTAGTATATCGAATGTATTCGCAACGGCAGCTCTTCGTTTCGGTCACTCCTTGATACAACCGCGTTTAGAACGATTAAACGAATCTTTCCAATCTATTCCACAAGGTGCTCTACCTTTACGCGATGCTTTCTTTGCGCCATGGCGATTAGTCGAAGAAGGTGGTGTAGATCCCTTGATAAGAGGGATGTATGCTACAGCAGCAAAACTCAAATTACCCGAACAAAATTTGAATGTCGAGTTGACCGAACAACTCTTTCGTACAGCTCATGCAGTAGCTTTGGATCTGGCAGCTATGAATATTCAACGTTCTCGAGATCATGGTATCCCAGGTTATTTGGAATGGCGAAAATACTGTAACATGTCGCACGTGGAAACTTTCGATGATTTAGTCGTTGATATAAAAGATCCTAAAGTTCGACAAAAACTTCGAGAACTCTATGGACATCCTGGTAACATGGATGTATGGGTTGGTGGTATTCTCGAGGATCAACTTCCTGATGCGAAGGTCGGTCCGTTGTTTAAATGTCTTCTATTAGAACAATTTCGTCGGATTAGAAATGGTGATAGATTTTGGTACGAAAATCCCTCTAATTTCCGACCCGAACAGTTAGCCCAAATACAACAAGTTACCTTGGCAAGGATACTTTGCGACAATGGTGATAAAATCGATCGCGTACAACCCAATGTTTTTCTTTTACCAAACGGAAATGATAACAAGTTTATCTCTTGTGACAATATACCATATTTAGATTTAAGCATGTGGTCTGATTGTTGCGATAATTGCGAGGACAATAGTAATATTATATCTCGTTTCCGACGAAACGCTGCTAAATATTTATCGCCTACGCACAACGATCCAGAATTTCAAGTAATTTCCGCGAAAGACAGCGAGAAAATAGATTATTTGGAAAAAATGATCGAGGAGACCGAAGAGAAATCTGAAAAACTTCAAAAATATGCAGATGCTTTATCACAAAGGATAAACGAATTAAAATCGTTATTATCTAATGCCAAAACGCTGAAATAACATGATAAATATTATATTGTTCGTTAGAGAATTTTTAAATGTATTTTTCTACACATTTCTTTGAAATTTCACACATGCTTTTCATCAACACCAAATTTCTATGCATTTATTGTACATATAGTGAAGATGGTAATACACATGCGAGTTAGAAGTGTGAGAAAGAATAGAGATTTTCTTTTTTTTTCTTTTTAAGAAAAGTTATACCAGGTGCTGAGAATACATGTTAGAAGATATTTTGGATTATATTTACAATTTGTTTTACTTTGCTAAAAACTTTGCAATAACTTTAATATATTTTTATGATTACATCAATCGGGAAATTATATTAATTATTGAGATAAACAAATGTTTTTGTTTAGATATCTATGTATATACATATCTTTATGTAACATATTACATAATAATCATAAAATTTTAGATATTCCTTCATGCGATAAACTTTATATGCTGACCATTAGCAATAATATCTTTGCCATTATTTTTGGTAAGATCTACTGCAAGATATGCTAGAGTACGTCCAGCACGTATAGTCTTAGCATCAACTGTGACCAATTCGCCAGGAAATGCAGGTTTCATATATCTGTGCCATTGACATATGTAAAATAAAGAAAATTTAGATACATATATCTTATAAATAAAAAGAAATATTTTAAATCCTACTTCACAATTTGTGTGCTCTATATTTAGTTATTATAAGAAAAGCAATATATATATATATACAGTAATGGAATATGCACTGTATAAAGGTAATAGTTAAAGATAAAACTGAGATTGCATGACAATGGTAGATAATCCATACCAATATTAATATAAATATTGTAATAAAATAATGAACGTAAAGTAAAATTTCTTACGAAACATTAATGTTTATAGAAACTCCTGGGGCACCAGTCCCATAAGTCATTAAAGCATAAGTGGAAATACAATCGACAAGCGTAGCCGTAAAACCTCCATGTAAAGAGCCTCCTAAATTTAAATGTTCATCAGAAACTGTAAATTCTGCTTTGCATTTGCCATCTCCTGCAGAAAGTATTTTCACCTACGTGATATATATATATATATATATATAAATTTGATCAACATTCTTGGATTATGAGATATGCCCTGTACAATTGAATAGAAAGAAAAAAAAGAACATCAGCCAAGATATATACATACGTTTTTCAGACATTTTCCAAAGCTATTCGCTTGACAGGTACGTTCGATAATACTTTTAATAAGTTCAACACCTCGCGTCATTTTATTTTTTTTTGATCACCTTACTTATTCACTATCTAAATAAATAAATATTAAATATAAATTAAAAGTTCTATTCTTATTTTTGTTTTAACTATTAACGAATATATTATGTAATTGATAAATAACACGACATTTTGTTGAATAAATACCGAATATGACCTTTGTATATTTCACTTACACTATAAAGATCTTTTTCCGATACTGAGATTGATGCATTGTATCTACGCATGTCCGTCGTTAGATAATATATATACATATACATACATACATACTGTATATATATATATATATATATATATGTACACAATGTCTATATGTGAACAGTAATCATATACTACTAAAAAGATACATTGTAAATATATTTTCATAGATAATTTCTAATTTAAAAGAGGTGAGAGAGGTGATACAATTACAAAACATGTCTGAGAATGACACTATTATGGTTAAGGTATTTAACATAAATTATCTGTAAATATATTTGTAATTATTTAGTACTTACCATAACCTATCTTTTGTTACTATTTAGATGCTTCACATTGAGGATGCATTAAAGGAATCATTACACCGAGTAGAAGTAATAGAAAAAAAATTGAAAACTAAGTTACTTACTATTGAAAATCGTGAAAGATTGGAGAACGAATTAGAAGAAGTTAAATTAGTACTTAAAATAAATGAAGAAAAATTATATGGTTTACGAAAAGAGAATACGAGAACTTTCATAATCGCAGCTAGCATAATTTTTATCTGTTTTTTAATTTATGGTTTGTATTGTATGTTCAATACAAGAGAGGTTTCCAAATATTTTGTACATACACCGTAAAGAATTGTATTATGCGTTCCAAGTATTATCGGTATCATTATACCATATTTTACCATTTTTATATTACGTAACTATACTTATTTTTTATTCAAAACAAAAATCAAATATAAATATATTACAATATGCTTTTACATTTTGTACAAATAATATTAATAATATAGAAGTAGGTCAATAGTATTTGAGTACATTAGACTAGCTAATCAATGATGCTTGTTATGTTGCTATACAACTTTGATATACATTTACTCATCTGTATTTATATATATATATATACACAAATCATACACTCATATTTAAAAAAAACTTGTAATATAAATGAAATATTAAAGCAGATTGCTTTATTTTAAGCATTGAAAATGAGATAATCTTTTATTTATATATTATATAAATGCAACATCATAGTTCAATATAGTATTGAACAAATTTTTATCACTTTTAAGTTGGTTATTTGTACATAGACATATATAAACAATTATTAATTAAGTTATGTTGTTATCATTCCAACTTTAATGACTTAAGTTTTAAAGGCCTTTATTATCACATATTTTAGTTAAAGATTTAATAGCAATCGTATTGAGGTATTCCAGCAAGTCGACTACGCACATATTTTGAATGTACTTCAGCATCCAAATAACTTTCTTTAACTGCAGGGTCCTCTTTCATAGCATTTCTCCACTCGAACTATGTATACAAAAATATTATAACATATATAAAACATATTTCCAATATACAAATATTCCGTAAGAAAGTATTAGCTCTTAGAATACCAGTCTTAGAAAGCGTTCTCTAGATATTATGAATTCATCTCCTCGCAAAATCCGAATAATATCTGCTCTTTCACACCACGGCCAAATCATTAAATCCAACATGCCTGGCGAAGTACCTCCAAAGAAAGGAGTCCTTCTTTTAACAAGTTCTCTATCAAAAAACTCCAAATTAGATAGAGCTTCATTATATAAATCACGATCTACTGTTGTTCCGGCGTATAGCTGCAAAAATGTCGCATAAAATTAGAATCCATAAAAAGAAAAAATCACTCAATATCAGCCGTAGTAACATTTTAAGGTTATGATTATAAAATATTAGAAGAAAGTAGAAAAAGAATAGTTAAAATAAATAAAACGTACAATAAAATAAAAAAAAAATAAATAAATAAAACTAAAATAATCACTCTGTAAAAACCTTGTACATATTGTTAATAACTCCATTAAATCTTTCAATCAACAATTTATCCTTAGCTTTAGCAAAAGGACTGTATGGGCACAATTTATTTTGTGGATAAGCTTCGTCTAGATATTCTGCTATTATAAGACTTTCGTATAATATTTCTCCTCCTTCTAATTCTATACAAGGAACTTTTCCAATAGGATTTTTCTCTAAGAACCATTCTGGTTTCTGGGTTAAATTGATATAAACAACGTCATATCTATTAAAATTAATACATGTCAAAAATATATAATTCGTGATTAAAAATTTTTTAATTGAATTATACGTACGGAATTTTTTTGGCATCTAAAACAAGATGTATTCTTTGAGCATATGGACAAAAACGCATGCTATACAAACGTATTTTTCCAGGTACAATGGGTGGTGCGACTGATCCTAAAAAAAAAAAAAAATAAATTATGAAATATTACACATTTCCAATAATTCCAATTATTCTAAGTCCGTTCTATTTTATACTTACCCGTGCTTAAATGTTTCGTACTCATTTTAATCGTTCGGTTAGATTGCTAAACGAATTCTCATAAATATATGATTTCTAATCACTCGAAGCGACAGTTGACATTTATACCGTTCGAGTGAAGGCTTGGAATAAATATCGATGAGAAGAATATGTTGGTTGATCGTCGAGAAATATACGGCGTCTTTGAGATTTCGTCATACATATATGCGTATATATATATATGATTACTTCATATCGTATAATCGCGTATAAAAACCAGAATATGTAATCTCCGCCTTATACATCCACGAATACACACGCACACTCATATACGCGCGCACCTGCACGTGCGACGCCCATATGTAAAGATAACATTTTATTCGATAAGTCTGTTCATCTTCCCTGGCTTTATAACGGTTTATGCCAACAATGAGTACAGACGTAATACTTGAAAAATTTTGCCGAACGAGATCTCATTTTAAAGACGAAAGTTGAACCGATGACATGACTTTTCCAAACTTTTGAAAAAGCTTTATTTTCTTTGGATAAAATGTTATCAAAAATAGTATTCATTCGACAATAATTTGTGCATAAAAGTAATGCTTTAAAAAAAAATTTGAGAAAGCCAAGTCCTCTATTGAACCTTCATTTTTGAAATGAGATCTTGTTCATTAAAATCGTACAAGAATTACATCTAAACTCGCTGTTGGCGTAAATAATGTTTTCCGCATATTTCGTGACAAAAAAGTTTCGTGTAGTGGCGCCCCTGGAACTTTGTGGCAAAGAAGAACTACTACTCTCGCTACTGATTTTCATAGAAACCCTAGATTGGTATGCGATTTCTTTTCGTGAAGTAGACGATCGTTTTATTATTTGGCATGCGTATTATATCGATTCTCAGAATTTCTGACTCATTCCAAATGCAACGAAAACACGTCCGCGACGCTTATACGGAGAAGCTACAGTAACTTCCTCTGGCATTTTTATGACCTTTTGACTGATTATTTTATGATAAAAATAAGCAAATATATGTTCAGTCGTTCGTATTAATGGGTCTTCCGAATAAATTTTATAAGTATTTAACACGTTCCGCGCCGAGCCGTTTTTGCTCAACTTTTTCATTCTGGTCATTACTTACTTTAACAAAGTTAATCATTATAAATATAAATAAATATTTAAATGCAGTAAAATTTCGAACCCGCGTTCGTTACCTTTTTACGAAGTCAACAAAAACAAACTTTCTACTGACTTTGATTGTCATTGAAACAGTTTTCTTATGGATTTCGACAAGTAAATATCGGAGCTTTTTCTCTTTCTAAACGTTAAAACTGGAAAATTAAAACTTTCGTTAATTTTATAATTATTTAAACAATGTATAACGCACTCGAAATACATTAAACTAATATTTAAACAACAATATATTCGATTAAACATTAAATAGCTCTTTACAATATGCGTTGTAAATAAAATAACTTTCTTCGTCGATCGTTTAATGTTTACACGAACGAAAATTAGATCGTTGTGCTAGTTATCACGTTAGTTTCTTTATGTACCCGAGAACTAAAAATCGAAATACTATCTTTGGTATTGGTAAGTTTAATCGTCTTATAGATTCGATAATTTTATAATTATTCAAACAATTTACCATGTACTCGTATGTAATATTGTACGATGAGGTAATATTCAAACAATAGTATATTGCGTTAAATATCACATAGCTTATAAAACGCGTCAAACATATAATAAATTTCTTCCAGCCTTCGCCGATCTTTTAATGTCAACTTTTTGATGAGCTTTTACACAGTGAAAGGGGATAGAAAATTATCAGGTGGGTACTTTTTCTTAGATGCAAACACAATGCTTTTAAAAATTGGTTATTTTATTAAGGAAAATATAGATTTGAGTTGAAGAAAGCTACTGCTACTTTTGAGTAATTAGGTTTGTGGCACAACGGTGAAGGCGTCAAGTGTAGAGTTTTTGTATTTTGCTACTACCGATTAGCTTTACTTATTCGATAAAACAGTATTGCATTATTACCGTCATTTTGTCAGGTTGGAAAAACATGAACGAAAGTAAATTTGAGCTTGTTTTTATTGATCTTACTGACGGTCGATAAAATAGAAACTTACCTCGCCGGCGTTCGATAAAATAAAACCTTTTCGGCCAACGGTTGGTAAAACAGAACTCTTCTATACCGAGGATATTCGCTGTAAACTATTCTTTAGATTTGTGGAAGCGAACTCATTGGTTGATTCTTGTAGAAATAATTTATTTTATATACATGCAATGGATTGAATGAATTGATTATGTTTGTTTAATTTGGTAAAATAACATACAAACGGAAGGATTCTACCTGCCGAGGCTGGTTTATGACCAGTGCGAAAACCCAGCGATTTCTGAAATACGTATCTGGATACTTGCCATTCTGTTAATCATTTCTTGTAAAATTTTGACTTTTCTGATATATGTTGGTTTAATAATTATCTTAAGAAAATTATTCAAGAATATTAATAATTAGATACTGTTATTGCGTGTTAATATTTCATTCAATCTCTAAGTCGTGGAGGCGTCTCCACTTTCGTCCAATTGAATCGGCCTGATGTGAGAAAAGGTGGAGTTGCAATTTATCAAGGTTCAAATGATAGGAGTATCATTGTCACCGATCATATGGACTTGAATTTTTGCCAGAACGACTGTTTAGTAGTGAGCGAATTGTACGACAGCCGGAGAAATATGTGAAGCTCGCTGTTTGTTGCAGAATGGACAAATCATTCTCATCATGACAATATATATTACACCGAATAAACCAATTTCACGGATTATTGATTTTACCCATGATTGCTCGACTATACCACAGAAGGTGCTGCTCTATTTGGTCAAAAATTATGATAAAATACCTATGATTCTGACCGGGGATTTTAACATTAATTTTATATCAACTGAAGCGTGACCATTAATTGAATTTATAAGTTCGAAATTTAACTTGCATATGAATAACAATCCAGCGGTGTTAATTAAAAATTCTAGGATTGCGATGAACGCAGTAGTATTCATTGGATATTTAAAGAATCTGAAATCTGCAATTTATATATAATATTTCAGTTATCACAAATCATCTTATCTTTTTGTTGGATTATAAGAGAACGGACACTTTCAAAATAATAATAGTATGTGCAAAGAAATATTGAATAAAGAAATATAAAAATGATATATGCAAATAAACATTGTTACATTAAAATGAAACATTTTTGAAGAAGCTTAATTTTTATCCATAAAATATCTTCGACAGGCACGTAATTTCTTTTTTCAAAGAAAAATAAAACTTTTTTGAGTCGTTTAATAGAATTGAAATGTCAGGTTGGAATTGTTTTACCGACCGTAAATAATCGTATTATTAACGTCGTGGATTTTATAAGGGATTAATCAGATATGTATCGACGATTTGTTTTTTTACGAATCGTCGGTAATGTTGTGCCTAACAGAGATAGCGAAATAAAATGTTAAGATAAATTTGATAAATTTTCTTCTTTCATTTTTATCGTTTACAATTGTGATTATTATTATAAAGTGAGAACTATTAGAATGAAAAAAATAAATAAGTTATAATTCATGACATTTTTTCTTAGTTTCAAAATAATCATCACTAATTCTTATTTCGTAAGAAGACAATCAGATGGCAGAACGTGATTGAATCGAAATCGAGCAACAAAATATCGATCAATAATTAGCATTTTTTTCGGTCAAATTATTAAGAAGAAACGATCGAGCGAACAATGAGAAAGAGTGTAAATTATTTACAGTCGTAATGCAGAAAATCCATCGTAATTAGACTGGATATAGAGCAATATTTGAATTATCTTCAAAATAAACGAGAAATTGAATTTGTTCGATAAGATGAAAAGTCAGATAATCGTTATATTGTATTATATTAATGCTTATAATTTTTAAAAGTAAAAAAGTGAAAAAATATCTGAAGCTTATTTTTCTGGGCAAACGTTATAAGAAATACGAATAATCGATTTTTCAGAATGGCAACGTTGTATTAAGGTATATTATATATACCTTTCAACCGTTAATAATCAACAATTATCCATCACTTCTCTCTCTTTTTTTTTTAATTGATTTGTTATATTATGCCAAAAACAATAATTAATTATTATAGCTGTGTAATAATAATTTAAGATTCGATTAAAGTGGATCGATTGTTAACAGAGTTTATTTTTCTCTCAAATGGCCGAGAATTACTATCGGCAAATACGCAATACATTATGGAAATACTATATCAACGTAACATCTAATCGATGCTACTAATATATAATTACATTTCCATTTTATATTCCATTCAGACTCGAAGTCGTCGATCTAAAGGATTCTTCTATTAAAAAATCATTTGAAGATGTCACCTTGACGCACGTAGTAGTACTCTCGAGTAGTTTTTATCCTCGCTAAGTCCGAGATTCTCTCATTTGTTAGATGTTCTTCGATGACGCAAGTAGTACGATGAATATCATCTATATATATATATATATATATATATATATATATATATATATATTGGTACAAAAAAAAGAGATCAACGGTTGTTACCATTAGAAATAAAACAAATATACGAATCCTTTGTATGGTAAAAATTCCGATGATTTTTTTTTTTTTTTTTTTTTATATCAAAATAAAATAAGAATAAAAATCAAATCCGTTATCGCGTCGCTTTATTAGATGGCCAACGTAAAAAACTTATTTCCTGGACTGTCCTCAAGTATTTAGGAGAATATAAATAGCTTATATCTCGATTGTCTCTTTGTAAAATAGAACTTTTTTTTGTGGGGGTGGGAGGGGGGGAGGATGGAGTAGTAGGTAAGTAGTTGGTAACGAATTACGGTAGTAGATATATAACTAGAAGGTGAACAGTGATAGTAGTGAACTATGGTAGTAGGTAACCTGGTAGTAGTAGTGAGCTATGGTAGTAGGTAACCTGGTAGTAGTAGTGAGCTATGGTAGTAGGTAACCTGGTAGTAGTAGTGAGCTATGGTAGTAGATATATATATTTATATATATAGATATCTATCTACTATATATATACTTATATATATATATATATATATATATATATGTAGGTAGTAGGTGAATTAGTAGTAGTGAATAGATAAATAGCTAGAAGAAAGAAAGAATAAGAGTAGGAGAGGTACAGAAAACAGAATAGCTCGATGGTAACGATAGGAATAGATACAAAAGAAAAGAAGTAGATACGTAGGTGGGTGTTTTAGAGTATAACAACGGAGTCGCGAAAAGGTGACGAGAAGAGAGAAGCTTCGGTGTGTTCTTGGTCGAGAAGGATGATGAACGGGGGTAGATAGAGGGAGGGTGGAAGGTTTCAACGTAGAAGGTTTGTGAAGGAGGAGGAGAAGGAGGAGGAGAAGGAGGAGAAGGAGAAGGAGGAGGAGGAGGAGGAGGAGGAGGAGGAGGAGAGCAAGGTGGAAGAGCGCGGGCGCTGATTGGTAGCAGAATCGATTAGCCGAGCCGAGCTAAACCTCCGGCAATGTGGCAGCTTCGGCGACGCCACGAATTTCCCGAATGGGGGTTTCCCGTTGGGGCGGTCCCGAACCTAGGGAGGAATACCTCGCTTTTCTCCATGGCAACCCGACCAATTCGCCAACCGCCGACAACCAAGGCTGACCTACCGTGTTCTTCGCTTTATTTCTTTTCTTTCTTTCTTTTTTTTTTTTTCTTTTTTCATTTTTTCTTCTTCTTTTTTTTTTCTCTTTTTCCATCATCTCCCTCTCCCGTCTTCTCACTCTTCTCTCTCTCTCTCTCTCTCTTTCTCTTTCTCCTCAACCCCTTTGCTTTCATTCTCTTTCTCTTTCTCTTTTTCTTTCACGTATGATAGAAAGAAAGAATACGTGAGAGAAAGAGAGAGAAAGAGAGTGAAAGAGAGAGAGAGAGAGAGAGAGAGAGAGAAAGAGAAAGAGAGAGAGAGACAAAGATATACACACACACACCAACAATACACAACTTTGGACACTGTACTGTTCACATTGATTTTGCCGACGACTGATACAACCCCGTCGGCACGTTTAATTAGAACATGGCGACTTTAATACAAGCGCACGACAACAAGAACAACAACAGCGCCCCCTCTTTCTCTCGCATTCCTTTTCTTTACTTCTTTCGTTTTTTTTTGTTGTTGTTGTTGCTTCTTCTTCTTGTGTTCCATTTTCATTCTCTCTCTCTCTCTCTCTCACTCACTCTCTCTCTCTCTCTCTCTCTCTCTCTCTCTTTTCTCTTTATTTTTTTTCTTTTGCGTTCCTTTTCTTCCATTCCTCTTCATCTGACCGTCATCGTAGCCATCGTAATATACGTAGCAGCCGCTTGTTTCCTGACCTTTGAGGCTCTCTCCTATGTATGTATATGTTGTGTATGCACTTTTCTTGCTGCGTGAGAGGGGTCGCTTATCTACCTAACCTAACGCGGTCTACGCTAGTGCCAGACATCCTCGCCGTCCTTGCATCTATCATTGTCATCGTCGTCATCATCGTCGTCATCGTTATCATCGCCTTTCCACCATTTTTAAAAATCACGCCCACTCTCGCGGATACGCTCGGAGAGAGACAAACATAATACACACACACACACACGCACACACACTTAAAGTACATCACATTCGTCCGATTCGATTTCAACGTCGCATTCTCTCTTTCTCTTTCTTGCTACGTACATACATACACAAGCTCACATTCTCTCTTTCTCTCTTTCTCTCTCTCTCTCTCTCTCTCTCTCTCTCTCTCTCTCTCTCGCATTCACATACACATACACATATACATATACACACTCACCTCCCACACTCACTCGCGATCTAAATCTAATTCGTCTATGTTTCTACGTGTCTACACATGAAAACATCCTATCTACACGAGGCGTTTCTCCGACATTCCATGGAATCGCATCTAATATTGCCAATCGAGGAACGAGAAGCCACCTTATCTCTCTTTTTTCTCTCTTTTTTCTTTTTTTTTTTTTTCATATCTGTTTTCTATCCTTCCCATTTCATCTCGTCTGATTAATATCATACTATACATACATACATACATATAAAGCGATTCTATGGGTCGTACGGAGCAGCGTTTTTGATCGTTAAAAGTAATTCTATAAATTGCTTTTTACTTCTTTTTTTTCTTTTTCTTTTTCTTTTCTTACGGATGGTATATTGTACGGCATACGGCTTCGGGAGTTACGCTTCTATGACAAGAGGTACATCGTTTGGGACGCAAAACGGGGTTAATATAACATACAATAAAAGATTATCACGGATTTTAGTGAAGAAAATAACGGACAGAGCGGACGTGGGTAAGGGCGGGGGGGGTGAGTGGGAGTTTGTCTTTTTCGAATTTTCGGCGTTCGGCGTTCTTCGACGAGGGCTAACTAATAATCATCCTTGGCCTCTCACCGAGCAATATCCTCGATTGTTGTTTGCATAGATAGAGTAGCCACACACGTATTGAAGGATTATTTATTGAAAAACATCGTTTCATAGAAAATATTTATTACTCTCTGCGTCGAATATCTCTCTGTTAATTCGTTCACGTCCATTTGACTAGGAGGACCACTAATTATCGATCATGGAAAATAAATATCGCGCTAATAAATCATGGATCTCTTTCTCTTTTTTTTTCCTTTTTCCTTTCCATGTCGGTATGTAATAGTTATGTACGTACGTATAATGTAATAAAATTGTAAGTTCGGATGAGAGAGAATCGATGTTAACTCGCTGCGTGGTGTTTTTTTTTCTTTTTTTTTTTTTTTATTTCATCGTCATCGTCATTATTTTTTTTTTGGTTTATTTTCATTTGTCGCGTTCGAACTGACACTTCTTTGCCACTGTATGCCACAGTATCAAGAAGCGTATATTTGCTATTACCTGTCGTTAAACGACACGACGAGGCGTCTCTATCTATACCATTATCATTAGCATTATCATTATTACTATTATTATTATTATTATTATTATTATTATTATTATTAATATTAATATTATTAATATTATTATTATTATTATTATTATTAATATTATTATTATTATTATATAACAAATAAGTTAAAAGAGTTTATAATACACGCATTGCTTTTAACCCGAATCGACGATCGGTTACGTACGTATTTTGCCAATCGAAAGTGTCATGGTATTTGTTCTGAAACGTATGAATTAGCTTTTTCAAATTGCTTATTTGTCGTTTTAAAATTGTGTGTGATAAATAGATGCAATTAATTGATATGACACTTCTAACGGGACTATTTTTGAATATTTGTGTTTTTGAATGTTCCTTTTTGAATTGTCTGATGTCTCTTCATAACCGATTCGTTCGGGCCGTAAAATTCAACATTTCGCTGATGGAATCACGCTGGGGTTCCTTATCAATAGACGAATCGACGTTTAGATTGACCAACTCCGATCATACGATTTATCGTTACATGATTGCTTTCAATCGTGTTAATTTACGGAAATGACATCGTTATTCGTTCGTTAATATTTCGATAACATCTCGATATTATCAGAATAATTATCTTTAATTTGTTTTTATCGATCGTCGAAGAAAAAAAAAGGAAAGAAGAAGAAGAAGAAGAAGAAGAAGAAGAAGAAAAACAAAAAATAAAAAGAAATTATTCATTCGCAAATGCTCTGTAAAATATGTAAGGATAAATCGTGATTCAAGAGTATCGTCATATAAACTTCTCGATTGTTTCGCGTAATGCAATATACTTTATTTACAATGATCTTACAAGAATCCGAGCGCACCGTCGACCACGAAAGTTTCGCGAAATTGTCCGACGGGGATTGTTCATCCCAAGTTGTTCACGTTTTCATTGTCACAAGACGATAACGCGAATACTCAAGAATTCACGTATTTCCTTCTTAATCCTTTATCGAAGAATCGCGGAACGTCGGTTGGAAAAAGGATTTTGGGTTTGATTTTGTTACGAGTTTGAATAATTGGCGATGAATATCCGTTGACTCGTACTACTGCGTAAACTACCGTTTGTAACTTAGCAATCGTTTCCTGTATCCATTGTACACAATCGTAAATGTTACTTAATTTATTAAAAAAAAAAAAAAAAAAAAAACCCTCATCAACGCATTAACGTAAAGACAGATGCTAATGTTGTAATAATAAAACAATAATAATAATAATTAAAATATTGAATATATTTAAAGAAGATAGTTTACTTTGTTTTTAAATAAATTATATATACGAACAAAAATATCTTGTGGACGGTAGTATACGTAATAGCGTATAAAAATCATTAACTCGATAGGTAAAAGAGAGCAAGGTGGATTTATGGATTTGTTGAGGGGAGTTAGTTGAGTGGGGTGCGACGGTGCACGATGCTGTTTCAACACACGTCCCGTTAATCTATTTTGGACGTGTAAAGTGCGTATCGAGACGCTTTTCTCTTTTTTGTCCCGAGAGAGATTTCCTCAGTTACTATTAGATGGTATCGTTAACGCGGCGTACCAAGAGTGCCCCAATGTTCGGCAGAAGGTCATGCGTAATGGGGGTAGGTGCCAAGATGTGGCGGCACGTGTCCCGATGCCGTGTGGTGACCAGCGTAAAGATTCGCACTTGGTGTCGTCGACCAATAGCTGGACGCTGATTGGAAAAGACCACCTGGTACCGAAACGGAAACTGATGCTGCTGGCGGTGGCATCAAGTTTAACTTTGCATGACCATAACCAGACATGAAGAGCTCACTTTGGTATTTGTATGCCGCGGGATCGGCCGCAGCTGGTTGCGTAGCTGCTGCTAAACCTTGAAAGTCGAACTTGTACGCGTACCTCTTCCCGTGGACCTTCGTCATGATGTTCTTATCGTAGTAGTACCTGTAGAACAACGGTTCATTGGAAGAATTTTGCTATTAGATTAGAAATGTACCTATCGATCGTTCATTCGATAATTTTCTCGGACTATTAGCCTCGTATATTAATTATTTATAAAGTATATCTGTTAATCGTTACGATATCGTCTAATTATATGATTCACGTCGTCCATCGAATCATTTAGAAAGTATATAATAATTTATTTCAATTTTATACGAATGATCATTCGTATTACGTAATAGATCATTCACAGGTCGTCTAACGATCTCATTCCTGGTGTTCGATATCAACGAGCGAATTCACAAAATGTGAATCCCAACAGCCATTACCAATTTTAAACGTTCGCGTTGAACATTGAGGGACGATGGAAGCGTATTGGCGAAGGGTGAAAGCGTGCGTTGTACCACTCGTAATTTTTCGCTCTCACCGTTTTGGAATACATCTAAAAGGTTCCCGCTACGAACCGGGAGTGAAGTGGAACGGGGAGCGGGAACGAAAAGCGAGCAGTCGCGTAATATAATCAGTGGATCTGATCGAAAAATAATAGCCGCGTCTGCCGGTCTGGGTAACAGTGATTGAAATTTCTCCCTCTACCTTTACGATTCTCAACAACGGCACGGCCGTCGTGCTTCGTCCATACGACAACGTTACCCGCGTTTTGTGCCGTCTTTTCTACTTTTCTCTCTCTTTTTTCTTTTATTTTGCTCTATCCCCCCCTTTTTTTTCTCCCGTCGAATTTCGATCAAAGTAATACGTACGTCGAAATCGTTCGTTATCCAACGTTCTGTTAGTTCTGTCATTCGATAACGAAATCGTTCAGTATATTTGCAAATCGATCTATCTAATCGTTCGTAATTGAATATAATATTAGAGTTAAAATTTTTTTTATTTATTTTTTTTTTGTTTTTTATTTTGGTTTTACTATGAAAGATACTATTAGCTCACCTTAAGGCCCTCGACAATTTATCATAATTCATGTTCGGTTTCGACTTTCTCTCGCCCCAACGTCTTGCCACCTCATCTGGGTCGGTCAACTTGAATTCACCGTTGGTTCCTTCCCACGTAATGCACGCGGCGTTGCTTGAGTCGGATAAAAGTTCGAGTAGGAACTGCCAGAGTTGGATTTGACCGGACCCTGAACTCGCCAAGCGACTACTCGTCGCGCTAAACATTTGGTAGGGGTCTGGAAGTAATCAAATTGGCATATTAACAAATTCTTATATAAATTTTATCTTATCTGATAATTTTAATCAATTTCTTTCTTAAATATATATATATATATATATATATATATATATGTATTTATTTATTTTATATTATATATATTTAGATAAACGAACGACAATGTTGATGACGATAATTTTGTAAACACTTTTAAATGTACACTTTTAAACATTTATTTTCCTTTTATTTTCATACGTTTTAAAATATTGTATTCTTTCTCCAAGGAAGAAATCGGATGTCATTTCTTGCCCTTTTCCCCGTAGCATATACCTATCCATTACACGGTTATTTCCTCGTGTTCCCCGTATCGCTCTTTAAAAGCTTTACAATGCGTCATCACCGTCGCTCGCTACTGCTCAGACTTGAAGGGCTCTAGAGTCATACAAAAGGATATAATCGCAACCCTACAATAGAATAGAGTTCGTTTGGATCATAATAATTTCAATTGGAGCTACCGTCTACGGAGTGGTTCAAAGGGCGTCCGCGAATGTCTTCGCATTGGCCAAAAATCTATCCTAGCTATTACACTTTCTTATCCTCAAGTTCTAGTGACTTGAACTAAACATATGACTTATCGCGAATCGTAAATTGTAAAGTATATAAAGTATATAACATGTCATGTAAATATTAGGAGGAAGGAGAATGCATATGTTGTCGAATCCGTCGGAACTATCCTAATTGAAATTTATTTCGGTACATAAAACACATATTTTTGTAAAAAGTTTGAGTATAGTTTCATCGGTTTCGAAATATAAATCGTCTGGAGATCGACGACCATGGAAGTACATTATCTTTTCGTTTATCTAGACGACTTCCGTGGAAATATATTTCGAAAGATTATGAGGGGATGAAAAGAGAGAGAGAGAGAGAAACAGACAGACAGACAGATAGATAGAAACAGATAGATGTAGACGATGGGGATGGGGTATTCGAATTGCCGGACCTCAAAGGTCGTTTCGCTAGTTGAGTTCCCCGAATACGTGGCAGAGCGATCGTCTTTCGATCGAATGGTAACTCACTTACGAGTTAATAATGGAAAGGGGCGCGGTGGTATACCGATGTGTGTGCTCACAACTAGGGAAGCAAGCTTTCGTAATATAAGAGATCGAAGCATTGAAAACAATTTAATAGAAGGACTTTTGATTAATCGTTTTCAATGATATTTTCTATCTTCAGATTATCACCACGTCATTGATTTATCTCGGAACGATGGATATGTGTCGACTTTTTTTTTATCCAAAACATATTCGTTCGTTCTCACGATCAAAATATTAATTAAGTGATACATAATGTGTTTTTCAATGGTGAGAGGGGATGGGGAGAGGGTTATTGTAATATTCTTGGAAATGATTAATGTGCCTCTAATAAATGTTAATACGAAGATATTTCAAATCAAAATTGTAATGTTTGATTTTACGACACCATTCGTTTCCCATTCGAGTCCGACAATTCGTGGAGAAAGGAGAAACTCCGGTTCGAAAGGGAACGTTCATTTAGACCGATCGATCGGCCGAAAGGAGAAATTTCTGGGCGTGGCACGAGAAAATCTGGAGGCTGAAACTTCGACTGAATATCGTTTGCGCGATTAGCGAGTAATGTAATAATCGCGAAGGTCATTCCATGAGCTTGCCTTTCTGAACTATGTCTAGTTACATATATTAAGAATCAGGTCATACTCGCACATTCACCGACGTTAGTCTCTTCGAATCGTCATAGGTCTCGTAAGGAATAATATTTAACAATAAAATATGACCAGTTAGATTAAAGGGAATATTTTCATTTTTCCATGAACATTTGAATAGAGATAAATACTTGAACTTCTCAAGAATATCTACCTACTACATACCAGGCTGCCTGAGGTGGCTGTGAGTGTCCAACGCCGACTTTGATAGGCTGCTTCCGTACCCTAAAAAAAAGAAAAGAAAAGAAAAGAAAAAAGAAGGAATATACTAGTACCCGGATTCTAATACATTAAAATGAATTAATTTCTTTTCTTTTTTCCTTTTTTTTTTTTTTTTTTGAAATTTAATACACCGAACGACACATCAAAATGCTAAATTTTTTCGTCATAGGCATTAGTTCATATTATTGCATTATATCCACGTTGTTATTTTTGTTTAGATTGAAAGTTAATTCGAATGATCGATATATCCATTCATTACAAATACGAATAATTACTATAAAAATTAACGTGTAGATAAATAAAGACTTCGAAAAATTTCATGTCTGATATAATCGAATCTTAAAGGTATTAATGACATGAGCTTATGCGCGGTCAACGGGTAGATAAAATTTGTTGAAAAACAATGAGGGATAAAAGAAAAAAAGGTTATCGGCTGGTCAAAGACGGACAAAAGTACAAAAAGCCCGGTCGAGCGTTAGAATCCGTTAGAGAGGATTTCCGTGTAGGCAAACACGGGGCTGAGTGCTCCGTATACGTTTCTCCATGCTCATCGCTTCGATCCTACTTCTTATCACCCCCCTCAATTTCTTCTTCTCGTCTACCTCTCGTCTACTCGTCTTTGCACACGCTTTGTCTACACACGTACGTACGTACGTATGTTTATGTGACTGTCTATCTGTCTGTATCTCTCTCTCTCTCTCTGTGTGTGTGTGTGTGTGTGTGTTCATTCGTTCTTACGAGGAACTTGGCCAGTGGTCACGTCCATACGAGTGTGCAATCTGTTTAAGACACAATGCCCCTTAATTTTGCTTCGTTATACTCCGTTTCGTTGGAAGACCGTACCAATTCGACGATCAGTTTATACGCCATTAGATAAAAATAGAAAAAAATTAGGAGCCAACGCTGAGATCTGTAGGAAAAATCTTACTCGTTGTTGTTTTTTAACGAATCATCTCACGTTACTGTTATACTTTAGTTTAGTTCTTCTTTTCCTTTTGTTTTCTTTTATTCGTACAAATTGATCAGAAAAGTGCCGGGATAAATTTTCAACACGCCGTAAGTTTTACAATTAAAATCTATATGTGTATCTCTAAAACATACAAGTATAATGAATGCAAACCTATATAATGAAGATTCATTCTAATCACATTACATATGCGATTAGGATAAGCAAAGATTTTGTCAATTTTTTTTTTCTTTTTTTTTTCATATCATTACAATGTTTAAATCAAAATACGAGAATGGATAAAGATTTCGTCAGCTTTAAAGACACTTCGTAACAATCGTGACGTTTAATTCAAAAATAAAAGAAATAAAAGAATTATCTAGAAAGGTACAAAGAAAAAAAAAGAAAAAAAAATCGAAATCACATCGTTGGAATGTCGTTGACAAGCAGAACGGCAGATGCTAGCTTTAAATAGCAGTTGGTATCCGCTGTGTTAAACAATTTGATTTCGCTTCTGATTGAGACGGCCGGGGAAAAAGCATCATCGAGGGTTCGGACAAGCAAGGAGACAATCTTTGCTAGGCGTCGACGAACCTCGCGTTGTCCATGGGGTCCGCCTCAATCAGCGTAGCCGCAGGGTTGGAAGATTTATTATTTTCTTTTTTCTTGCGATTTACTAAGCTAAGATTCCTTTTTTTCTATGGCATTCAGTTTTAATGTTACAAGACTCCTTGAAATGGATCAAAACCCATCGATAAAAATATCCAAAACTTTTATATAGAGTACACTTTGTACCAGATAGATTTATTGATATTTAAGATTATAGACATATGGAAATATTAAAAAAAAAAAAAAAATTAAAAAAAAGAAATATATATATATATATATATGTATGTATGTATACAGCTGCCCAGTTTTATAGACTCAAGTTAAGAACATCAACGATCGGTTTTGGATCAGTCCAAGTTCCCTATTGTCGCTTCTATATCCGCACATTCCGAGCAATTACGTTGGGCGGGGTAATCCCGTTAGGCGCACGTACCTTCCTCGAGGGAGGATCAAAGGTCCCCGTTATTCCGGCTTACTGAGCTCTTTTTCGCTCCTTCAAACATAGCTAGCACAACGACAATGCTGCTATTCTATCAGTCAATGGGGTATGGGACCTACCAACCACCTTCTTTTTTATCTTTACTTTTATCTTTATCTTTTTCTTCTTCTTTTCTTTTTTTTTCCGGCTTGGAAAAACATGACAAAATTTCCACGCGCGTTTTCTCTCGATTTTCTTCAACTCGAAACAACACTTTTATCTCGAACATTGTCCCATCTAAAGGAAGAAGGGGTGTACCGGAGTCGAGTCGTTTTAAACGGGGAAGTTAAGAAACCTTGTGCTAAGTTATAAGTCACGTCTTCGCGTGACTAGGCACGCGAGGCTCTTTTTAAAAGTTCTCAAGTGAACGACGTGTCACGATCTTGGCACCTACTCTAGCTTAAGCTTTTTCTCTACTTTTCTTTTTCTTTTTCTTTTTCTTCCCTTTATTTAAATTTTTTTGTTTTTTTTTTTTTTTTTTTATCTACCGAAACATAATTCATCATGATCACGCTCGATCGCGCGTTTTCTTTTTCTTTTTTTTTTTTTTATAAAACGACGTTACTGAAAATATCAGGAATGAAAATGTTCGAATATACGAAATGTAAAAATTTTTTGAGATTGAAGCTAAGAAAAAAACAAAACATGTCCAGAGGGAAGAGAGAACAAAAAAAAAAAATATATATATATATATATACGTATATACACTGTATGCCAAGAGAATTTCATAGGGAAGGAAAAAGCGTGACGACTTTACGCGCGACTTTGACTCTTCGTCGTGCGGTCAGAAAGTCGAGCGGGTCTTTCCCAGTGCGGAACCGCGTTCAGGAGCTGGGGGACACGCTCAGGGGACACGGATCGTGGGCAACAAGTCACCGGGAAACGACGCGTGACCATGGTCCTCGCGCTGCCAGATTTACGAGGAGAAAGAAAGGAAGAATAAAAAAAAAAAAGAAAAGAAAAAAATAAGCGAGAGAAACGTTTTTAACGTTTTTCTACCTTCGACGGTCACCTCGAGAGTTACGCGTTTTTTAATTATTAATACATAAAGATTTGAAAGGGAAGTATAGCGGCTCGTCCCTCCCCGCATAACGCAGATTCATCAGATAACCAACATATATAAATACTTTGTGAATGTGTTTTTAGAAAATGGTTATGAGACAAAATTGCAACATCTCAAACATTGAGGATGAAAATTATTTAACTTAAAAATTTATGTGAATTTTTTTTCTTACGTATACACATCTATCTATATTTATTATTATTATTATTATTATTATTATTATTATTATTATATATTGTTTATTTTATATTATTATTTTTAATTGAAATGTTATAGAAAGAGAAGTATCAAATTTTTAATAATTCTATAACAAATATATTTTATTGCTTAACCATGATTTCTTTCGTAGAGAAAGATACCGAGATGATTTAGAAACATACATATTTTGATTATAAACCATCAACATCTTTCATTTAATATGAATATACGTCACTGCAAAAACGTACTAATAATCCACATTATTACAACCTGTGTTATTCGTATATTTCAAATTCATGTAAGATATAGAACTCTAGATATATACTGCGTTATAGAGGAGGTCTACTGTATAATATTGCGTATCTACGTATCATCGCGATCGCGTCAGATTTACGTAGGATCATCGATCATTATTTACGAGCGGGCGCGTGCCTGAGGAAAATAAAGGATCGTCACGGCTCGATTTGTAATGAAAGATAAAAAGTGAAAGAAAGAGTGAGTGTGAGAGTGTGAGAGAGCGAAAAAGAATGTGTGTGTGTGTGTGTGTGTGAGAGAGAGAGAGAGAGATAGAGAGAGAGTTCTTATCTCGGCCACTCCATTATTCCTCCTATTTTTTCTCTTTTCTTTTCTTTTTATCCTTCTCTTCTTCAACGAGCAACGTTCTACGGGCAACAGAATGGAATTGTCAAAGAAATGCCCGTAGCATATTGGAGGGGTCGAAGGATACGACGACGGAGTCGCCGTGTCTCACAGTTCGTATTATGTCTTTCGGTAGTACATACACGGGCACGTGCCTATGCGTGACACGTTCACGCATGGCTGCTTGCGCGTTTCGAGACTCCCCCGCCATATCGGCTCGCATTCATCTCCGATTCTCCGTTAGGAGGGTGCACGGATTGCGCTTCCACTTTAACCCCGCGTCGTTGAACGTCTATCAGGCACGAATCCCCCTTGTCCCTTCTATCAAAGTGGCTACATTGGCTGGTAAGAAAAAATGCTTTTGGATGTATAAGGAAATTTTCTTTCAAGAAACATAGAAAATCTTATCTTCTGTTTCGGATACAAAATATAATAGAAAGAGAAAGAAAGATAGATAGACAGAGAGAGAGAGAGAGAGAGAGAGAGAGAGAGAGAGAGAGAGAGAGAGAGATAACAATCAGTGATCAGGTCCGATCACGTTTGGTCGTTTGGCACGCGCCGTGTCGGACTACGTAATTATCATAGGGAAGTTAGGGTTGCCCTCGTATGGACGCGCGAGCATACACTCATACACTTACGCACACACACACACACACAAACACACAAACACACAGGGGGTCGAGGTCCGCTCGCTTCGGGTCAGGAAGTCACGCGAGAGGCACACGCGCTTGAGAAGAGGAAGAAGGAAAGGGGACAGAGGAAGTACTTTTGTTCCTAACGCCACTCGCCTTAAAGTCTCTTTTTTTTTCCCACCTTAACCCCAGTCGTAAAACCTTCTCTCGTAAGACCGGATCACTTTCTTTCTTTTTCCGCCCCCTTTCTCTCTCTTTTTGCCAATTCCAATCTTTCCTTGAGAATCATTGAAAAATATTGTTGTATTGAGGACAAGAGTGTTACGTGGTTTTTCTGATTTGAATTTTGAGTATATGTATCTACTTGTCACTCGTATTACACTGATTTCTACATGTTCCCGAATCGTATATTTATTGTGAATTATTAATGTTGAGAATAAAAAAATTAATCGAAAAAAGAAATAAAGATCGACAATGATCGTGCTCGAAACGTATTAATTCTTTTGCACTACGTGATCATCATGGGGGCGATGATATTATTTATTCATGAAACTGATGAATCATTTCTGATTTGACATTTCATATAGTTAATAATACAAATTACGAAATAGTTTAATTGGTTAGAAAGTATATGTCTGTGTGTGTGTATATATATATATATATATATATATATATATATATATATATATATATATATGTATATATGTATATATATATATACGTGTATGTATGTATGTATGTATATATAAGTTATCAGAAATAAAAAAGAAATGATCTAAGAGTTTACCGAGAACAAATTATTAAAATAATTATAGTGCAAAAGGCTTAATTTATAGCTCGGAGAATTAATCTTTATATGTGTTATGAAGTTGCAACGAATATATAATATCGTTAGGCATATTTCCATGGATTTTCGAATATTACATTTGTTAATCGAACTGTCCCATGTTAATGGACACAACGTTAAAGTAAGAGTTTGAAGAAAGTCAGTTTTATTAGGAACTCTTGCTTGAATTTACTACTTAGTAGCCAGAACCTTCTTCGAAATCGAGATCGGTACTTTGCGATCTAAAGCAAGCGTGTTTTTAAAGTCCTACCCTGATTTTTCTTTCCATTGTTCTTCCGTACAAAGCATCACGCGATGGAACACGTACGATGGAATGGTAACTAACTTGTGTCTCGCGTGCAATAAATTCATTATGTAAAATGTACGTTAACACGTTGACTGGCATAGGGGTCACCGATGATTTGTATTACTAGAAGTAGATATACCAACTTCATTTAAAAAGGATTATAAGATTCGCTTATTAACATTTATAAAATTGTAAAACGAAAGTCAGGCCAGTGAGAGTTGGGTCTATTACGAAAGGAAAAAAAGAAAAAAAGAAAGAACAAAAAAAAAAAAAAATAATAAAAATAAAAAGAATCAAGTACTTTTGTTTTTTTTTCAATGTGTCACGAAAGACGTCAAGCAGTGATATCGATTTATGCAAAATTGCCTGGGACACGTTAAATATCGTCTACGTCGAAACGTTTGACGTAGAATTTGTAGGTGGCTTCCAAAGGAACAAGCGAGGTTTAATTTGGTTGGTTTGTACTCTTAGCACAAACGACGCTAGCTATTGAACAGTATGGAGAAGAGAGAGAAGCTGTGATTTCAATTTCACGCTGGCAAAGAGCCGCAGAGGAAGATAGAGATAGGTTGAAAGAGATAAACTGAGATAGATAGATAGATAGATAGATAGAGAGAGAGAGAGAGAGAGAGAGAAAGAGAGATGATGGTACAGAGGTGGCAGAGGTGCCCCGGGTCACGAAGCGAGTCTGACGCGTCGTCGCGTAATTTCATGAACCTTAGTGATGTCCGCTCCTACCATGTTATGGCGTCGAGTGTAAACCTGATCAAAGGCAACGTGAGAGCACAACCCTCGCGATCAGAGAATTGTACCCTGCGGCTTACTATCTTACGTCCTCTCTCTCTCTCTCTCTCTCTCTCTCTCTCTCTCTCTCTCTCTCTTCTATGAGTGCCTTCTGTTTTTCGACTACTGATGGTGTCTGTGGATATAATACGTACGTACGTACCTACGTATGTGCTCGCACGTATGCAAGGAAAAGCTATCGTAATCGTTGACGTATTAATTAACTCGAACAATATTTAAAAAAAAAAAAAAAAAAAAAAAAAGAATCATAGTTATCGAATTTTTATCTTTTTGATGATTGAATCAGACGATAGAAATATAAATAAATGTTTATAATTACGTTCGTTGACAGTACAATAAATTTTTTGAAGTTGAAACTTAAAAGTGCATTTGGAATTGATGCAAACTTGAACAATGAAATCTAATCTCTGGGATTAATATAAAATATGAAATGAAAAGAAGTGAAGGTGAAGTTGAACGAGGTACAAATATCAGGCCTAAGGAAGGATAACTGACAAATAATTGGACACGTACTACCTTAGTGTATGTTAGGGTGAGTTATCAATATATACATTCATTACATTTGTAGTAAACGGCCGGGTAAAACTCGTAACACACCGGTCTGCGTGCACCTTGAATATTCGCGAATATTTTTTACAGTTGGTCTGGTAGCAGCATGAAGTGTTAGCACAAGTTCTTTATACAAAGCGGCCCGAGGGCACGAGTCAACGAAAGACGATCGTTGTGTTAGTGTAGAGGTGTCCAGAACGATGAACAAGGCTCCGCCTGACGCGCCACTGCTTTGCCAACCGCTCCGTTGGCTTCGTTGCTGTGCTAGCAGCCGTTTCTCTCTCTCTCTCTCTCTCTCTCTCCCTCTCTCAACAACCCCTAGGGCTGTTCACTCTCGACGGCCACAAAGGGTCCGCGGTTGAACGCGCGGCAAAGCGGCACAAAGCGACGGAAAGCGCCAGGACACCGGAATACCGGGACACCATCGGGCCACCCACATCATCTTATTATTTTACGTAGATCCCATTGATCAATGGGAATATAAAATTTGATAAAGTATTACTTACCCTGGCCAGGAGCCGGCGATGTCGCGTGACTCCAGCCTCCTTTGTACGAACTACTTGCATCTGTAAAATATCAACATTATGTAAAATCATATCATATCATATCATATCATATATATATATATATATATATATATATATATATATATATATAATTTATAACAATTTATACATGATTTTATGAATAATTAATCAATGAAATTTTTCATTATCTTGGAAGTTACAGATTCAAGCATCGGGATCCTTTCTCTTTGATATGCCGATGATGTGTTCAATGATATATGTAAGAGCAATATTTAAAGACATCGTTAGTTGATAGAAAACGAGTTTTGTATCTCTTTTTCCTTTTCTTTTTTTTTTTTTTTTTTCATATGAAGAAAGAAAGCCCCAAGGTAAATCCACAGAAAACGAATTTTCTCGACTTTTGACGCAGTCTCGGGAATGCCGGCGGTATATTTACAGACAGATATATTTTCATTTGGCAGTTATTGGCACGAGGGTGCCCGGCATGTGTACATACGCAGGGCAGTATGTCAAGCTGTAGCAGAAGCTTGGTCTTTCTAGGCAAACAACGACTTAGTCGCGGACGCTGACTCGACCTTTACTTCTTACTTCGTCTCCCTTCGTTTGGTCTAAGGGTACAGTCCATTAATAAAGCTTCAAATTTCATGTTTCCGAAGACGTTATAATCGATCGACGTGCAACGTGATGTAATCCCCGACACGTCAAATACGTATCTGGGTGGTGTTATCATGTACTTTGTGATTTTATACTGAGCTAAAGGTCATTTAGGTCAGGGCTGCACGAATAGAAGAAATATGTACAAAATGTTAATTGTCATGATATTTTCTCTGCAATTATGAATAGGCATCAAGATTTATTAAACGCAATCGAAAGAATTTCAAAATATAAGTTTGTGAAATATAATATGTAATTATATTTCGAATTTGATTGATAACGTAGCCATTTAGATGTTAAAATACTTTCTGAAGGATGGATAGACCGATACAATCTGTCCTACCTGTTAGCATCCATTATCTCATAAATTTAATAGGTACGAAACTTATTCAATCTTTGAACCCCAACACAAAACCTAACGAACAGTACTCGATTTGACGATCGTCTATGTATGTTAGCGTTACGACCCTCGCGTTATCACCTGATAATGATCACAGCGAATGATTGTGATAATCAAAATGGATTTATCGGACGAAATATCGCGTTCTAAACATCACGATTCTAAAAAAAAAAAATATATATATCCGACGTACCGGCAAAAAGCATGGAGAGATTGGTGAAAGCTGTTGTTCGTGGTAATTCCGCGGTGGTTGTACCGGTACCTTTGAGGTCCAGCATCGCGCGGTTTGCCACCGACGCGGCAGGTAGCCTCGAGCTTTCGACCCCCCTTCGTTGATGGGCCTGATCCCTCTACTAATAATGCGTTAACACCGTTGTCCTCGATAATCACTGGATCCCAACACGACTCGTCGATCATATCACAAGAGAAATTCCTGCTCGAACTCGTTCAAGATTGAACGAGAACGTCGCGGGGTTTAGCCAATTTAAAATTTTCCCTTGTTGTCGTTAGATAGAACGCGAAAATAATAGGTGGCTGCACGATAAAGGTGCCGATCATCTTGCCTACCCGCTCCGAGTAACACTGCTGCTTTTCTAGCCTCTCAACGGCTCGTCGAAAACGACGACGTGCCTATACGTCGACCCGCCCTCCATCACGATTCCATTCGGGGGTTGGCTCGTAAACGCGACACTAGGGGCGGTCTCTATCCAAGGATTGACACCCCCGTGCAAGATGGGGGGTGGAAGGACGCTTGCGCTCTGCCCTTTTCTCTACAGTCAGCCGATATCTCTGCTCTTTAGTATTTCTTGCCTACGCTCCCGACGGCGAAAGCTGCGACTCCTCGAGTCGGACCTTGACCGGATACCTCTTCTCTTACTCTTACCTTCCTTCTATCTAAGTTTTAGCCCGAACACTCTCCATTCTTATCAACATTCTTATCGGTCTCATGCTACCGCCACTACGATTATCGGTTCACCGTTTTCCCTTCCACTTGAAAAGAACTCCTAATTTTTTCTGTCCTACCAATTCCGTAATCAGAAGATTATACATGAGAGAAATTAAGTATTTTTTGGTGTGTATTTAATACGTTCTATAATTCTGTCATCTCTGTGACATAGAATACTTTGGGATTCTTGAATTTTAGAATTTCTGTGAAGATTATATATGAGCCGTTTATTTGTCAAATAGATCAACTCAATAAAAAAAGAAGCAACAAAAACTTGATAAAGTTATGTATGTATGTACATCGTACATTATTTATTATTCAACGAACATAACAATTTTTGTCATTATGTTGCGTTAGAACTAATTATTAAGGAAATTTGATTTAAACGTAAAAAGTTAAGAATAAGTTTGGCAGTAAAATTTTAAAAGATTCGAAACAGTCGAATTAATCGCTTTTGTCTCTGTGAACGGCTCATATAATATATAGTGTATATATATATATATATATATATATATATATATATATATATAGATCATATGTTGTAAATGAAATATTGTTATACATAACATTATATTATAATAATATTTTAAGACATCAGAATTATTTATTGATTTAACAAAATATTCGCCAAACTAATGATACACTATAAATGTATATAATATTTGCTTTTATGTATATGATACCAATGTGTATATATATAGTATATATATATATATATATATATATATATATATATATATATAGATCATATGTTGTAAATGAAATATTGTTATACATAACATTATATTATAATAATATTTTAAGACATCAGAATTATTTATTGATTTAACAAAATATTCGCCAAACTAATGATACACTATAAATGTATATAATATTTGCTTTAATGTATACGATACCAAGTTACTTTCATATTTTTACATAAAACATATATTACATTGGATATCTCGTAATTAGTTCTTATTATTTAATCTATACAAATGCGTGTAAGTAAACAATAAATCACTAATGGTGCATTCCTCTGAATGATACGAATTGAAATATCGTTTTCAAGCTGCGTCGGTGAACGGGAACGGCTGAAAGTGGCCGTCCTGAACGTTAACTAACACATACAGATAATACTTAGCGAGTAGTAGAGTAACTGTGATTCATACTACCGGGATATTCTGGATGTTCGACGTTAGGTAAGGCCGTTTAACCGTGACGTGGGAGTCGGTGTTGGTCGTACTGAAGCGGACACAGAGGGAGAGAAAGAGAAAGAGAAAGACAGAGAGAGAGAGAGAGAGAGAGAGAGAGAGAGAAGGCCCTTTCCCCAGTACCACCACGGCCGATAGACGCGGCACGCGCACGACACGCGACCGCGTACAGCCAGCGGCGCATTTAACGCGCGATCGCTCTCGAGTGTCCGCGTGTACGTTCTAGGGGATGCCAAGGAGGTTAAAGTGCGCCTGCGAAGGGAGAAAGCCGATGGTGCTACTTTTCCGTGATACTTACCCCCTCACATCGTGTCGAACCTATAGTGTACTTTAAGTTGCCAGAGTTGGAGAAGAATTGGCAAACTCCAAATAGAGTTCGAGTGGATAATACCAGGTAGATTCTGAATGGGCATTGCCTGGAGTTCATCCATTCTATACATCAATTTTTAACTATTCTACATATTCAAGATTGAATGAGAAGTATCGAAGTATCGAACTATAACGCATAACTGGACATATCGTAGACTTTGAGAATTGTATAATAACTCGTATAAACATCGTAAGAATTCTAACAACTAGATTGAATATGGAATATTTTTTTTTTCTTTTTTTTTTTTTTTTTTCAAATAAATTTTCTATAAGGGTATTTTCCAAGTACACTCTTCGGATAATAATAGTAAACTTACAGTACAAAGTCTGAACGACGAATATCTCTCGTATACTCCTTCTTACTTACATTATACCGGCTAAAAGTCTATACATAAAAGTACGTGGGAAGGATCTTTTAGTATACAGAGAATCATACATACTCCTCGTGATTTTCCGAGAGTGCATTATCTTGAGATACTGCTGGCGTAGTGGTATTAATGACCAACCAACGGTTCTCTTCGGTATTGCTCGCTCTACGCGGCGGGCTGTTAGTGCGGGGGCGCGGAATATCATTGTACGGCATGAGACATGACAGGGCAGCTATTGTAACGCGAGACGCATAGCTGCGAGGAGGGAATAGAGAAGAGAACTGCGAGGGAGCTTGAGCCAGCCAACTCCCACCCCAAGAGCCTGTCGAAGCATCGAGCTACCTCAACCTCGTCCCCGTTCTCTCTTCTTGCCCAAACTAGCTCCCACCTACCCCCTCCCCCCCCACCACCACGAACATCCCGTTAGTTTCCCTCGTTTTCGTTCCCCGCACACTGTAACACGATAAGAACCGTGTCACTTTGTTGCGTTTGTGGGGGGAGATCTGCTTAAGTGTACGATGATACATATCTCGAACGGCTACCAGATAATTCTTCGCATTCAATTTGTACAATATGCTTGGATCCCTGCTTGGACCCGATGGCATCGCGCCTATCCACGCACGGGCAACTTCTAAACCGTCCTGTAAACCAACTAACACCAGGAATGCAACGTATCTCGTTGCTGATATTCCTATCTCTCGAAATAAGTTCGTCCTTTTTTTTTTTTTTTTCTTTACTACCTTATATATATATATATATATATATATATATATATATATATATATATATATATATATATCATTGTACCTAAGCAAACAGGCAGCCAGCCGCAAATAGAATTTAAGAACCGGCGACTCTTTGCATAGCATTTTAAAGTAGAACACACTTGTGAACACGTTCTCGTGGCATGTTTGTCGAACTGCAAACGGCATCGGTACAAAGACTTCCGTTGACAATAAGTGAACTCTCCTTCGATTCGATCTCTTTACGAAATAAGTGCAGATATTATCTAGCCAGTGAATTAATTTTCTTCCTTTTCTTCGTTCGGTAATATTAGTAAAGATTGAGGTTATCGTGAGAGATTTTACGAAACGATGAAATTCGACTATTAGGTCCAAATGTAGTTAACTCTCTGTAACCGTACTTGTATATCTACAAGATCTAAGTTATACTTGAGAAGGATGAAAAACTTAAAAAAAAAAAAAAAAAAAAAAAAATATAGATATTTAAATATTACTCGACGTTAGAGTCGAGTTAAATAAGAAATCTTTGGACGAATGCGATTGTTGTTATGCAGCAATTTTATAATATCCATAGGAGAAAAAGTCATCAGGAAACGTATCTCGAAAGGATGAGACTCCGTAGAAATGCGTAGAGAAACGGCGTAAGAGCGAGGGTGATGGCTGTAGAAGCGAAAGCCATTAATTACATTACGGAAGAATGCAGTCGTTGCTTCAAACAAAGGACCGCGTGTACATCCCCTAAAGTTCACAATGCGTACATGTCGTTCTATGTCTACGCTTCATATATCCAGTCTAATTATCTTGAATTTGCATATCTCCAGTCTCGCTGAACTAAACGACTTCGAGCCTTTGTTGCCATCAGTGGGACACATTCGTTTTATGATTCTACTTACAAAGTTTGGTAACAAAACTCAAACCACGACTTCCCTATTATTGTAAAAATGATTATATCGGTTTGTCTGGAAGGCTCGTATCGTTTAAACAGTTCATTATGATCAACGGACGGATTTTGAAATCAGTCGTATTGAGATCTATTATTTTGTTCAAGTACATTTTCAACGTAGAATCTGTTCGTCGTCACGCTTAATCACATTTACGTCTCGGCGACAAATTTAATAAGAAATTCGCATCGGAAAAAAAGAAAGAAAGAGGGAAACATAGAGGGAGAAAGAGAGATATAGTGGTAAATGAAAATAGACGAACAGGAACAAAATATCAGAAAGGGAGATAAAAGAGAGAGAGAGAGAGAGAGAGAGAGAGAGAGAGAGAGAGAGAGAGTAAAGATAAAGGGAAATAATAAAGAAAGAAAAATCCGTAGATTCGGCTTAAAAAATAATCACCGAGCAGAATTTCAGTCTTCAGAGGCAACTACAAAATTCTGTCTGGGCATGTTGCTGCGTCGCTGAAGCGAGCAACGAAGAAGAGACAACGATAAGCGAAGTAGTGAAAAGAGACGAGAAGAGAGAGAGAGAGCGAGAGCGAGAGAGAGAGAGAGAGGAGAGAAGAGAAACGAGAGAGCAGAGGCATCCGCGCGCTCATTTCCGTTTTGAGGCCGTCGAGGGGGATGAAAGGTGGGGATGGGGCGCTAACTCGCGAGATATTAATTCCGTGTTAGCGCTAGGAGGGTTGCAGGGGCGAAAACTACGTGCCGAGGGGGAGACCACCCCCGCTGCCGTTTTCCTCTCCTCCACCCCGTTCGTCAGCGTCCCTTGCCGCGCCAAGCCGCGCACCTACTCGTAGCGCAACCCCAACGTAGGATGGGAGGCGTTACAAATCAGAGATTAGCCATAGTTAACTCGACTTGCGCAGTCAAACAGTTAATCAATAAACGATTATTTACATCGTGTGCCCGCAGCCGGTCGACGCGTTAATGCATTGACCGGACATATTTCGTTGCTGCGTGTTATAACACACGGAAAATGTTCAACGTATGCTCGATAACTGGGACACATCGACGAATTTTCAAATAAGAATATCATCGAACTCCGGAATGTCCGATATACTTTTATTATAAAATAACGTAATGGAACCTTGCGTTTCGAATTACGTCAAGACGATACCTACAAATACAAATGAATCATTGAAGAAAACACTTTGATTTTCAGTTTCATCCGTTTATGAAAACCGGTGTTAACTTTAAACCGTTGGATCCTGACCGATGGGATTAGAAAGATCCATCCATTTTCGAGGGTATGCCGAACTAATCTATGATCGAGGCTAGCCGTCGTGAGATGTACCATCGCACGAAGAACTCACGAGGTAGATCTCGAAGAAAAGAGTCACATGTCGAGGATGATATGGTATGCTGGCGTATGGTAACAAACTGAGATACCGTCAAGGTATGAGGTGGTGATGGTGGGTGGGGAAGAATCGGTGGTCGGAGGCAGAGGTAGCTGGATGACTGGCGGCGGAAGCGTCGTCATGGCGACGCATCGATCAGCCGCCGCCACGCGAATCGAGCCGGGCCGAGGCCACATCGCATACTGGCTTACCGCATTGTAAGACACACGCGGCTAACACGTTATACACGCATCTAGTCAGCACATATAAACATATACATACATATATATACGTGTATATATATCTGTATAGATATATATATACACACATATATATAGATATACACACACACACACACATATATATATATACATACGTTGCGCTTTCCACGACTGCCGTCTTAATTCGCGAAGGCGTTGTGCTCCATCAAGGTGCGGCCAAGAGTTCTCTATCTTACACGATCTTCTCTCTCTCTCTCTCTCTCTCTCTCTCTCTTTCACTATCTTTCTCTTTACTTCATCTTGGCCAACCGACTAACGTTCCACTTTGATCGTCAGAGCGCGAAATAGTTCTTTTAGTTGACTTTAAGATGCCTGTGATTTATATAAGATTGTGTATGATACTTGATATGACCGACTCTCTTTTCACACCTCTCCAAATAATCCTATATATACATACACACATATATATATGTATATATATATATATATATATATATATATATATATATATATATATATATATATATACAAATACGATAGAAATCTGATATAAACATGTCTCTAAGCGATCCGTTTTATCTATGTTCGTTAATATAGAAATAAAAACAATCGTATGATATTTTCAGGTCATCGTTCTTAAACGATTCCATGATCCTGCCGGTCGATATTTGACGATCGATCAAGAAGACAGAAGGGCAACGAAGTTCGATCATCGAAAGTGTCCTGTCTTTCGGGAAAAGTGAAAGCACCCTGAAAGTCCCTCTCTATCTCTAAGAGCAATTCATCGGAAGAACTTGGATATTTAGGATCATCGGAAAATCCGATGAGGATACATAGTTGAGGAGTATAACGTCAACTTGCTTTCGTTCGACTGCCATAGTTCGGTAACTTCCGGTGGGCAGCAACGGGTGTTACGTCGTATAGCGGCTGTCCGTGGTCGATCGATTCTGGTGAAGGTAGTAGTAGAAGTAGTCGACGTCCCAACCCGCTATTCCCTAGCCTTCCAGTCCTCAGCTTCAGCTGAATACCACTGATTGTCCTCCACTCGCTCCCTCTCGCTATCTCTCTCTCTCTTTCTCTTGTTCCCTACACTTTCTTCTCTCCTTCCATCCCTTTTCTATCGCCGTCTCTCTTCGACACCATCTATCGCTCCGTTAGCTTCTCTCTCTCTCACTCCTTCCCTCTCTCTTTCTCTCTCTCTCTCTCTCTCTCTCTCTCTCTTTCAGTACGTTTCCTTTCCGCTAGCCATCTCTTTCCCGCAGTCAGAAACTCTCCCGCTTCCTCTCATAACGGAACCCCAACCTTGCTTCCTCCACTCCTAAGCCACCCTCCTCCTCACTCGTTCACTCCACTCCGCCACCCGAAACCCACCCCGTGGCACCCTATCCTCGCCAGTGCCGTGCTACTCCTACCCACTCCACGATAATGATGGCAATCAGACCCTCAGAAAGGATTTCAGGAAATTCTCTCGCCTTTTTGTCGGCGGCCGGGGCGGCGGCGAACGCCACAAACACCGGTCGCACCGTCGTAGTCATGATCACAGTCCTCGATCGTCGTCTCATCCTCTTATTCTTCTTCGGCATCGAACGCGCACTCGTCTCAACGATGATTATCGGCTCGCGTCGCTACACCGATCACTTCACCGTCCAATGGCGATTCTCATCTTCCTTTTGCGAATTTTGTACTCTTTTATCTAAACAAATTTTGTTTCGGGAGGAGGCCGATTAACTCGTGTCATCGACAAATATCATTTTCTTGATTTGTAATTTTTAAATGTATGTTAATAGAGTTTCGTTTAATTTTCCTCTTTTTTTTTTCTGACTTTGATATTAAATTATAAATATTGAATTTTGTAATACAAATCTTCAGATACTATGTCTTTCAAATTTTTTATATAAATTTATAAATCGTCGATTATTCCTATATATATATATATATATATATATATATATATATATATATATATATATATTAGTGGGGGGGGGGAGGAAAGAGTGATGTCTTTTGACAAGAAGATAGTAATGTATCATCCCTGTAACATGCATAAATTAACTTTGAACATTCTTCACCCTCGTGAACTCATGAATAACGTAACTACACCAGGCGTATAGTCAAGCACCGTATCAGGACGAACGTTATTACGTTATTGTTGTAATAATTAATGAATAACAATTGATGAATCTATGTTAAAAAGATGTGTATAGGAGTAAGATTGTCTCGTGATGTGATTTGTTGGCCGTTAAATTAATTCGTAGAAAAAAGGCCCCCTTGGGTTCCGTTTTATTGCGATTAAAGACGAGAGACGAAGGAGTGCCGAGGGTAGACAGTGATACATAGAAATACGTGCAGGAGTGCGATGTGTCGTTCACGCTGCGATGCACGCTGACAATATTGACTAGGAGCTAAGAAACGAGCGAAAAAGGGGATACGAGTTTCCCTTTCGATGCTCACTCCCCAGTCACTCCTTCATCGACGGTACATTAAGCACACATGATAATGCATGATTAACTGGCTAATGACTTTTCTCTCTTGCTTCTTTTTTCGACATTTACGCAGCATCATCGCTGCTTTCGAACTAACGTTCAGACCCTTCACCGATAAGCGATCATTCAACAGGCCATTTGTTGTGTCCGATCGTTAACAAGCCGATTGATTCGAGAAGACAAATTTTTCTTAGGTTCTTTCACATTTTCAAATAATATTAAGGACGATCGAAAGTTGAAGAATAATTTTCTTTCTTTTTTCTTTTTTTTTTTTTTTTTTTTTCTTTCAAATATACAAATCTCAAATATTTAACTTAAATTATATCATACATCTGTTGATAATATTACAAGAAAATCTATCGATTATATTACAAAAACAAAGTCTTGAATTATGTATGAGTTACGAATATGTTAATATACAAAGTTAGAAAATATACAAATTTTTGACAATATTAATATACAAAGGCAGATTGAAAATATAAAAGAAATACGTTTCGATCAGTAGTCAGATATACGGTGGAATTGTTAATATGCATTCGAACTACATGAAAACAACTTTAATAATAAATTACAAAAAAAAAAAAAAATATTAATAAGTTCGAATTACAAGACCATAGAAAAGACATCTATTGCTTTGAACTAAAACTAGTCCAAGGGTTGTTACAAGACAGTGCCATCTACCGTAAGATTCCTAAAGCATGATGCGATTTTCTTTGCCAGTACACTATGGCAAGTAGACTTTAATATTGATCTGTACCACTTGCCGAAGAATTCCAGCGTAAGAAAATCGTTACTAACATGCACGAATATCCACAGTAGTTCTGTTGGAGTCTTCCTAACCGATAATCGCTCGAAACCCCTACATTGTTGAGCTATGATAACAATCATAAAAACAATAAAATACGATTGTCGATAAAAACCGTCCAATATAAATTCGCATGTTAGATTTCTGACAGAGGGTAAAGACGTACAAAATTGTAAAATCTGTCCATCATAAAAATTAGAAGTATCCAATTACGTTGCTTTTCTTTTTTTTTCTTTTTTTTTTTGTTACTTTTAATTGCCAAATATCATCCAATCGGAAATCAGAATTTTTATTATGTAAAAGTTTCAAAAAGAGAGAGAGAGAGAGAAAAAAAAGAAAGACTGAGTCACGAGGAAAAGCGATCGGCACACGTTTGTCTTATTGTCAAAATCGTGCGAACGATTCAGCGAAAGGGTGGAAGGGGCGCGCGTAAAGGGGTGCACAGGATCGCGTGCACGATCACGACTAGGCGTAAGGGTGGGCCTTTAAACGAGTTCCCGTTCTCTTTCTCTCGCACTTTCGCGAATTTACGTCGAGTCATGATCTCCTTTCCTTTTTCCTCAGCATGAATGCCGTCACCGCACCATCGTCGTAGCTCTGGCGTTACCTACTCCCGTGGCAGTTAGCACTTAACGAGGCTATTTCACGACGTCGACTGGGTGGGCCATAGGTCGCGCGAGGATGAATAATGATTCGGCCGTAGGGTTGATAGGCGACTTGCCGACTAAAGCTGAGAAGATGGGAGTTAAGGAACTAAAAAGAAAAAAAAGAGAAAAAATAAAACGAAAAAAAAAAAGAAAGAAAGAAAGAAAAGCTGCAAGGAGATCGAAAAAATGGGGTGGGCGGGGGTGGGGGGAGAGGGGAGAGGGGGTAAAGAGAAGGAAGAGAGGCGGGATGAGAGGGGACTCCTGGGGTTCTTTTATCATTCGAACTTTAACTTGTTAAAGTACGCTCGCTATGGGCGATAAGGAAGATCAAGCGGATAAGATGGAGTTGAACGAGAAGGAGAGTGAGTTAAGGTTGTGGCGAGCAAAGGCAGCGATAGGAGCAACAGAAACGACGTGCTCCTTCTTCGAGCGCTCGTGGCGCTGCCGCCTTTGTTGCGAAGCGCAATAATTGCGCGCGAGGGTGACTCGCTATGGGAAGAGAGGGGAAAAGAGCAAAGAGAGAGGGAGAGAGAAAGAACGAGAGAGAGAGAGAGAGAGAGAGAGAGAGAGAACAGGGTAGCAGAGCACGCGCCGGAACCGGAACCGAGAGTCGTGTGTCCCCGCCATTCCCGGCCGGAACTATCATGATTAGTCACGGGGCCTGCAGCGAGCCGTAGGAGAAATGCGAGTAGAAAGACATAAACCTGGCTTGCATACAGATCCGGATCGACCGAGCGCGGTCAAGCTGAACGTACCATAGAGAATAGATAAAAGGGACTAGTTCCTGGGGCCGATACTAATCATTTCGCTACAACAGGACTTTGGCCGTGAGTTCTTCGAAAAATCGGGAAACTCTAGATCGAGATATACAAAGAGGAAATTAAGAAAATATTTATCAGGATCGAGCCAACTTGAAAATATTTTAAATGAACATACCAATATAAATGTATATCTTTCTCTCTCTCTCTATCTCTATCTTTGTAAGTGTGTGTGCGTGTGCGTGTGTGTGTGTGTGTGTGTGTGTGTGTGTGTGTGTATGTTCGCGCACATATATCATCGTCTCCCCATTTCCTCATTTTAATATATTCCTCTGACTTTTTATTCTTGTCTAGAAGACAGTCAGGACGTTCTGACCCTTAGTCACCCTTCGAACCGCGAAGAAGGGTGCCGTGGTCGTAAGTTGCTAGTAGGTAGCGGTTGAGGATTGTAGTAGTAGTACTGCTGGTGGCGGTGCTTAACGGAAACGAAGGGACGCAAGGCGCAAAGACTGCTGAACGTAAGGGGCAAAAGGGAAAAGCAGTGAGAAGGGTCCAAAAGAACGGACCTCCTAGGGATCAGGCAAAGGGTGTCCGACACCCGTAACCACCCCCTGACTTACTCTTCTAACTTACCCTTAGCATTACCCCTTGGCCTATCCCTTCGGGTTAACCGATACCGACAATTATCAACGCGTCTCGGTCACTGTGTGATCCGCCCTCTTCAACAATTCACTATAATTCGCGTCTACGCGCAAGAAGAATTCACTATGAGTGAGGAGGAAAGGCGAAGGAAAAAAAAAAAAGAAGGAAGGTAGGACAAAGGAGTCCCTCTCTTTTTTCTATGAACCACTCGCTCGTTCATTCCGTGCAATTAGAGAACATGATTAAATGGTACTCTATCTTTCTCTACGGCACCTCTTTATCCGCTCTCTTAACCTTCTACTGTAACCGAGACTCTTCGTACCCACGCGTTGAAACGTGCCGTAAATTTCTAAATATTGAAAAGGTTACCCCATGTTTACGAACAAACACGTTACCAATGCACACGCGTGTCGCCACAACTCGGCAAACATCAATTAACAAAGTAAACAGCCTGTAATACAACGTACGTAACGATAACTCTTTCGAGCCTTGATCAACGTTATATATGTATCTAATTTTAATAATTTAATTCAATGGAACAAATGGAATATTCCGTATGAAAATTTTTTTCATTTGTTTGTCTTTATTTGAAAACAAACAAGAGAAAGAGAGAGAGAGAGAGAGAGAGAGAGAGAGAGAGAGAAAGAGAGAAGATAATAAATTCTATGAGAATTACTATCTAATGGTTGAGGGATATATTCTGAGAGCACGGATACGATTCGACTTAAAATCCAAGCTTAAATCCGACACATCTCTTGAAAAAGGGCTATGGACTCTCTCTATCTCTTCGAGGCAGAGTAGAGAGGTACGTGGTGATCGCGGATGGTCGCATCAGGAGAGGAGGGAAAGAGGGATGCTGGGATGTCGAGGGGAACATCCGGAATCCCGGAGGGTGCCGCTTCGTGGGGCGGTCGGTCGTCATGGATACGTTCCCGGCTAACCCCTAACCGCTCCACCCCTCGTCATCCACATTTTCGCAACTACGCCGCCATCATCGACCCACCATCTTGCTTGAACTCGACTGAGAGAATTCGGATTCGACGTCAAAATTTCCAAACGATGTTTCTTCCTTCGAAGAAAATAAAAGAAAAGGAAAGGAAGGGAAAATAAGGAAAGAAAGAAAGAAAGAAAGAGAGAGAGAGAGAGAGAGAGAGAGAGAAATCAAACGAAGAAAAAAAAATTAAGGAAACTGAATCGTCGTTGTCGTTGTTGTAATCACAAAACAGCTTATCAACGATATCCTCCCTTTTCTAAATCTATAGCTTTTTGGAAAAAAAATTTCAAAGCGGATACCACGAATGGTACGGGACCATCGAGGAAAATCGTAAAAGAGAATGGACTGCTATGCTTTTAGAGGATGGACCGAATGCAGCACGAAACTGTCGAATCGTTGCTAAATTACGGAGGAACACGCAGGATATTGGAGCGGCCGTAGGAAGTAGTAGACGGTCCTCGCGTAACACCGTTGACCCCTTCTCATCCTGTTCCTTTTTTTTTCCCCTCTCTTCTCTATTTTCCTTTCTCTATCTCTTTTTCTCTCCCGGCGACCGAGCTTTACTTTCTCGCGAGGCGTGGGCAGCAGATAACGTGATTTACACCGGTCGGGTAATTAATGCTCCCCGCGACCGATGCTTTAAAAATACAATCGGAAATCGGTGACGGCGAAGAGCAACAGTCAAGCCGCGCCGCTATCGTGCACGGTAAACACTGGCAAATTATTACATCTGGGACTATATTGCATTCCTATCTTCGTCTAGACTTCATGAGATCAATGATACGGACGTTAATTTTTCACTTTCTCTCTCGCGGTTTTTTTTTCCTTCCTCTGTCGTAGATAAGACTTTACTGCTTTTCGAACGATGACTAGATTCAAGTTCCCTCGAGACAAGTTGCAATTCTATTTATATTGCGAGTTGATTTGTTTATTTTTGTATGAGGTATTACAAAATGTTAGACAAATTTTGTCTTACCCATACGACTAACGGTTGAGATATCTCTACTTTAAATAAAATCGTCGGAAATAATCGAATGCTAAATATTTCGTTTAATCGTAAAATTCTAGAAAACAGTATTCGGTCTATTTTGAGAGCATATTTTAACGAATAGTTTACTAATATTATAGATTAATATTTCTAAACTACCATAAACTACAGTAAATCCATGTGTAATTCAAAGTATAACTGTACAAGATCCTGGCCCTAGGAAAGTTATTCTCGAAAATGCAAAAACGAGTAAAAACGTAAACGATCGACATCCATCGTAAATATGTATCAATGAGATCGAATTTTAAATAGTGTCATTAATCTGGCAGAAAAACGCAAGGTCTAAGTCATAAAGCAAAGCCCATCATCGTTAATGAGACATAGAAATCCATAAGAAAGAAAAAAAGGTTCGATAAAGACAGGAAGAAGAAGAAAATATTTTTCGTTCTTAAGGATTTTCGAAGGTAAGGAAAGATTTAAAGCGTACGGAAACACTCACCGGTGATGGAGGCGGTCGGCGAAATGGCGGACGGGTTGGCACGCGGAGGCGGTGAAAAAGCTCCAGGAAGATAACCAGCACGATCGGCCAGAGCCTGTTTAGCCTGTTTGACACTCTCCTTAAGTCGTTGAAAGGTACTGTCGCAGGCGAGCCCGCGATACGGCCAATTTTCTTGTTTGACACCTGCCGCAGTAACACCCGCAACCACCGCAGAAGCAGCGGCCGCGGCCGCGGTCGTGGCTCCGGCCCCGACTCCGGTTCCGCTCCCGGATCCGGACCCAACCCCGACCCCGGCCCCGGCCGCAGCTCCACTCCCGGTTCCTTTTAATTCGAGCGCACCTGCGTACGAACAGCTAGCGCTGTCGTACATCACCAAAGTGCCCCTGAAACATTTACCCCAAAGTTTTCCTCATTAACTACTTAGCTTCATTTTCAGATCATTGCTGGGATCGTTTGATGGGTGGCCTTGATCTCTCTTAGCTCGCGTTGAAACATTTTTGACAGGTATACTGTAATTATCTGCACGCTAGCTATCCCTACACATTGTCTGCGTACAAAGAATTACTGTAAATGATTATTACGATTGTTTAGCTAAATACTTATTGATTTAACTAAACGCGTTATCCATTATATGTTAAGATCTATCGAATAAGTTTTATTTCCATCTCGAGCTCAAGACCACTGTCATCGTTTCTGTATCTTTATTCGTGTTTAATCTACTTTGGGTAAGAGCCGACGGATTACCTTCGATTTCTCGGCAGATTTTTACGAATCTTCTGACACGGATTAATCCTTATAAAATATTGACATCGAATCGAATTATTTAACACAGATTAAATCACGTATCTTCTCGCAGAGAGAAGGTTCAATTATAATAGAATCTCTTAAAACTGATATCACCGATCATCCTAATCACAAGATGGCTTTATCACAAAGTCGTAAAAGTTCTTTTTCACACATCACCCGATCAATACAAATTTATAATAATGCATGAAACGAAAAGATACGAAACTGTCGACGATAACGTCAATTCGTCCAAGTATAAAAACGGCTGGCTAAATTCCATGTCCGGTTAAATAATTAAGCCGAGTTATACGCTAACGACGGAGGACATCGAAACGATGTATCAAAACGCGATATACCGAAAGAATGATATAAAATTAATTCGCGAAAAGGCAAAGGCATCAAATCAGGAGGATGCTGGTGCCGATATCAAGAAGAAGGTACTCCGGGCAGGTTGTCTCGCGCAACTGTGGCCGCGGCGGTCAGCAAATTGCTTGCTTCCGGGCCTCATTACATCACTCTGTTACTCTGTTAACGCTCGCCGGAAACCCCTCAGCCTACCTCGTCTAAACTCTCTCGCACGTACCTACACACACTATTTAAATGCAGTGTCGCGGTAAGGCTGATATAGACGCGCATTCGCATGCGAAAGAGGGAGAAACCTCGACAAGCCGTGCGTGCATTTACGTTAACCGATAGTCGAGCAGTTCCCTTCGGACGAACCACTCTTGCTTTCGTAATTTTCCCCAAAAGTCGCGAAGGTTAAAGACATGAAGAGAACTTAACGATGTTATGACGTTTCGATCCATTAAACCAGAGTGACACCACGTGCAACTTTTAATCCACGATGATAATGTTGATCCATGTATATTATTTATTTATGAAAATAATAATCCCATTAACTTTCTATCGATCTTTATGTAATCAACGATCAATCTATTTCCCCTAATTCATATCGATATATATATATTTCCTTTTTTCTCTCGAATAATAATTCAAGATGTTCTGTTTTTTACGCACATAACTTTATCGATCTAAACACGTTGCTCATAAAATAGAACAAAAAAAAATGATAATTTGATATCGATTACGATATAACCGACATAGCTACACCCGTTTGACATTTTTCTTTAGTAATGAATGGAGAAATGAATGTGTTACTTCGATCAAGGATATCAAACGACAGGATAAATGAGATGAAACGGTATCAGATCCAAAGTATACCACATAAGTGTATTTCATGCCGTCGTCGTCATTTCAAACTGAAAATCGCGATAGTGTAATACAGTGCAAGCGAAAGAAGAGGGCGGTCGCTAATCATTCCACAGAGATATCTCATTATTAGTCAAAGCGATAACGACATACGTTTCTTTCATTGGCACGCTAAGAGAAACCGCGCTCTCGTAGTCGCGTTTCCTGTGCTCTGATTCAATTAGACCTTTCCGGCAGTAACGAACGTATCTACGTCAGAGAAAGAATGAGAGAGAAGGAGAAATGGATAGAAAGAGAGAGAGAGAGAGAGAGCAAACTATTTTCATAATATGAGAGAGAGATAGAGAGAGAGAAAGAGAGAGAGAAAGAAAGAAAGGAAAAAAGAATCTCACCGTCAATGCGGGGTTCCGCGCGTTATCTTATCCAGCACTGTCGAATCCAGCTCTTTCGAAAGGATGGACAAACGTCCGCGAACACAACCGAAAGTCAAGGAACGACGTAGAAAGTATGCCGAACTCGCGAGAAGTAAACTTTATCGTCCTTCAGAATCACGAACACTGATCGCGGACACAACAACATGAGCTTGAAGGAGCAAGCCCTAGAAGAAAAAGGTAAGCACGCGAGATCGATCGAAGGAAAAAAAAAAAAGAAATCAAATGGACACCCGAGAAATGGAGTTTGGACACAGCGATCGCGTTAAAAGGGAAGGAACGTGGGTTTCAACATGTTTAACACATCTACTTTAGCAAACGGTATCGCACGAGTTCGAATTCTCGCGTGCATGGACGGACAGGGAAAACACGAGGCAACTCGGGTTCGTATCGTTGAGGAGACAACGGAACGTGCGGAATGCCTTGCGGAGAACCGTGTGGACCACCGGTGGTGGACTTGGCCAGAGACGCGGACGCACGCATTCGGCACCGTCGTTATCACTCGCGGTCCGACGATTGGCTGTATCGGAGCCTGCGCCGGGACGCCCTCTCGTCCGTTCCCCGGAGGGATATCACATACAGAGGGGAGGACTTGCGAAACCCTTCTTTACCCCTCTAACCCTGCGCTCTCGTCTCCCACCCCTTGGCCAACTCCGATACAGCTCCTTAGAGGCGGGATCATCCACCTCCCTTTTCTCTCGATAGGGGTAACACACAGAGAAAGAGAGAGAGAGAGAGAGAGTAAGAGAGAGTTTTTCTCTCTCAACCTTTTGGCCTAACCCTTGGTATACGTTGTGGATATAAAAATTTGTTTCTCTCTCTCTCTCTCTCTCTCTCTCTCTCTCTCTCTCTCTCTCTCTCGGTATTTTCCTTCAAAATAAAGACAAATATCACGAAAAAAGAAATTCGCTAATTAATATCGTTCTCGGTGAGCACATGATACGATTAATAAATCTCGATCGTAATCTCCTTTCGTAATCTCTCAGCGCAAGGTCACGCAGATAAATCTCAGTAGAGAAGCGAAAGAACGATATGGATACGTATGTTCGGCCATACGAAATTTATCAGATCCACGCATTGCAGTAACAAGGAGGGCGCGACACGAGCGACACGTGCCCGGTCTACGCTTTTCATAGATGCACTGCCACACACCATGGGGCGGGTGTACACGTCCACGCGATACATTCGCTCGATACGTTCGCGCGATACGGTCCACGATAGACCACCACCGCGCGCGATACGTCCGAGCGATAACACGATGTATCGTTATCGTCATCTTCGTTAACCAACGCGTGATCGACGTCGCTATTCGCGACGTGCTCCTCTCTCTCTCTCTCTCTCTCTCTCTCTCTCTATGGCAATCACGAGGAGAACGATACAAATGTCGAAAGTATTATTACTCGATGTACCGTTGACACTCGATACTCTTGCGAAAATTCGTACACGATAAGAAAATTTTCAAAGCAAAGTAAGGCAAGTTTCTTTCTTCTTTTTCTTTTTTTTGTTTCCTTTTTTATTTTTTTATTTTTTTATTTTTTTTTGTTAATATTAGGAATATACAAAAATAAAAATGACACCTCCAGCGATGATCCCGTGCGAGAATAGTTTCTAACAGATTTTCCTTGATATTTATTGAATGACCCAGGATATTTCTTGCATCGACGACGATCGGAAGCTTTACGCATGACCGAGAAGGTCCAAACGGATGTAGGATTCAGGATTTTCAAAGGAAACGGGATGTTAGGGGATGTCGTTCTAACGTTAGATCCTTTACGTTACGCACGAATAAATATACAATTCTTCGTCGCGCAACGAATAAGGAATAATCATTCAAGGAGAAGTACGGTGTCAAGAAAATGATCATGATCATTTTCTATACTTTTTATACCGTGAAAAGATCGTTCCACGAATGATAGGACGTGAAAATGAGTCTATCGGCGTTTAGAACTAGCTTTCGTGAATGTAAACTAGGTGCTTCCTGCACGGCTCGCACAGAGTGCTCGATTCGCTGGTCTTTTTTCACAAGGCCGATCGATAATGCCATTGCAAACACCCTGTATATGCTCGGTTAATGTTAATGGTAGGGGCTGGCACAGCTTGACAGGGGTGGCTTGCCCCCTTGCCCGTGAGTTAGAACTTCCTGAGGCTTTCCTCGCGTCCACCCTGAGAACCACCCTCACCTCGCTTCTCTGTCCCGTACCTTGGCTAATGGTCGGAGCAGGAAATATCAAAAGTCTTCGTCTTCGTGAGCACACTTTCTGCGCTTTCCCTTTCTTTCTTTCTCTCTCTTTCCTTTATTTCTTTCTTTCGCTACTAAGAAAACAAATATTCGCACTCTTCGAATTCAAGAATATCTTTTCCGAGATCTTTGCAAGTATCGTTACACATCTTGTATAAGGAAACCAATTATACGAAGATATTATGGAAAAGCTTTCTGTGTAAGAATTATTATTGTCGGATTGTAAAAATCGCGTAGATTTTATTTTGAACGTCGCATTCGCCAATGCGATACGATCGTTGTCATTAGAAAAAGACGATTCTAAGGAGAGAAAAGCAAACGTAATCACCGTTTGTCACGAACGCAACGCATTCAACAGGTTAGTGTGGCATATTAAAAAGAATTTATTCGCGGGCTAATAGATGCCCTCGCGTTGTCCCGATATTGCGAGTCTATTTCACGTAGGTTTCGATGTACCTAAGTTCTTTTTTTTCTCCCCCGATCCTGTTAGTTGAAATAACTAATGAAAGGGTGCTTGAAAAATCAATCGAAAAGTTTGAAAATTTTGGGCGTGAGAAAATAACGATAACAAGTTGCGTATCGTACTCGGGAGGGGTGGGGGATAGCTTCGATATCTTGTGATTTAATTTGTAACAATTAGGGCATGGTACCCGCCCGCCCCCTCTCCTCAAAGTTGAATGAAGTGAAGGAGCGAAGAGACAGAGAACGGGGGAAGAAAGAGGGAAAGAGAGGGAGGCGCAGATATACCGCGCCCTGCTATTAATATCAGTTAACGACCCGATATGATCGCCCGTCCATGGTCAGACCGGCTGCTAGCTATCATTGTGTTCGGTTCATGGACTGGAACTATGGGTTCGAGACGTTACTTAGACCAGAACAGAACTTAACCCTATCGATCGACAACGGTAAGATGACTCACGCCATCGATACCTATCCTTTCTCATTTTATTTTTTTGAAGACGAAGGAAATCACGGTTTATCGAATTTCGCTTTATATCCTCTAATCATATCCTTTTTATCTCTATCGAATGGTAGCAAAAGGAGCAATTGAAAGTACTTCGTGGTTCAACGGGACGATTACTTTTTCTTTTCGAATTGAAAATCCAAAGCGAAAGAGACCCGAGGAGAACAAAGTTTAGGTGGATCTTGATCGAGTCGAAAACGATGTCCGACATACAACTACAATGTAATAACTAAAGACATGTAGAGGGTGTACTCTGTAGTCAGGGTTTGTTGAGTCCGTTCAGGTAGCGGGCATCCTGGTCAACGTCGAAACGAGCCTGCCGCTTGGATTACCATAAGCATTCATATATGCGCCAGCACATTATACTTGCATACCTGGCTAGCATAAAGGCTCTCGACAGCGATGGTGCTCGTAGAATAGGTACCTACCAAGCTCTACCTACTTACTTACTTGTACCAACCACCTTCACGAGCGACCAGCACGCGAACCTGATTGACTTGTAGATGAGGCGACACAGTCGATATACTCCGGAGTCGAACGTCCGGCTAGGAAAGCCCTATGGCTCGTCCTCGCGAGGGTGTTCCATGCTCCATGCTATGCTCCTACCAATCCCTCGCAACGACCTCGCAACGACACTCTCTCGATTCTTCCACATCCCTCGTCCGTAGATTCTCCATCCTCCTCCTCCTCCTCCTCCTCCTCTCTCTCTCTCTCTCTCTCTCTCTCTCTCTCTCTCTTGCAACCACCGTCCGTTATCTAGTTAATTAATCTCCGCCGACGGCGGTAGCAGGGCGGCAAAACTCCCACCGTTTCTGCGAGCAGCGTAACGAACCTCGACGACGAAAGTGTCGACGAGCTCTCCTACCATCGATGCTATCCCTCCCCCTTTACCACTTCGCCCACCTATCCCATTCTCTATCGCCATCGTCTGACTGAAATTTTAATTACATCACCGAAAGAAACGCTTGTCTTTCGTTAAAATGTCGCTTAACCAATGTTACGAAATAATCGTTGGATAATGTTCAAGCCTTAATTGCATTTAGGTTGAAATATCTGTTAAAGGAGGTATCTCGATATCGTATTAAAATCAACCATCCAGATTCGAATAGGTATATTTCATTTCTATACTCTTCGATAAATATATCCTTTTTTACTTTGTCATCGGTCCTTCATCCTCTTAAAAACTTAAGATATTGTAATTGTATTCCCACTTGTCTTTAAGTCGAACATTGATAATGATATACTTAATCCTTAAAATGGCTTTGAAAAAGCGCTCTATCAGATAATACGATCATCATAGAATAGTCAGTACCATCTACTAGCAGACTAACAATCGCGAATCCAACTAAGATGTCTAGTTTGTATCAATAATCGACAAAACAAGGAAGAAAACCGACGGTCGGGTCGGTGAAACGTTTTATCAGTGGAGTCGTATGACGAGAGTCGAGTACAATATTAGGGGTGTCATAGATGGCATCGCTGTCACCGGTGGCGGTGGTGGTGGTGGTGGTTGCTCGCCAGGTGCGCCCTCTGATGCAGGGTGGGCATAGTATTGATTGGTCGCAGCGCGTAGCCGTCGTGCAAAAGGGTGGCGGAATCGGCAGGCGCCATCACGCGGGTCACCGCGACCGTGGAAAAAGGGCTGTCCAGCCAGTGGCCGCGATCTCTCGCCGAAAAGATGGTCATGATGGCTGGTATGGACGACCACGAGCGCAAAGTCGTCGTCGAGTTTTGTCACCTGCTCGAGAAAAGTAAGCAGCTATTCAACGGGCTACGCGATTTGCCACAGTACGGACATAAGCAGTGGCAAGGCTACTTTGGGCGCACCTTCGACATCTACACGAAGCTCTGGAAATTCCAGCAACAACACAGGTGAATATAGACAACAGTCTATGTCTCTTATGATCATATTCGATCATCCACTTAACTTTCTGCATTCGATCGATCGTATCACTGCGCCACGAGGTACTTCTCTTCTCTTACTTTTCTTGTTTTTTTTTTTTTTTCTTTCTTTCTTTCTTATTTTCTCTTCCTTTCTCTCCATCAATTTTCTTTTTTTTTTGTTAAATCGCTCCAATACCCTCTACGTAACTTTTCGTCGTAAAGTGTTTCCTAGAAACGAAACGTGTTGCTTACGTATCTATCTGAGACCTCCCTTTTCATTATGAATCCAATAGTGCCTTAAGTGTATCCTATATCGACTCATATAGCTACCACGAGCTGCCACGTGATCGATCCTTCATCAATGCATCTCTAATTTTCTTTCCTTAAACTAGTAATCAATGATCGCGAGACTATTCCGAGACTGGTGTCGTAAGATTTTCGTAACAAGACAAGGGGAACATTACTCGTTATGACAAATTTTTTAAAGTCTATGATATCGTGATGATAACAGGAGATCTTGGAGTATAATGAAACAATGCCATGTGAATAGAGATACTCGTGGATCAACATTGGCAGCTGTTTCCCCGTACGGAAACAGTTTTAGACCTTTCTTTTTATTTATTTTTTATTTTTTGTTAATTTTTTCTCCAATTCCTTTCCTCGCAACTTCGTGTTGTATCAAAAGCGTACCGGTGCATGTATTTTCGTGAATACATGGTCGATCGGATACCTTTGATATTTCTAACATTATATTCTGGCAATCAAAGGTACTCGCGAAGATCGTGTCGCGATCGATAGACAGAGAAAGAGAGAGAGAGAGAGAGAGAAAGAAAGAGAGAGAGAGAGAGAGAGAGAAAAGGGACGCGTGTCTAAAATAGAAATAGTTCGCTTATCATTTACGAAATATTTCGATCACTAAGAAAATATAAAGGATACGTGAGATCAAAAGGGATGATATTTAAATATAGAGATGATAAAAGACAGCGTTAAATCAAAGCATAGAAGTTATAAAAGAGAACGCTAACACGTCGTTTCCTTTTTTTCTTCTTTTTTTTCCAGGACGGTACTGGACACAAAGTACGGACTAAAGAGATGGCAAATCGGCGAGATCGCGAGCAAGATCGGTCAGCTCTATTACCACTATTACTTACGCACCAGCGAAACGAGTTATCTGCACGAGGCCTATTCGTTTTACGCGGCAATAAGAGGTCGCGCTTATTACAGTCGTGCCGCGAAAGAGGACAGAAGCGATTTAATGGTGAAAAAGCTAAGGTATTACGCTCGCTTCATCGTCGTCTGTCTACTCTTAAATCGAATGAAGCTGGTTCGCGAGCTCGTGCAAGAGCTGGACGCCCAAATAGCCGATTACACGAGCACCTATGAACCGGACGATCAGCTCGAGTGGAACCTCGTCTTAGACGAAATAAAAGCCTTCGTGAAAGCCGAGTCCGCTGTGATCCTACACTCGGACTCGGATCCGGTCGTGCTGAGTCATAGGCTTCGGCCACAGACCTCGCCACCTGTCGAACGCTCGCCACCCATGTGCCTATCCTTACAGGAGATCCTCATTGTCGGCAACTGCGCCGACCAGGTGAAGTTCAGTGAATTATCGATGGACATGTTCAGGATGCTGCAGACCCTTGAAAGAGAACCAAGAGACGATCCGAATCACCTTCACGACGCTTCGCCTGCTGGTAGGATGCCCTTTAGACCGGGACCATATCCCGGTGCGGAAAACGGCGCGCCAAGGCGCGACAATCCACACAAGTACCTGCTTTACAAGCCGACCTACAGTCAGGTACAGGTGTTCCTAGCGAGTGGTTTCAAGGAGTTACCCGCCAACGGGGCGTTACTACTCTATCTATCGGCCGACGGCTGCTTCTCGACCGTCAAACACCCCGAAGAAAGTGAGTCTTTAATTCGTTCATAATCTTTTTATACTTTCTGAACATTTTTCTTTTCTTTTTTTTTTTCTTTTTTCTTTTTTCGGCACGTCATCGTTCCTCCTCGTTTACTACTCTACCATGATACCACGTGTCCGCTTAGAATATGTCAATAGGATCAGAAAACTCGTTTTATCGTCTTTTTCATCCAAAGGCTTCGCAACGATATCGTGAATGTACCAACGTTGGCGCCAAGTGGCCAAGCTTTCATCGCAAAAGAAAGAAAGATAGATAGAGAAAGAGAGAGAGAGAGAGAGAGAGAAATAAAAGAGATGATAAAATCGAGCCAAATCGCTTTGTCGCTTTACTAAAATCTCTCTATCTCTTTCCGTTGTTTTCTAAATGTAGGCGACACTTAGAAAAGTAGCGGCCGTGTTCTTAATAAGCAGCCAATTTTCTGACGTCCCTGCCAAACACCCTCGTACTTCGGATAGTACGCGAGGGAACTCATTATACTGTCGTTTCTCGATCGCGCTGACGAGCCCCACAGTACTCCGCCTTTAATTAGCGTATATTCTCGCGAAAGTATCATACAGATCGGAAGAAGACATCTCAAGGACTCTACCTACTTCACGAGATGCATGCTGCACGTGCGACCGTGACCTCTTATCGTGCTGTCTGCTGGATTAACGAAATAACAAATCCAGGTCATTTAGATGGTTTCCTAATAAGTCGTGACCTCGCATCGAAAGATACACGATAATTTTCTTTTCACCAAAGCCAAGCTCGCGGAACAGGCCCATTCCAAATACTCCTTAGGTAGTTTGCTTCCCTTTACCTTTTTTTCGTTTTTTTTTTCTTTTTTTTTTTTTTTTTTTTTACTTATACAGCACACTGTCAAATATATCAAATATAAAATGCTTTATTCTTAGGCAACACCAAAGGTGTTGACTTTGGTCAAAGAGAAAGCTCTTCGCGGTGAAAAATTAAAATGACGAGTCCGTACGTCTGTCCGTCAGACCGTCTACGAAAAACGTACGTTGGTTCGCGCAAAAGCGGCCGGCTTAGCGGAGTGCTTATAGTTGGAACGCGAAAAAAGTCTGAACGAAAGTAGAATAAGGTATTTGTGTCAGGGTCATACGGCGATGAAGATTCCCACGTATTCATAATAGTGAATTCGAGGCACGAAGCAATCGATATCGAAGTATCGGGAATCCGTTGGTATTCAATTTCTGTTTCTGCTTGTGAGAGTTAACAATTTAAATCTTTATCTCTAATTGAAAACACAAAAATTGCATTGATTAACCGTATCCATTTACCATCGAATAAATCGTTCGAAACGTCGTTTTAAAAATAATATCGAGATGCGTGTACAAATGAAAATACGTTTCCTAAAATATAAAAAGAAATAAAGAAAGGATTTCTAAAAAGAAAAAAAAGAATAATAATAATAATAATAATGATGATGATGATAAACGAAAGGGTGAGAGATATTGTCGAGGATGTTGAACGATCGACGAGGCGCGAAATAGGAATGGCACGATGTTGATCAAAATTACGATCTGTTACAGTGGGGTACGACCTAGGTGGCGTGTCGACGTGCAGTAAGCGGGAAGTCGAACACGGAAAGAGGCCGACGGGTGGTAAAGAGCCGCACTGCCTTTATCCCGGTGACCTCTACCCGTTCACCAGGAAGCCGCTCTTCGTCGTCGTCGATTCGGACAACAGCTTTGTGTTCCAACAGATACCCCGTTATTTCGGGCAGCCTCTGATGGTCCTGATGTCGCCCCAGGACACGCCGTCAACTTTGCGCGACGTACGGCACAGCGGTAGCCTGTTTACCCTCTTTCTTCATGCCCCTCTTGCCGCCTTTTGCCTTATATGCAACGTCGGGAGCCTCGATGTGCATCATTGGGAGCGTTGCCAGCGTTACATCGAGCGATTCCTCATCGAGGCCAGCCAGCTCGTAACGCACTCCCGATGTGGTATGGTATTTTCATCTTCGGCTTCTTCATCTCCTTTCATTTCTTTTTTAATCGCGCTTTACGATCGCGTTAGAGCGACTACTGAAACCATTGTCTGGCTTAAATCCAGCAACACTTATCGCCAAACGATACCTACTACTTCGTCATTGTCATTCGATTTTTCTTATTCTTTTTTTTTTTTTTTTTTTTTTTTTTTTTTTTTTTTTTTTTTTTTTTTTTATTATACTCTTATCGAATCGCAGAGACCGGCGTGCTGCAGTTCTTCGGTGACGATTTTCTGCGGCTACTTCTGGTACGTTACGTCTTTTGCGACGTGGTCCTCCATCTCCATCGGTCGTTTAGAGGACGTCAACAAAGACCTCGCTGTTATCCGCCTTTATCGGACGCCGAATTTCTTGAAAATCGTACTCTACGACATCTGGTTTTTGAGCTGGCCGCTTGCCTGGATGCCCGCGAACATTTTCCGGACGGCAACGAACTCGCCTGACCCAGGCATTTTCCTTGCCCGCCGCCCGACAACACGTCGTTCTTACCGTCATCTTACCAACACGATTACGATTACGATTACGATTACGATTACTGTAATTACAATTACAACAATAAAATCGTTGCATTGAGACCTCATTAAACCGCGTCTTGGCAGTAATAGTGTATTACGCATTACGTACTCCACATTACTACGCCTTGAAAAAAAATTCTTTTATTCCCTCGGCGAGAAGTTTACTTTCTTTTCTTATTGAGTAAACACCGAAAACAAATGATCGAGAGTTACGTTCGTCTTCGTATTAAAAATAAAAGATTATTCTTGAACTCTGAGTCAAATCTTAAGAGCTCGCTATGATTCTATGAATATATATATATATATATATATATATATATATATATATATATATATATATATATATATCAAGAACGACATTTTAATATTTTGTTGCTCGCATATCAAGGATTGCAAGATAAAAAGAAGAACTTCGATCTTTTGTAATAAATAATATGTTTCACCCACACGTATTCTTACGATTAGCCAAACATCTGCGAATGCGTCTCCAACTCCGGTTATTTATATACAAAAAGTGGAGCAAGCGTAAGCTACGAGGATACATTTATTGAATCGAACTAACTCATCAGGTACTGTTGGTGGACATCCATTCGTTAAATCGTAACATAAACGTTCTGTATAAACATTCCTTAAAATTTAGACTTTAAGTAATCGTATAATATTTTACTTTTAAAACTAATCCTATTGTATAGATAAAATATATTTTCACAGTGACAACAAGAGATATAACAACAACAAATATCGAAATCAACAACAAATAACGAAGTCGAGATGCCATTCCCAGATGGTAGCCGTCACGGCTTACTATTTTTAGTTTCTATATAGAAACTAACAGCTCTTCTCGGTATGACAACTTTGTTTGTTCCAATTAGATTCTATTCATTGCAAAAGCTAATACATTAAATTGCCATGGTGAAAGGTCGCTGGGATTTCAAAGTATACAAAAAAAAAAGATCAATCAAACAAGTAGACCCTCGATAGTCGCAATAGCTGCAGTGATAAAATTGTTCGGAGGCTCAATGTCGCGCTTAAATAGCACGTTACTACTTATCGAACGTTTGAATTTACGCGGTAAAAACGAAATACCCTATAAACGACAGCGGAGAGAGGACATACACCATGAAAACGTTGATTGGTTCATGTCGAGTGTAGGAGCGAGAAATTGAAATTGTTTAATCGCATCATCATCAGGTGGCATATATATATATATATATACAGACAGGTAAGCGTTGTCTTATATCTAAAAGTACGATCTTGCGTTAAAACGTTATAGAAAGTTTCTATAAATAATTCGATGTCCGCTTTGGTCTCTCGGTTGCGTCCGTTTGGTAGATATTCGAGAGTACAGAGAGTCATCAAGTTGGCGTTGCGGCGGGCTGCTGCTCTTGCACTGGTTTTTCTCTTCTCTCTCTCTCTCTCTCTCTCTCTCTCTCTCATTCTTTCTCTCTCTCTTTTCCTCTTTTCTCCTCTCTTCCAGAGAAGAGGGTGAAGATCGTAGCGGTGGTGGGTGGTGATGATTGTGAAGGTGATGGCGGTGATGTCGTAAGCACGCCCTCGAAAGAGCGACCTCGAAGTTCACGGGAGGCTGCAGGAGGGGAGAAAGGAGGAGAAAACTTTTAGGATCACAGGAACGAAATAAGACGAAGTGTCGCGTCTCTACGAGAATAAATTACGACTCTTTCGTCTTTGCCGAGATTCGACAACGTGAAAAAGGACACACACACACACACAGACAGAGAGAGAGAGAGAGAGAGAGAGAGAGAGAAAGAGAGAGAGAGAGAGAAGGAAGAAAGACTGGAGTAGGTTCATTGGTTTTCGGCGTCGACGTCGACGTCGACGCCTCTCCCAAGGTGGGGATGCAGGGAGAGCAACAACGAGGACGCACGTCGCGAGCATCATCAACTTCCAGCCTCGGACGTGAGGTTCGTTGTGGATGTCAATACTATCAAAGTGACTCGCTACTACCGGAACGTCAAGCCCTCATTGCCAGACCATCCTCCAGGACAGCGATGCAGGAACATCCTAAGCTCCCATGCAGGTCAGTAGTCTATTAAAAAAAAATTGCCAATATTTTTTTTTTTTGGATCTCTACTCTGACCCCTTATGTATCCGTCACCACCGTCACCACCCACCACCGCCACTACAACCAATAAATGCGATCAACTCGCGAAATTCTTCCTAGTACCGTGTGCTGGTATAGGTTACGGCATTCGAGAGCGTTGCAAATTCCCGCGGCTATTTAAGGTTCGCCCAGCTGGCTATACATAGAATCCACGATCAGCTCCCGGTTCCGCTACGGTCCAGTCTTCGGTCTACGCGCGCGTAGACTCGTAGCGCGCGACTAGATTGCGCCTAGATCGCGAGGCGCCTTAAGGGACGTGCTTTACGAGACGCGTGCCCACGAGGACAACTCTCTCTCTCTCTCTCTCTCTCTCTCTCTCTCTATCTCTCTCTCTCTCTCTCTCTCTCTCTCTCTCTCTCTCTCTCTCTCTCTCTCTCTCTCTAATCGAACGATCGACCAAAGATACATAGATGTTGCCAATGAAAAGAAGGGGAATTCGATTTCATGCCGATCTACAGAAAAATGGGCAACGTGATCGGTAAGGTTGACCCGATTTTATAATTCGATTGAATTCACATGCCGATTACTAACACACATCTTCGATCGTCCAATTTATACCATTCTATATACTATATTCTTTTTAATACCCGATTGAATTTTTTTATAAATAGTGAGCATGAATATGAACCAATCGCTGCACCATTGTCACATCCGGTAACGGCACCGGTTGTACAAATCATCGACACGGATGTGGTGCCCGTCGCGGACAGCGATGATAGCATCGACGAAAGAGGTCTTTTGCCACAAAGGATGATCCTAGGTGGCGATGTCATTCTACCATTGGACGGTAGAATCGAGGATGTCGCTATGGAAGGACAGGAGCTTGGTGAAACCATTGGCGATACATCCGAGGAACAAGACAGTCCACAGCAACTTCAGGACCGATTGGAGGAACGATACTTGAGCAGCCCTAGCCCTTCTGCCCCTACCCCAACCATTACCCCGATAACTCCTGGCGCCGAGTCTAGGACCGACGGCGAAGTCAACACCAGTCAGGTGGTGATCTTCGCATTTTCTTCCATTTTCTATTTGGTCCAATGACCTTTTCTTTCTTTCTTTTTTTTTTTTTTTTTTTTTTCTATTTCGCCCATCTTGTAAAAGTGACTATATTTAGACAGATATGAACAATTCGTAGCCGAAATATTACGTAATTTGGTTGAGGTGATCTTTATCGAACGAAAAAAATCTTTTGGCTTTTCTCGTTGATTCGAATGATCGTTACGGATAGATCGATGTTATGCAGACAGATACCAGAGGAATCTGCCAAATTTATCTATCTATCTGTCGTTTCTGTTATACGTAAATGAGATTATATAAAGACATTCAAAGAGGTAAGATTTTTTATTTAGCGAAAAGTATAGAAATATAATAAGACGAGCGATGATTTATTACGTAAGTTCTTCAAATGTCAAACTTGACATTCGTATACGATCTAACAATATTTATGTCTTTTCGTGTCTAAAATAACTCGTTCGATATACCTTCGAAGTTCGGTAAATTCCTCTTGGTAAAAGCCAGTATACGTATGTCTACTTACGAAAGAAAGAAATTCTACTTTTTCAGATGGACTCATCGGTGTTGGAGGAGTTGCCCCTACGCCATGATGCAAGAACTTTGCCACAACGGTTGAAAAGTCAGGCGGATAAACTGAGCTCACGATTGCGGGGTATTCAACGGCCAAATTTCTCCTTCGCAAAACGACAAAAAGCCGAAAAAACGAGATCGACGAGTAGCGGAAAGTCTGACAAATCGAGAACAGAAAAGAAGAGACCCAGCAGGATGGACAGGATAAGGACATCATTTGCGGAACAAGGACATCGTTTCAGTCTACCGGAACGACCAAAGTTCAGTTTGCCGGACCGATCGAAGATTCGTTTACCGGAAAGACCAAGATTTCGTTTGCCAGAGAAAGCAAAATTTAATATGAAACGTCCTAACATAAGTTTGCCAAGCGCATTGAAGAGAACGAAAAAACCAACGTCGATAAGGGAACAACGTTCTACAGATTCGACAATTGGCGGCTCGCGTCGCAACATCTTCGACTTCTCAACTTATCCACGTATATTCGAGAAGAAATCAAAAACGCGTGCGGACGATTACGCGGCAACCTCGTCGCCTAAGGATTCACGAGCGCAGTCACAAGAAAGTGCAACATTCCCTCGGACTCGCAAAACTTATCCCTCGACAACAGCAAGTTGGACACGTCGATTTGGTGAGCCCACTTTCGACGAGCTTGATCCGGATGAAAATGCCAGTGCTGCCGAAAGGACACGTCCATGGCGTCACCCTTCGCTCGAAGAACCTCGACTATCTGTGAGATTGGAAGAGAAAGATACGTTGGCCGCTCGTATTTCTTGGGAAAAGTCACAAAGAAAAGGTGCAGATGAAACTATGGAAGAGGACGAAGAAATGCAATATATGGATTACGATCCAGACTCGGCTGAGATCTCGGAAGGAAGAGAGATCAGTGAAAAGGAGACAAGACGCGAGAATGGTCAGCTCGGAGAGTCGGATTGGAGGCCATCCGATGAAGAAGAGGTAATAGTCGAGGATGAAATTTTCAAGCCGATGCGACGTTCACGATCGTTGGCTGATCCAACGACCCCTTTTGACGTTGGTTCCTCTTTCCCAGCCGTGGATCCAAGACAGTTCGAACAAATTCGACTGCTCTCGGAAGAAGAACGGGAAAAGGAAAGAGGAGGAGAAGAAGAAATAGAGGAAGAGGACTACGAGGAGGAAGAGTTGGAGGAGGAATTGGAGGAATTAGAAGATCGAGATCTCTCATCAGCCCACTCGGACAGAGAACAACAACAATCGAGTGGCAGCTCGTGCGACCGTCGTCGTCGTGGAATCGTCGAGGACACCGGTTCCGAAGAATATTATCCACGGGATAATATGGCCGATTTCGATAAGTACTTTCAACCGGGAAACGCTTTAGCTGATGACGTCATCGTGCCAACTGTGCCTCCAAAAAGACCAGCAAGGAGATCTTTACGTAAAAGAAAAGAAGATTCCGTTGAATCTTACGACGTCGTTATACCACCAGCTAGGACAAAAAGGGAACGTATGGTTGCACGAACAAGCGAGGACATCTCTGACGATGTCTTTTACGAGGAACGATCCGACAGTAGCTCGAGACATCGCGTTGTTTATCAAGCCGAGTGTGATCCTCGTGAGCTGTCAAAGTCGACGAATGAACCTTTGGACGATATAGTTATAGTGAAACCAGCACGAAGGAAATCGAGATCGTCTCTTCGCAGTCAATCTCAAGTTCCGATCGAGTCCGATGTCTCGCGAAGTATTTTACAAAATGGCGACGTGCCGCGTCCACCCCCGGTCGTACCCACCCGTCGGAAACGAGCTCGTGGGACAAAAATTCAAAGTGAAACGAACGAACTCTTCCCTACGGCGATATGCAATGGTCGTAGTGACAAATGGGAGGAGAGTTTATTGTCGTCGTCTCGAATGGCGGAACCAGTACGATCACCGGAGACGAACGATATAATCCTTGAAGCACAGGAGGATAAAATGTTGCCGGAGGATCAACTTGCTCAAACGCCGGTCCCTGTCCCGCCAAAGAGACGTTCGCGATCAAGGACGACATCTCTGGCTCAGGATGAAGATCGTACATCTCATGGGGCTGAATCTTTGCCAGAGGTTGGCTACGTTCAAGAGGACATACCACCGGACGAAACAACTATGGATTCCATGAGGGATTTGTCGGGATACGCACTGGTTGATAAACGCGAGAAACCACCAAGACCACCGCCACCTCGTAGACGTAAGATTCGTGAGAAATTTGCGACAACGCCAAGACCAAGTCCTCCGAAACGACCGCAACGTACTTACAGTACGCTTGCTACGGCGACGAAGATGAGGGACGATTTCTCGACGGAGGAGAGAGTACTTGAACAACAACAAGCAGAATCAATGCCATACATCGAGATAGACTCGGAAGATCGGAAAGAATTACGGGATGATCGAGTCCTCAGTAAGATCCAAGGACGACCATTACCAGCACCTCCTAGACCACCTAGAGCACGAAAGGAACACAGTCAAGATCGTTTTGATGAATCTCTGTCGGAACCCATTAATGAGGCGACAACTGCTACACAAACTGATCCTCTACCGGATGACATGATCATAGAAGAAGAAATTACACAAGCCAAATTAATCGTCACCCCATCACGATCCGGTTCACAAGTTCTGGTATCGACCGAACGAATACCCAGTCCTAATCTCTTCCCACCATTACCGACGTCTGAATTTTTGCAAAACGACGACGAGAAATATCAGCGCATGGATACGCCTAGATCTTCAAGAGAACCTTCTCCTTTCATAGATTACGAGGAAAGACTTAAAGAAAGGCGTTCGCCAACTCGAACACAATTTACCGGTGAACCACCACCGACGATTCCTGACACAACCGTAATTGATCAGTCTCATCTACACTCTATCATACGTTCCGCCTTGCTTACGGATGAAACTCTTAGAATAAGCAGTCTCGAAGTCGGTGATCTGAAAGTCGATCGACTCAGCGTGTCGCAATTAGAAACTAGTAAGTTGCTCGCCTCCGAGATAGACGCTATAGTAATATCCGCAAGCGAATTGAAAAATTTGAGAGATCCTAAGGAAGACTCTTTCTCCCCTTCAATTATCAAAGAGTTGATAGCTATTAGAAGTTATTTGGAAAGCGTGGCAAGCTCTCAACAGGCACGAGAAGAGAGACGCTTGCTCGATCGAGAAAGTGAGACGGGGTCTGCTGTGAAAGACAGTACTAAGGTAGATGTGATAGATACGGATAGTGACGATCGAAAGAAAATCGTAAGTTGCGAAGAAAAGGATTCGGTTACAGAGAAATCGATTAAAATCGAGTCCAGCTTAAATGGCAATAAAAAATCCGAAGAAACTAAGAAGGATAAGGAAAACGAAAATAGAGAGGAAGAATCCGCATCGCATACGTTATCATTCGTCGAAAGTATGGAAGATGATACGTTAGAAACTGTTGATCCGACGTCGATGAAACGTTCAGAAATCTTGGAAGTTGTCGATGGTAAACGATCAACGGAGATTCGTCAGGCGCCTCATTCTGATACGAAGTTGAGTTTAATGGCAGAGTTCGATATAATGTCAGAGCGTAGGCCGGAAATAGACGTACGTGATTTCCAAGATAAACAATTTCAAAGTAAAGAAGAAACAAACGAGATCAGCCGAGAATCTAGATCACGATCACCCTCGCCAACGGAACGAATTCGTCCGGTACGTCAAACAGCTTCCCCGGTTCGATCATTGCCACCGGTTATTTCTGTAACTCCAGATACACCTGACGTTAGTACACCTTATAACGTTTCGAACGTAGCTCTAGCACAACGTGCCGTTATTTCTTATTCCGAGGAAGCGGAGAGATCTGATAGGCAGGAAACCACAAGAGAAACTTCACAATTCCCAATTACATCCAATTTGCCAAGCGGCGCCACGCACTTTATCGCTTTTCCAACTTCACAGATCCCAGCGGAATTTTTTTCTCTAACCACATCCCCGTCCACACGGGTAGAACCCGAACCAAGCATTCTCGAATCGTCGAAACAACTTCTCCGAGCAATAAGAATCGCAGGAGCTAAACTTATTAGAGATTTTGCATCACGTTTAATCTCTAGAGTGAGTGCTGAAGAAGCGACGGAAAAGATTAGAGAACTTGAATTGGCATTATGTGCCTTATTACTTGTGATCGCAATCATATTGATAGTATACTTCAGTAATTCTCGAACGATAATGCATTACCATCATTGGGATTATTTCAATCCTCCGCAATAAGGCGAATGACAAAATTACCATAATGGTAATAATTCTTTTTGTAAGATAATGCGTTTGCGATTTTGCACGTATGTGAACAACAATCTTGATTCGATCTATTCTATAAGTAAGTTTATTTTATATATTAATAATGATATTATAATGACGAAAACAACGACGACAGCCACAATAATTATTATACTGATAATAATAGCTTTATATGATTACGAAAAAAAGTCTTACAAAAGGGCAACATTAAATGTGCTAATTAAATCTAAATTAATACGGCTTATTTATAAAATTTACCGCAATGAGAGATCTATCGATCTCTTCAGTACTTGTAGTTATCCTTAGAAAAATATGAAATATAAAAAAAAAATTGTGCAATACGTTTCGATTGTTATTTTTTTGTTTTTTCATTCTCTTTGGAAACAAATATTATTTTACAATATATTAAAACATATATTTTTTTTTTGTCATAAAATGTTAATAATTTCTAATATATTTAATATGTTTATGTTAGATTTAAAATTATTGCAAAAAAGTAATTCTTACTTTTTAATTTCTCTGTCTTATGCTATTTAATAATAGTATAAATACAAGATTACCTAATCAAATATTCTTAACATTCGTAACAATAAATATACAAAAGTTTTAATATGTACAAGAGTTAAAATTAAAACACAATACTTCGTATTACTGAAAAAGATCTTCTTCGTAAACTTTTAAGTCGCGTCTATCCTTATGTACACTCTTTTGGGAATAATTAGCTGCTATTGGCGTCCACATTGAACTAGAAGAAGCATCATTTATATGTTCTATTATTGGTTGTCTTCTTGCCAATGAAACCTTTAACTGAATAGAAGAAACCATGCTGCCATCCATCTCACTTATCGCTCTCTCAGCTGTCTCAGGTTTGTCAAATGTCACAAATCCTCGACTTAAAAAGTAAATTATAACATTAGTCCATGCGTACATGCGTACGCGCGCACGTGTGTGCACATATTTCTTTTTTATAAAAGATTTTCAATACAAAGAAAAGATTTCAATCTGAAGAAACTTTATAATATAAAATATATTCAAAAATACCAATGAGAAATTGTAATTATTACGATTCTAATACTTACTTTTTTTCTGCTTCCATTGATATATTAATTATATTGCCAAATGTCTGAAAATGCTTCTTAAGGAAATCTTCAGATATTTTATAACCACAAACAAAAATTGTATTACCAGCTCTTGGTTTAGATTCTTGTTTAATTGGTGCTTGTTTATCTACTACAGTTCTATCTTCTGCATCTTGAGCACTAACAAAACTATCATACAAATCTTTCACTCTCGGCCTTACTGTTTCACTTTCTTCTTCTTCCAATTGAGCTGCTGAAAATGGTTGATAGGAACTTATTGTTTTCTCTGTACTATTTAATTTTCTTTCTAATCCGCGAGGCCTTTTAAATGATTGTTCTGGTCTCTTAGGTGTCTTTGGTGCAGTAATAACGCCAGACTTAATCAATTTCTTAGCAACTTCTCGAGCATCTCTTGCCTCCGTCGGACGTTTTGGTGCTTGTGGCACGCGTTCTACTTCTTGTTTAGGAGCTTTTAAATCCTGTAATGCTTTTTTCTTGAAAACAAAATGCCGATATTAATAATAAGATAGATGATTTATATATATATAGAGAGAGAGAGAGAAAGTTCCCCAAATACAATGATTTTGTATTAATATAACAATATCATACAACATAATATCTTTGTAATAATTTAGTGACTAGATGAAGGCAATACTTTATTAATAACACTGTAGATAAGACTATATTTTGTACATATTTAAAAGTGTAAAAATGAGTAACCGTTATTAAGGTAAACATAACCTCAATTCAAATCATCATTAATGGAAGTTGAAATATACCTTTCTTTTTAATTTATTATATTTAGCTTGTAACATCAACTCTTCTTCGGTTAAATTTGACGGAAAATGCAAATACACCATATTTTGCATGTAATATTATTAATTACGACTGTCACAATTTAAATTGTGACAACACTCTTTAGCAGACACGACACAGTAAATTGTGATCAACTGCCACCAAGTGCTACCAACTGTCATTCGCTATAATTCATTAATACTTAACAGTCACTATCAACTATAAAATTAACTATTCATTACATATTACTTGTAGGAGGACACATGCATTAAAATAACGTATTTTAATTTCGGTACTAATATATAGACCGCTTATAAAAAATATTAATATCAGTGTATGATCGTATACTTCGTACTTTCAAAATTTTCAATTTTCTTTGTTTTTTTCTCTATAAATACATTATGCGTTCAAGATACTACACACATATTTGTTCGCTAATAATAATTGATTTCAAAGTTACAAAAATTAACATGCAAAAAAAAAAGTCTTCATAAAACAGTGTACTTTCACTTATCTGAAAACAAAGCTATTTTCCATATAGAACGTTTTATAAAAACTTATGTAATCTGTTATCTTTATCTACATATTTCAGATACAAGGAACAAATTTATTTGTATTTAAGAAAACAATAACAGTGATTAATGATATCAACACAGCAACACAAAAATAAGAAAAGCATCACACTATAATGATAGATGAAATCTCATACAGCAATCTATTTCTGACCAAAAAGTCCATTCCATTTTCAAATCTTTCATTTGTTCATAATTGTAAATATAATTTGGCTCGTAATTGTCACATATATTACAAGGCATAACATTGGATCATTGCTGATTGGAAAATTCAGATGACAACCTGTATACACATATGTTAAACGAAATATATTTTATAATCTCGGAATTAATTTATCCACAAAAAGGATAAAAATATTCTATTTTACTCGCTCACACTCACACATTGTGTGTGCACGCACAAATATATGTACGCGCGCAAAATTCCTTGTATTTTCTATAATTTATATCACTATAAATAAGCAATCAAATTATTTGTTATGCATATATGCATGCTGAGTCATAATGAAGGTATTATATTGAATGTTTTTTTTTTTATATTATATGCAAAAAATGCAAATTGTTATTCCAATCTACAGCATCATTTGACACATTGGTTTGTATACATCTGTACAGAGAACTAAATCATAGCACAACTGAGAAAGTTTTTCTCATTCAATGACAATAGTTTATAGCTATCATTCAATTTTCTGACAGTAATAAAAATCAATTAATTTTACAATTGGAGCCTTATACTCATAATAGTTTACATTTTTATTTAATAACAATATTTGTTCCACTTGGTGCATTTTATTAATAGTTTTTTGTTTGTTGTGCAAAAAAAATTCTAAATTATCAATGTAAAGATAATATAGATTATAAAAAATTAACATAATCCTGGAAAGATTCTAATCTCATGTATGTACCTAATGTTCTCATTTATTTGTAAATTCCATTTTTTATCTGCCAATGAAATATTAGTTCCACATACAAAGTAATCATTATATATGTAATTTATTAACACACACCAAACTTGTTTTTTACACAACATACAATAAATAAAAGCTATATGAATAACAATAAAAATCGGGCATGTTATTATTTACTAAATAACAGCTGGGATTGATTTAAAAATAATTATCTTTCAGTAAACAATGATCACTCAATTTGAAATCATTTTCAATTGATATATTATCTTAAGAATATTAACTTTTCTCTTTTGGTATGATATTTGCACAAAGTCAATAGATACCTGAAAGGAGACTATTCAAAGAAATTAAAAATTAAGGGAACAATAACAACTTTGCATTTAACCCTTTTAGCACCATGTTGTATACAATGGAATAACGCACAAATTACCAAATGTGAAACTGCTGCTAAATGTTAAATGCAAAAGAACCCTGTACTAAAAGCATGTTTCCATAATGATATACTGTAAGTAATTGAATAGAATATCATACAAAACAGTTAAAATTGTTACAACATAGGAAACAACGTAAATTTTAATACTTATAATGCAATGAAGAAATTGACATATATAGTGAGATATGTGCTACGTTTTGTTATCATTAAATATCTTATAACATTCTTGAAATCTTCTTTATTTTCAATTGTATATTTTATAATTCTAATTCTAATAATCTTCATAATTTGATGACAAAGTCTACCAGTTTAGCTCCACAATTGAACAAAATGTTTTTAAGAGTTATTATTTACAAGGTATTATTTTATTATGGAGCATGTATGTTTTTTTTTTTTTTTTAATCTTGTTATTGAGTTGTATGTATGTACGTATGAAATATATCAATATTAGAAACATATAAATACCGGAAATCATTATCTCACGATTTTTTTTCTCTTTAAATATAATTATATTTATATAAATTGAAAATAACAAAATTAGATAAAAATTTTACTAGTAGTGTACACTATTTTACATATCTAATGCAGGCAGGCATAAATGACAACTTAAGAATAACATTTAAACAAACTAGAGAGGAAACACTATTACACAATTAATAATGCAATAAATCTTACACACACATAAATGGTATTAAAAGGGTTAATTACAATTGCATTAAATAGACGTATTTTTATAATGTAATTCAATGTTGTGCTTTGACACCAAAAATAGTTTCTAACTTTTGTAAGGTATGTTAGTTTTTTCTTTGATAGCTGTACAAGTATCCTGATTTTATTGAATCGTAGAATATAGCTGAGATTTTATCAAACAAGAATATTGTACGTTGGAAAACATTTATATATTATGAATCGGAGTTATAATTAGACATACAATAGACAATCTGAGTCCATATAATTATGTCAAATACTGATGATTTGTCTTATTGCATCTTAATATTATTGAATTTTATTATTGATTAGAATCCTTAATAATACCTTTCGAATGAGAAAATAATTTATTAATGTAGAGAATCAAGAATTTTTATACCTTCTACAAACTCCAGAATTAAAAAAGAAAAAAAAAAAGAAGAAAATAGTGACAACTGAAAATCAAAATCTCTTACTAATTGGCAGCATTATCAAAAAGATGCCAAAAACCTGATAGATATTCGAAAACATTTATATTATTTAAGAAGATGGAAGCTTCGAGATATTGAAAACTTATTGGAGCATAAAACATTTGGTTGTTTCTTGAAAATGTGATATAATCACTGTTTGATGTGCTTCAAGTACTTTGCACCTCAATGTTTCATGTTCCTTATTGTATTCATTTAACTACTGCCATTCAGTAGATGTACAATTAATACAGGATCATTTAGTATCCAAATATATTTTAAGCGCTTTCTCACTACGTCGATTATAACCTGTTGAGGATGAAAGTTGTATGAAACGTGCAGTTTCCTTATTAGTGATTTCCTTCGTTTCGTCTGGACTTAACTTTTTTAACTCTTCTCGGCTATCCCTATAATTACATTATTGTAATTTTATTTATTTATAAATATACACACATAATTTTATTAATATATAAAAATATTTAAATCCTAAATTTTTACCTGTATAAGAAGACAGTACCATCTTCAAAATCATCGTATACGTTTTCGTTACCAGTAATATGCTCATTCCATTGATGATCAGTTTGGACTTTTAATACAGGTATATCACATGGAAAAGTACCTTTTCCCTTTGCTATATCTATGTATTTTTCAGGTATATTTGATATAGAAGATATCTAAGGAAAAAAAAACAAAACAAAACAATTGTATTATTAATAATCTGTAATTTTGTACTGCATACTTTATGTTAAATAATAGTTTGTTTTATTACTTTTCTTCTCAATTCTTCTATCAACTTTTCATCTAACACAACCTCTTGAAATTGACCAAGTTGTACTTTGGCAGGAGACCATCTTCGAACAAACAAAACCACTTGATTGTCGTTATCAGTAACGACTTCTTTCTCTGGTAATTCTTGGACAATCATTTCAAATTGTGTGAGTAGTTGTTGATCAAATTTCTGTTTATCTAAAAATACCTTGGAAGCCGTGTTATAATATTTTTTTCTCAGTCTACATTTTTCATATGGTATGTCTATATTGTACTTCTTCTTTATTTCTGCTAAAATTTGTTTCTTTGCTTGACCAAATGTCATGTCTTTAGAAAGAATTGTTTCGCATAAGAATTTGTAGGGCTGTTAAAAAAAAATATATTATATAAACATATTTCTTATAGACGTAACTTTCAATGATAAAAATATGGACAATATTTACAAACCTCTGTAATTGAATCAATATGCAATTGAAATAGCTTTATTTTATATTCTCCATTACGCAGAGCTCTTCCTAGTTTTAAATTAAGTCGTTCACCATCATCAAAAGAAAGAAGTTGTTCTGTCAGGCAAGTGCATTCAGATTCAGAATCACCAGATTGTCGGAAAACTTTGAAATATTCAACAGGCACGCCTACGTAAGGCTGCAAATCTTTTTTCAAAGTGCTTAATCGCATTCTTTTATCTACTAAAACCTTAAGTACTAAAAAACGAAATAATTAATAATTTAAAATTTACAACATATTATAATAAAAAATAAATACATACATTTTCGAGCGTTGTTTGTACATGAAGTAGCCTTAAAGTAATATTCAGACTCATCATCAATATCAGAAGTTTGTATGTCTATTTGATTTACTATTTCAAATCGTCTATTATCCGAAAGAGGTGGGTGATAAGATGGTGGAAAATCATCATCTTCTTGAGTATCCCCTACCAAAGTTTTATCACTATCGCTAAGACTGCTGTCTTCGCTATTACTTTGTTCAGAAGTATTCCACTCTTCTGGTTCTCCTGACAGGAAATCTGGTATAGGAAGATCATCATTTTTCACCGATTTTTTCATAATATCCCGGAACGTATTACATTGTACTTCAAGATCACGATTTAAATCATTAACTAATAATTTAGATGGTCCATTACTGAAACGATTTTCTCTATTCTCATATTTGTCAGACAAAGGTACATCTAATTCTTCAAGAATTTCTGTAAAAAAAAAAAAAAGGAAAAAAAAAAAAAGAAACAAAAAAAAAGAAGAAATATAATATACCACAAGATTCGCATACATAAAACATTTATATCTTGTTACTATAAAAATAATGCATAGAACTTATAAAATCTATTCAGCTATAAGAAATAATATGTTGTTGCTCTTACCTTTACTTATATCAGGTATCTGTACTTGCAGTGAAATAATATTTTCAAACCTTAATATGAGTTTATACAATGTTGTTTCATAGAATGGTTTATTACTATCCACATCAAGCATAGTAGATACAAATACTTTATTACTTGCATCCATAAATTCAGCTGTTTGAAGGTCAATATCATCTTTATCTATTAATTTGATATCTGTTTTACGTTTTCGTAAAACTAGTAAAACTAGTTTCATTTGTTTAGGATCCATATTAATGATGTTCCCTAATGTTTGCTTGTAATCCTTGACACTTTGTGTAAGCAAGCCCCGTACATTAATTGGTCCATCTATAACTTCTACTTTGGGAATATCTATCACAAATACTTTAGTTGTAATACCTAAAATTGAAAGAACGTTAAGCATATAAATCAAATCAAATTATACAATAATTAATCGCATTCTATAAAATATTAAATTAATATGATCTGTACTTACCACCAGGTTGATAAATTTCGAACATTTGATCTTCCTTACGTATTTCTAAGAGAAGCTCGACATAACTTTTATTATACCAAATACTAGAAATTTCTTCTTGATCTCTTCCTTCGTAACTACATTCTATCAAATCTGTACTGTGTTTATACGCTACTAAACGACATTGATTTAATTTAACTACACCATGAAGATCAAGTTTTGTATAAGCTTCTTCCGTTACTTCGGCTAGTTTATATTCTGGCATTACAATTAATCTTGTGTGACATAAATTGCCAGTTACCGGATGATGACAGTAAACTTTCAATTTTGGACATGATATCTGTTTTTCCCTGTTCTTTCTGTCATTGTCCTCACTTTCTTTCATTTTTTTTAACAAATCCTGAAATATAAAATAAAAAGAATTTTATATACTGATAATAGATTAGAAATAGTAATAAATACTAATATTTTCAAACACATTATACCTGTATATGCCGAGGAAAATCTTGTGCCTGCATTGGTAAAGCATTACGAGTTGGATCTATTTGTCTATACATAAGCATATATGCATTTGTGCTACTACTATATGCTCCACTATAATATGCTCTAATTGAACCACCACCATATGTTTTTTGAATATCATCCTGAGTTATCTGAAAGAGACGACACATAATTTTTATCATAGATTTTCTTCATATTTTCTTATTTTTCAAACTTAAATATGCTTTATTTTTTATCCCTAATGTATTCATTTAATTTCTTCTATTTCTTACCTGAGTAACACTTTGATCATTGAAGCACCACCATTCTCGTGTTCTAAAATCCTTAATGTAAGCATAATAGTGCCCACCACTGGCACTTCCACTATGTATCATAATTGAAAATAATTCATATACATAAGGACCCGATTCTATTATGCAATTACCTGGGTGCTTTTCATTTTTATGATTGTGTTTACTACAATTAGATGTCGATGGTCCATTACTCATATCGATACCTAAATATATAAATAAAAATAATGTTTTATGTGCTATTTAATTTTTTCTTTGTAATAGAAAGGAAATGTAAACAAATAATATTATATGCAAAATTATATAATTATGCATATATCTACATAATTGAAATTGTCTCTAAAAACAATTACATTTTTAAGTTGCAAAACAAACCCTAGTAATAATTGGCAAATATACCTTCATCATCGTCTGGATCGTGATTTGTCAATAAACTACTATTTGTGAGATTATTATCACATGGTGGGCAATCATCATCTAATGTACCACTATCTGTAGTTGAACTATCATCACATTTAACACCTACACCAATATCTTCCTCTCCAGAAGGTGATTCTTGATTTGTAGATGAAATAAAGGAATTTAAGAAAAGTGTATCTGGAAACGTGACTCTACAACGAAAGATATTAATGTGTATATTTATTATATATGTGTATATAATTGTGTATAATTATGATTATAATATATGTATACATATTAATAATTTTTTATATAAAAAGTAGATCAACAAATTAAAATGATCTCAATATTTAAAGATTATTATACCTAATTATTGAACAACTTACTTATCATTAAGTTTGATTCTGTGACAACTGTTATTGTCATAATCAAATCGCTTCAGATGTAATGTTAATAGATATGGAAATTTAGTGAACTTTAATCCTTTCTGTGCATTACATTTTTTGTTACATTTTTCGCAATGATACTGATTTGCTCCCTCTAATGTTTCATATTGAACAAACGCTTTTATCGCTTCTTCCTATAAACATTTGTTAGTTGCTGTTTAAGTATTTCGAATATAACTTTATTGTTTTGGGATGTTAATGACGTTGTAATATTATATATCATAGCAAAAAAATATATTACCACACTGTTGTATGCTATATTGCTACCAAATGGCCTAACTGGTAGAGGAATATCAAGGAAAGTGTCTTCTCTTGACTTCTCTGTTCCACACTCCAAACACTTCACATAATCATTCATTTTTCCTAAAAGAAAAAAAACTTGGTATCAAACATTTTTTGTACTATTTTCTCCTATTATTTTATTTTCCAGTATCAAAACTAGAAAAATAAAATACCTTCATACAATCTATTTATAAGATCAGCTTGTTCTGTGTTACTGAATTTCAGTTCCAAAGCATCAAACATAACTCTGCAAAGTTCCTGAATATCATGTTGTTGCCAAGCCTCATTAGAATTCCATCCAAAGCTTTTGGTTAAAGATGTAGTCTCCACTGCAGATTTTGTAGAAGTCTGTTAACAAATTAATATTATTTCTTATAGACAAATAATATATTGTTCTTATTATTTATTTTATAATATTCAACTATTTTTCCTTATAAATCTATTTATCATCATACCTGTAAGTTAAGAAACAATTTCTGCAACTGATATGGAATACTATTGGTTTCATCTTTTTCTGAACCTTCAATATACTCCCAATTGTAAAGAGCATTACGAAATTCTGGTGTCATATATAATGCTTGAAGGAGACTGTTGAGATAACACGTCATTGCTTGATTGACCAAACCAACATAGCCTTGAAATATTAACAAAACATTTTACATATTTATTTTATAATAATCAAATTTTATTTAAGTATTTTTTAATTTATATAAATCTATCTGGTAGCTAGTGTAACACAACAGATAATTATTCACAATCTTTCTTATGATCATTGCACTATGTATTAACGATGATGCAGCATCGTTATTTTATTTCTATAATTGGTTCTTATATATTAGTTCTTATATTATATTCTACATACTTGTTTCAGGTTTGATAGGACCTTTAAAAGTAATGTTATTCTCGTTCCAACTAGATACTTGATATGAAGGTATAGGATCACATGCTAAATATTTCATAAATTTATTATGAACATTGACAACAAGAGTATTCATCGTTTCATTTGATTCTGAGTTAGGTTCAAAGTCCATATCAAGCGATGATAGTTCTAGCATTGTTTTATTTATCATTTCGGATAGACTAACCTAAGTAAAAAATAATAAAAATATTATTATATGTATTACCTTACTTCAATCATAAATATCATTATAAGAAACATCACTCACCATTTTCCCTTGCCCTGTATTTAAATGTACCGTAAAAGTATCTGGAGGTAATTCATGTTGTGCTTCAATAAGACTATACAGATCTTTAACTTGCATAGACTCATGCAGCTCAAGCTTTCCCGTTATACCTTGTTTATCCTTAGACTCTTTGATGATATATGGAATCAAACATTTTTTATTAATTTCATTCGTCCTATGAACCATGATCTGTAATTAAAAAAAAGATATAAGAAAAATATAAAATAAACAAATATAAAAACAAGAATATCACAACTTAATCGTATAAATAATAGATAAATATAAAAATAAGGAATTCATTTAGTGAAAAAAATAAAAAATAAAAAAATCACAAATATATAAATTATGTTGAAAACAGTTTAATAAATCAATACTAGCTATAACATATATTACACAGTAAACATTATACAAAACGTACCAAGAATGATTGTTTCAAATATGCATTATATTTAAAATATATTTTCCAAATAAAATTATTATAAATATTTTTAGTATAATGAAAAGAGCACTTCACAAATCAAAATGCACTGATATTTAATAAAATATATAATTCATTTAACCAATTATCATACACATATTGCTGATATTAAGTGAGTCAGATTTGGCTTCAAGCCATAAAGAAAATAGGAAATGTTCAAAATCTACGTAACGCAGGAGAACACCACTCTATGTAGCATGACACAGTAGAGATAGCCTATAGAGCCTGCAGTTATATTTAGAATGTCTAAACCAAGACTTGGAAAATGGCTCTTCCCTAACATCAACTGTCCTCTCTTTCCTTCGTAACAAGATAGAAATTTTTTTCTTGTATACTTTAAAATATATTCTTTATCAAAAATGTATAATGCTTATAAAATTAGTGCAAAGTAATTAATTAATAATAACAATAATAAAAATTGATATTTTAACGAATATAATCACATTAGACAAAATTTAATAAAATTCATTAATGAAAGCTGTAGTTCTAAAAGTATTACTATTAGCAATTATATATTAAGTATATAGTTTTATGGACTATCAGTTTTTTTTATTATTTGAATTTTTTTCTTTTTGTTTTTTTATAATAAAATTTATATTTTATCAAAATATAGCATGCATAATAAATAATAAAACTTTTCAAACTTACATTCTGTTATTTTGTTACCAATAATATAGCTATAATGATATGTATCTCAATATGAAATCTAGTAATATACACCAAATCAATCAACCTGTAAAAACATTATTAATTGTCTTATTAAATTGCATTTTGTTAACTGATCGTATAAAATCAAAGTAATTATATTTTATTAAAAAAAAACGATAGATTTTTTTTCTTTTAAAAAATAACAATTTTAAACACTATAATATATTATTGTGTGTGTGTGTACATATATATATATATATATATATATATATATATATATATTATATATATAGATTTTACACATGATTATTTACTTATAATGTATAAAGAAAAAAAAAGATATATACAAAAAATTGTATATAAGGGAACATGTTCATGTGTATATATATATATATATGAACATATATATATATATATGAACATATATATATATATATGAACATATATATATATATACATATATATATGTATGTTGTATATTTATATATATAAATGGCTATACTCATTAGCCATTCTCACACAATCTTAATGTTACCATAAAATAAGCGCAAGGTATTCATATTCATTGTAATTATAAATATAAAGGAAATAATACAAAAGCAGAAACGAAAATAGAGAAAAAAATCCTATGTTATTATAAATATAATTTTTTCTGTAACATCGTTATTTAAAAAAAAAAAAAAAAAAACAGCTATATTCTAAATGTGTGTGTCATTTTTAATCTTTATTTAGCCTAAATTTCAAATGAATAGAGATGAATGAAACATGATCACAGACAAGACTCAGAAGAATGGAATGTACTTCTGTGCAAAGAAAGATGTTATACCAAGCTTTTCAATCACACGTTATCCACGATGAAAAATGATTTCACCTAACATGCAATTGGTATGTCATAGCCAGGTCATTCACCGCAACAACGATACAGAAGTACCGGCATTCTACGTTTTTAACTTAACGATCAGTTTTAATAGATATTTCGAAGGTCTTACGAAATGGCTGATCGAATACTCACGATGTCACTTTGTGAACTAAATTTATATATTTCCTCACAATATCTACACAATATCTAAATATCGTACTGTTTAAAACCACGAAATAATATAATACTTATATTACTCATTAAATTATAAAGAACGAACTGAGTTTATCATATCTTACCAAATCACTGACACATGTGCAACAATCACTTTACGCCATGTTTCTGGCAAAGCAGAGAACAACCTGGTGCTGCCTGATATGGATAGGCAGTATTATTTGAGAACGCCTGGAATATACGCACAAATCTGAATTTATGTTACTGACCACACAAAGCACATTACATTTAGAAGTAACCAATCATCGTATCGTTTTTTTTTCCGTATTCTACTAAACTATTTGTATAATCACAGTTCGCTGTACAATTGTATATGTTTAATTAACATATATATATATATATATAATATTTTTAAGTTCTGTGATTTTTATAAGCAACAAGAGATTTTCCTTGAATATTTTCTCTATTCGATTTTAACGAATGAGTTTTCATGTAACACAAGGGATGTAAATAACGGGCAATATTGTAAATCAGCTAGATTGTAAATCGATCAAAAAATTGTTCTAAACATGTCACAAATATATGCTTCGTTCACATGTTTACTTGTGAATATGAAATTCTTCAAATGATAATAAACAAAATGATAGTAATATATCAGCTAATGTCAAATTAATATTATAACAATATTGAACATCATTCAATTAGAAATATATATTGCAATTAATTATTACACAATCGAAAAATTGGACAATCACATTTTGTTTCTCTTCTGATTACTACATAATTTCTGTTTGAACGCAACAATTCGAGGTTTTAAAGTCGCCATGTTGTTTTGTCACGTGACAAGGTGGCAGTGAGGTGAATGCGCCGGGTCAAATTTATGAAGAACGGTAAAAAATTCACGCGTATTAACTGACACAATAACTTAAATATTTACGAAAATGGATCTTCGTAAATTGACAGAATTATTACGTGCTACTATTGACCCTTCTCAACAGAAGCAAGCTGAGGATCAATTGAATCAGGTATGAGGACTTGAAAAACGTGCTTTGATACTTTGATACTTCATGGACGGAAAAACATGTGGCTTCGCTTTTATATTCGCCAAATCTTTTTTCCCATTCTTATTTCTTTAACCCTTATTTCGTCTTTGATATATTCTCATGAATGTTTGAATTTGTTCCACGATTTAGTATATTCAATAAAAATGACTTATACCGAAAGAGCGATGTATTAAAATATTTTATTACAGCTAGTATATTTTATTATACTTTGTACATGTACATGCAGATTAATTCCGAATTTTCTATTTGCACCAAGCAGTATAATATGCAAGCCTCATTGATATTGATATTTTTTCTAATTAGTAATATTTTTTATATTATATATATCCTATTTATTAGATTTACAATTCATTTAATTTTTTTAAACTAACCTCTTTATGTTTTTTTGATCTCTCCCTCCCCTCTTCTTTTCTCTTGTGTTATATTCTATGTAATTTTACATATGTACTATATAATATATTTTTTTTTTATAAATAAATCAATAAATAATGTAGAAGGTAGTTACTCGATTTATATTTTGTAATAAATTTTTGGTTACATATATATATTGGATTATATATTATATGTAAAATACTTAAAGAATATTTTTATACATTTGTTGCAAATAACTGTATATACAAGATTAAATCATTGTTTCATGGAACTACTAAACATATTAACTATGATTTCTTTCTCTAGTATCTAAGGAATTATTTTATATAAATACTTAATTGTATATTATTATTGATAACTCAGTAATATTTCATATTTATATATCTTCTAATTTTGACTTTTGGAAGTTATATGGGAAGTATTATATAATTTTTTTTATAAACGATAAGAAACAGACATTTTTTATAACATGCGTATATAATACGTATGTTTTTATATACTTATCTATTGTACATGAATTCTTTTAATAAAACTGTACATGTATATAAATCAATAATAAATACTGAAAGTATAAAAATTTATATTTTCAGATTCACAAGATTATAGGTTTTGCTCCTACTCTTTTACAAGTAGTTATGTCAGCTGAAGTTGACATGCCTGTTCGGCAAGCTGGTAAGCATAAAAAATATTTTATTATATTTAGATATACATATTTAAAAAAAGAATACATATTATTGTGTACAGTTAATTTTTTTATTTAAATATATTAAAATAAAATTTTAAATACAATATTTACGGACGATATTAACTAGCAACATATATATCATTAGGATATTATATCTATGAAAAATATATATACAATTAAAATTATGGATACATTAAACATTTCATTATATAAAATGAATTATTTTCACTGTATATTGGTTACTTCATATATGCTATTAATATTATAATTCATAGTATGTGAAACAACTTTTTATAGGTGTTATATACTTGAAAAATTTAATAACCACAAATTGGGCTGACAGAGAAGCTGATAATGGACCTGTAGAATTTAGTATTCATGAACAAGATCGTGCTATGATACGTGATGCAATAGTGGATGCTGTGGTTCATGCACCTGAATTGATTAGGTGAATATATCATTGATTTTACTTGAAAATTATTATTTTATATTATATATTACTTTGTTTATTTGTTTAGAGTGCAATTAGCAGTGTGCATTAGCAATATAGTAAAACATGATTTCCCTGGAAGATGGACTCAAATAGTTGATAAAATTACAATATATCTTCAAAATCCTGATGCTTCTTGTTGGCCTGGTGTCCTCCTTGCATTATATCAACTTGTCAAAAACTTTGAGTAAGTCTATGTAGCTATTTAATATTCGTAATGAACTGAAAAGATCTTATGTATCTATGAAAAGATTTATAATACATTTTAAATATTATAATACTCTTAGATACAAGAAAGCAGAAGAAAGGGGACCATTGAACGAAGCAATGAATTTACTTTTCCCTATGATTTACCAATTGATATTACGTTTATTGCCAGATTCATCTGAACAATCAGTTTTACTTCAAACACAAATTTTGAAAATCTTTTTTGCTCTTACTCAGGTATATAAAAAGAACTGATAAGTTATTTTATATAACCATTTATCGAATATCATTTATTGAAGATATCAATTTCACCTTTAATTTAGTATACGTTGCCTCTTGATCTTATATCGAAAGAAGTGTTCTCCCAGTGGATGGACATTGTGCGACAAGTAGCTGATAGGCCTGTCCCACCAGAGACTAATAATCCTAATTTAGACGACGAGGAACGTGTAGAGCTTCCCTGGTGGAAATGTAAAAAATGGGCTTTGCATATTCTTCATAGAATGTTTGAGAGGTAATTTTCTTACATATGAGATCATAAATATCACTGGTTATTTGTTACATTATGTTACTTTATATTTTAGATATGGTAGTCCTGGTAATGTAACCAAAGAATATAAAGAATTTTCAGAATGGTATCTTGAAACCTTTAGTGGAGGAATTTTAGAAGTTCTTTTAAAAATTTTGGATCAATACAGAAGAAAAATCTTTGTTTCTCCTAGAGTGGTACAACAATCGATTAATTATATCAACCAAGGGTAAGAGTATACAATCAATTATCTTATAAAAAATTATTTTTCAAATTTTGTTATATTGTCTGATTAAATAGTATATTTTTTATTTTATACTGCAGTGTTAGTCATGCTTTTTCTTGGAAGTTTTTGAAGCCTCATATGTTTGAAATCATTCGTGATGTGCTATTTCCTATTCTTTCATACTCTGCTACCGATGAGGAATTGTGGAATAACGATCCATATGAATACATAAGAGTCAAATTTGGTAAAAACATTATAACAATAATAATTTTCCATAACATCACTATGTATTAAAAGTAAAAAATGTGTTTCTTTCATTTCAGATATTTTTGAGGACTTTGTATCTCCAGTAACAGCAGCACAGACCTTATTACATTCTGCGTGCAAAAAACGAAAGGATATGCTACAAAAAACCATGCAATTTTGCGCAGAAGTTCTAACAAGTCCAAATGCTGATCCACGGCAGAAAGATGGTGCATTACATATGGTAAATTTATTTAGAAGAAAAACATGCAGATTTGTACATAAATTCATGACTTTGTAAAAGCATACTTACTACATATAATTATATTTTGCTTAGGTTGGAAGTTTAGCAGATGTTCTGCTTAAAAAGAAGCTTTATAGGGAACAAATGGATAAAATGTTAGTACAGCATGTGTTTCCCGAATTTAATAGTCCACATGGCCATATGCGAGCAAGGGTAAAATAAAAATTAAATTTTTTAATCACTAATAATTTTAATCATATATATATGAAAATTAAAGTAAATAATATTATTATATTTTAAGGCTTGTTGGGTTTTACATTATTTCTCTGAAATAAAGTTTAAACAAGAACAAATCTTAGTCGAAGCAATCAGACTAACAACAAATGCTCTTTTGACTGACCATGACTTACCTGTTAAAGTTGAAGCTGCTATAGCTCTTCAAATGCTTTTGTGTGCACAAGACAAAGCTCAGAAGTACATAGAACCACTTATAAAACAAATCACTCTCGAATTATTAGCTATTATAAGAGAAACAGAAAATGATGATTTAACTAGTGTTATGCAGAAAATTGTTTGTACATATACAGAGCAGCTTATGCCAATAGCTGTAGAAATTTGTCAACATTTGGTAAATATACATGTCTTTTCTTATATATTTATCTAAAACCACGAAAAAAAAAAAAACTAAATAATTATTTCGTTTAGGCTGCCACGTTTAGTCAAGTTCTTGAAACTGATGAAGGTAGTGATGAAAAAGCAATTACTGCAATGGGTATTTTGAATACGATAGAAACAGTATTGACAGTCATGAAAAATCAACCTCAAATTATGGCACAATTAGAACCAACTGTTTTACAGGTGGTAGCTCATATATTTAGTCAAAGCGTTATGGGTAAGTTTTATTTTTTAAATAAATATATAATTATATATTTGTGCATGTAAAAAAAAATAACATTAGTTTAATTATATTATTTTTATAGAATTTTATGAAGAAGCACTTTCATTAGTCTTTGATTTAACGGGTATGACTATATCTGAAGATATGTGGAAGGTTTTAGAACTCATATACCAGCTTTTCCAAAAAGATGGTTTTGATTATTTTACTGATATGATGCCAGCATTACATAATTATATCACTGTAGATACACCAGCATTTCTATCAAATGAAAACTATATACTTGCTATGTTTAATATGTGTAAAGCTGTAAGTTTCTTCTTTTTTATATAATTTTGAGTTTCGTGAAAAATATTTTAAAAATATATTATTATTAATTTTACTTCAAAAATTCTTGTATTGTAGATATTAACTGGTGATGCTGGTGAAGATCCTGAATGTCATGCTGCAAAATTATTAGAAGTTATTATTTTACAATGTAAAGGGCATATCGACCAGGTATATTTATTAATTTGATTAAATTAATTTAATTGGTATTTTGTGTATGTAAATACTAAACTATGTACTAAATATTATTCCATATTTAATATCTTCCAGTGCATACCTTCACTTGTGCAATTAGTATTAGAACGTTTAATGCGGGAAGTAAAAACATCTGAATTAAGAACTATGTGTCTCCAAGTAGTCATTGCTGCTTTATATTATAATCCTGCTTTATGTCTCGAAACAATGGACAGATTACAAGGAAATCTTGGACAATCTCCAGAGCCAATTGCATCACATTTTATTAAACAATGGATTCATGATACTGATTGCTTCCTAGGGTATATAATATTTATTATTAACATTAAGTTAACCTAATAAAAATCGCATATTACTCTTATCTCTTACTCTAAATTATATGTTTATTGCAACAAATAAAATTACACATAATATTATTCTCATAAATTTTTATTTTCTGTTTAGGTTGCATGATCGAAAACTCTGCGTTCTTGGATTATGTACTTTGATTAGTATGGGTCCTGCTAGGCCAACAGCTGTGAATGAATGTGTTCAACAAATAATTCCATCTCTGATTTTATTGTTTGATGGCCTCAAGAGAGCATATGCTGCTAAAGTAGCAGATGGAGATGAGGAGGATAACGAAGAGGAAGAAAGTGATATTGATGAAGGTTTTAATAATTCTTTGTATTAAAATATATAGACAAGTTTTTTATATGTTATTAGCACGAACTGTGTTTTCAGAAGTTTTGTCATCCGATGAAGATGAAATTGATGATGCTAGTCAAGAATATCTTGAAAAATTGCAAGAAAAAGTAACAAGGTCTTCAGGACAGCATGGTTTTAATGTTAGTGCATCCATTCAAGATGGGCATGGAGATCATAGATCTGATGTTGATGATGAAGATGATTCTGATTATGATGCAAATGAAGAAACTGCTTTAGAAAGTTATTGTACACCTTTAGATTCAGAAGATACAAATCAAGATGAATATGTTGTTTTCAAAGAAGTTATGCAAAGTAAATATTGATTAAATTTAATATTTTATATCTGAAATATCTTATTACTGTAAATTTAAAAATAACTATATGTATATATATATTTTAGATATTGAAAGAACTGACTCAACTTGGTATAGAGCATTAACGAGTCATTTAACAACTGAGGAACAGAAAGCATTACAAGAAATTATAGTTTTAGCAGATCAGCGTAAAGCAGCTTTGGAAAGCAAAAGAATCGAGCAGAGCGGCGGTAATTATACACCTATTTTTATATGAATCATCATATTTGTTGTTAGTTTTTAAAGTTCTAGAAGATATTTCAAAATTTAATATTGTATAAACTTTTTATTATTTCATAGGTTATGCTTTCCATTCTCAAACTATACCCACTTCATTCAATTTTGGTGGAACACCTTTAAGTCGATAAGTATTTTTAATTATTTCTATTTGTATTGAATAAGTAAACAAATTACAAGGCATCTGAATTGGATACTAATAGAGTACATGATTACTACATGACCATTTGGAAGACATTGTGCATGTCCTATCTGCTATTTTTATGTACACTGATAGTAATTGGACAAAATTTTATTCTGATATGATGCTTAAAATATATTTCCATTAAATCATGTATACACATGCTATTGTTTCATTAGTCGAGACATTAGTATGAAATTTTATTTGTCTAGTGAGTGATAGTGTATTATCTTTTATAGACATTCAATATAATAATAATTCAATTGACTTATTGGAAAAACTGCTATTTGTCTAGTAAGCTTTTGTACATACTTTAATAAATGAACATAATTTTATTTAAATCTATAACTTTTGAATTAATAATAATTTGAAAAATAATAGCTTGCTAGACACATCATTTCTACTAATAGTTACACATATTTTTACAGAACATTTAGTCTGTATATTTGTTAATGAAACTATGTTAAATTGTTGGTATGAATATTGGAGGACTGTTTTGACTATATGACCAAAATTGCGTAACCTCATTTTATAATAATGTCTTTACTTTATGAAAGCTTTTATTGTACACAATATTGCTCTGCTTGTACAGATGCTGTTCTTTAATAAAAAGAAAGTAGAAGGTTCCAAAGCTATTAAATATAATAAACCCATCAGTAAATATTGAAATATACATATAGTACTATTTATAATGCTCATTTGGATTGCTTGTAAAAAAACAATAACAACAAATTATATATATCTCATTATAGAATTTATTCTAGACTTTCAAAATTAAATACTAAGTTAAATCATTGTTAATACTTAATAAGTAGGAAGTTACAATGATAAATATAGTAAAAAATTATAATATTACAAATTTGATGAATTTATTAATCATGAGTAATAACTTGAAGAAAATGCCAATCTTTACATTAAATTTAAATAATTTTGACTAAAAGAAGACTTCTTATGCTATATCTCTAATAATATAACATAAATCTCTAATATTATAGTGTAAAATAAAGTAAAAATTATAATCATTAATTGGTCATTAAAAGTTATTTCAAGAGAAATTTATGTTCTTTTATCTTACTCTTATTATTTATTAAATCCATGAACATATTCATTCTTCATATAAAATTTGTAATAATTGAAGATAATTTAAATTAATGTCACAGTTTTATTTTTCCATGCAATCATTTTATTTAAAAAGTACATTTAATTCAGACAAGCTTTTGTAAAGTAAATAGCAGCATCTCACTATAAACTGCATTTAGAATTGATTAAATAGTAACACTTATTTAATTTAAAAAAAGATTAAAGTCAACAACTTAAGATAAATAATAATATAGTGATAACTCTCTAACTAACAAATACAATATCACTAAAATTTATTATGCATAAATTTCTACAGCAATCCTTAACCATAAATAAGTAATTACTGAGTACAACTTTATTTTGTTAAATTGTTTATCCTTTTTTATCTATACAAATTCAGATTTCAAATGAAACTTAAAAATGAACATCTCACTTATAAAATATAACATATGCATACAAATAAAAATTAACACTTATAATACAAACAGAATGATTGCTACATTCAAAAAGATTTGAAAACAAATTATATTAATTTCTTGTTTAAATAATAAATGAAATATGAATTGTAAATAGTAAACATTTTTAATATATGCTGAATTTAAAATACAACGATGGTATGAGAGAGAGAGAGAGAAAGAGAGAGAGAGAGAGTTATTCATTGCTCTAATGATTTTTATACTAACAACAAAATGATAAATACATATAACTCTTGAATAAAGTTATATGTTTAATTTTGATAATGCTTATTTACATGTTTATTTTCATGTATAAAGATATTTATTATATTGAGATAAATTAAAAATGCATATTATATTTTTTAATATCTCTCCTTATTTCAGTCTATGCTATTTAAAGATCGTTTTTTTGAGACATGAATATATGAAAATTAAAGAATATATGATATTTCAAGTAGCAATTATTTCTGATTAAATTAATGTAATAAATTTTTCAATTACTATGATAACAAATTTTAATAGTATTATAAAAATTTGACTGAATTTGTTGATTGAAGGAAAGTATAAAAAAGTGCCTCGTAATAATAAATACACTAAATCTTTATTGAAAAATATAGCAAAGGACTAAAAAAAAAGCTGTTATTTTTTAGTTAATAAGTTTTACACTTATTGTATTAGATGTACAACTTTGCTTCCGCCGTTTTTTCTTCCTTAAATAATAAGGAAAACGGTGAAAGCAATGTTGTACACCTCATACTACAATAACAAATTAGTAATGAATACAAGGGAAAAAGTTATCTATTGCAAAAGAAAATATCATTCCATACATACAAATTTGTAGTTCCTACAAGACTCCTAACAACAATAAAATACCTTAATTTATATAAATATTGTATAGAAATGTGTATTAATTAGTAAAGACATAATTTTTTAAAAACATTATCGTTACTCAAGGTAAGACAAAATTTATTATTCAACTCTGAATTTAATATATATGTAATTATACTTTATTTACCTCTTCGTTTATCAATTGTATCTTTATTATTTTCTATATCGTAAATACTTCAATTTGTTAATGTTATCTTATAAAGGGATCACATTGATGTATCAGAATTAGAATCCAAATTATTTCTTTTTTCTCGAAAAAGTAAATTACTAGCCAATTTTTAAACAAATTTGTTCATTTTATTATAATTTTAGAATTACAAATTAAAAATTTTGATATCTTTTATAATATATTCTTCTCTAATATCGCGTGTATATAGATAACGAATTGTTATAAAAAAAAAAAAAAAAAAAAAAAAAAAAAAAAAAAAAAAAAAAAAAAAAAAAAAAACCTAAAAATTAATTCATTCATTAAAATTAAAGAACATTTTATGGTTTGGTATGAAATTTAACAAGATCGCAATTTCGAGGACGTAAAACATTTTTATGAGAAATATTTTTATAAGGATACATACATATGTAAATACAGATTGTTATGGCATGATATTTTTATATATGACAATTATAAAGATAATTTAGTTATTTAAATTATCTCATCTTATATATTTTCCGAAATTTCAAAAATGCATATAACATTATTTATTTTTTATGTACATATCTTTGAAATTAGAATATATTTTTAAAAAGCCTTTGGCATTCAAATGAACAATTGATATAAAAGATCATGCCTTGCAATTTTTCAGTAATTTTATGAAATTACAATTGTCTACTTATATAGTAATTGGAAATTTTTTTCATCTATTATTTCTTATTGCATATAAATGGAACGTATTTATGCATACAAATGTTACAACTCTTACGTCCTCCATTGACAAAAAATGGCAATTGATGTCTTTTATATGTGCAATCTTTGCCAAACCAAATAAAATATCTGTTTTTCTATAACAGCCTTACATTCCACCTCAGTCATTATTTAAATTAAATTATGTATATGTAATTAAAAATTGAAAAAAAAAAAAAAAAAAAACTTAATAGGTGCTGCTGCTACATTAATAATGAGATATGAAATTATGATACATAAATTGAAAATGACGATGGTAAAAAAACAAATATAGCTAAAAGTTTTGTATACCTAATGACTAAGGTCCACTTAGAATTCGATATCAATTAGTCAGCAACACCTATTTTATCAGTGGAATGCTCACTATAATTGATCTATCATTCTTCAGTTGCATTCCAAATTCACTAAATGATGCCATGGCCAAAACGTATTTTCATTTTATTTAAATAATGAAACTTTATGTATTAAACATTTTAAGAGGTTTATTAATGAAAAATATAAAGTATTTGATGAAACTAACGTATATAGGCCTGGCAAAACATAAAGAAAATAAATGTGTATAAAGTGATCACGCAAGTGACAGGACTCATTGTCCTATCTTCGCCCTGTATGTCAGGATATTTTTCCCAAAGTGAGTCCCTAAAGAAATGTATACAGCAACAATGACAGGATACTGTATCACTTGAGACATCGTTCAAAACAAAATGATCCTACATATCCTCCTCTCATAGCTTTTGCTACATTTTGTTCGAATACTCTTCTATTATTTTGTAATACCTCTGCAGCATCTTTATTAAGGGGATCTTCTGGATTCGGTTCCTACAATAATATTATTATTATTTTCATTCACTTTATAACTGATTTATGTTTATTTTCTTTCTTTCTCTCTCTCTCTCTCTCTCTCTCTCTTTTTCTTTCTCTCTAATTATATATAGTATATTAAATTAATAAAAAATTATAAAATATCAAAATCATACTAGAAAAAGGTACTGAAGTCCATAAACAATAGAATTAATTGTGAGAACAGGTTTCCAGTCTTCTCTTAAGATATTGAGACACACATTGCCATCCAAGTCAATATTAGGATGATAAACCTGAGTTTCACATTTAACTTTAGGTGGTTCATGAGGATAATTTGGTCCAACTTTAAAACTGAATACAAATCTACCACCTCTATAAAATCCCTGGAAAATAATTGAATGCAGATTACAATGCAGAGGCAATATATAACAGTATATAACAGATATAACAGTAACACTAAATTACATAAAGATGATACTATCTTTCCCTTCTATTGTTATTGCAATTGTTGTTATTATCACTACTATTATACTATATGATTTAGTGCAATTACAATATATATATATTTTTTTTTAAATTCTACGTACCTCATCTGGACAAATAATTAATTTAAAACTCAGTAAATCATCGGGATCGGGAAACTCTGTACCACATGTTTTTGGTAGATTAAGTTCGTTTATATCTACAAAAAAAAAAAAAAAAAAAAACGGGAATAAATATTTTTACATTTAATAATTGTAATTGTTTCATAAGAACAATAGATATGGTATTGCGCCGAATCGAACCTTTCGTTATTCTCAGCTGAGCTGCTGATGCCTTTTTCTGGGTCCCAGCCTTTGGTGACTCGCCATCTTTTTTCGCTTGTTTCAACGAAAATAATTTGATCATGTTAAACTAGACGTTTGACTGCGATAAAAGAAGACATACAAATAATACTTTATTCAAATCTAGTCACAGAGGGAACAAAATAGACGAGAACTTATGATCTTTGACAACACGATTTACCGCATTCGGAGACGTTCTCCCAACTAATGTCACATGGACAGATATTTATGACTTTGCTAAATTCACGGCGTATAACATTTACCTTTCGTTTCCTTCGATTCTGATGAAGTTAAGTAAAGAATCCTACTACTCTCTCTCGTTAGTACGAATGGTACGAAGCAAATTCCTCCATAATACTGGCCAATAAAAGTTTAGAATAGATAATACTGTTATATCGACAGAGATATATAATATCGATTGATACTTTTTTCAACGGAACCAGAAAACAATAAATATAAATGTTCATTTTCACGAAGACAGAATATATTTTCAAATTACGCTAACTGATATATATATATATATTTTTTTATTTCAATTAATTCACACATAGTTAATTGTTAAGAACAAATAAATTGATATTAAATGTTCATTTTCATTCAGAATAGATCAAATACGAATAGGAAGACTACCTCTCTTTGGAATATTCATTTTATGCATTTTCTTCCATATTGAAATTTATGTTACCGTGGAAACCAAACAGTTTCAAAACAAATCCTACGTTGTACTATATTGTTGAACGCGTTGAATAGACAACATTATTGCAATTATTATCAAATAAAGAAATATATTCTGTACATTTTTATATAATGAGGGCACAGCCAGCATGGGTTGATAAAGTTCAAGATAAACTAGAACAATGGTAGATATTTATTTAAATTATATAATGTATTTTATAAATTATTCAATACATACATTTTTAATATGAATTAAAATATTTTTCAGTATATATGATTTATGTTTTAATCCTGATGGCACACAATTAGTCGTTGCTGCAGGACATCAAGTGTTAGTTTATGAAACAACTGGTGGTGCTTTGGTACAACCACTAAAAGGTAATAATATTCAGTACATATTATAAGGTATGATTTTGTATTGTACATTGACTGCATTTTTAGTAAAATGTAATCTATAATTATTATAGGTCACAAAGATACAGTCTATTGTGTATGTTATGCAAAAGATGGCAGAAGATTTGCATCAGGTAGTGCAGATAAAAGTGTTATTATATGGACATTCAAATTAGAAGGAATATTGAAGTATTCGTAAGTCTTGTTTTATATATAATATTTTATTTATAAGAATTATCAAAGTTGCATGATAATTTCATTCCAATATAAAATATATAGGCATAATGAAGCTGTTCAGGCAATGCAATTTAATCCCGTATCACATCAATTACTTAGTTGTTCTCTTTCTGATATTGCATTTTGGTCAGCTGAACAAAAAGCAGTACAGAAACATAAGTCAGGAGGAAGAGTTAATTGTTGCGCATGGACTTTGGATGGACAGTATTTAGCTATTGGTTTAGCAACTGGATATGTATCTATTAGAAATAAGGTAAATTATTTTCTGTTATTTTATTGTTTTTATTATAAATAATATATTCAACTTTATAATTATATATTTAGAATGGCGAAGAAAAAACACGTATTGAAAGGCAAAATGGTGTACCCATCTGGAGCTTAGCATGGAATCCTTTGCGGTATCATTATATTATATAATTGTATGTACAAACAGAATATGTATTATAAAGTAAAAAAGTAATCTGATTATTTTATAGAGATGATGCAGCAGACATCTTGTGCATTGCTGAATGGAATGGAGTCATTTCATTTTATACAATTAATGGAAAATCTGTTGGAAAAGAAAGAACAGTACACTTCACTCCTTTAAAAGTTACATATTTTCCTGATGGTCAATACATTCTTGTTTCTGGTAGTAACAAACAATGTCTTTTGATGACTCATGATGGTATACATCTTGCTGTTGTTGGCAATACATTTTCTTCATGGATTTGGAGCTGTGCAGTTCATCCATCTTCCTCACACGTTGTAAGATACTTTTTTATTATATTTTTATAAGAGGAATAATAAATAGTCATCTGTATTCTGTTTAAATATTTAAATAATTTTTTTTTTAGGCACTTGGTTGTCAAGATGGAACAATAACTTATTTACAATTATCATGGAATATTGTACATGGATTGTATGAAGATAGATATGCTTACAGAGAAAATATGACTGATGTTATAATACAACATTTAGTAACAAATCAAAAAGTCCGTATTAAGTGCAAAGATTTGGTATGAATCATATATGTGAACATTGTAATATTTTAATTTTTTAGTTTTTATGATATTTAAAAATGTAAAAATATTGTTTCTTTTTTTTTTTGTTTAGGTATGTCGTATTGCTGTGTACAGAAATAGACTTGCTGTTCAATTACCTGAAAGAGTAATAATTTATGAACCATCTGGAAGCAGTGAGGGAATGCATTATCGTATACGCGAAAAACTTAATCAAACAATTAATTGTAATTTATTAGTTATCACAACCAATCATTTAGTTTTATGCTTGGAAAGGCGATTACAATGTCTATCTTTCACTGGTATTGTTGAAAGAGAATGGATTCTCGATGATCTTATAACTTATATAAAAGTAGTAGGGGGACCAGCAGGACAAGAATGCTTAATTACAGGTAAGTTTACTAAAATAAAAAATGATTTAATATACTAGTATAACTATTAAAAAAAATATTATGTCATTACTAGGTTTAAAGACAGGGCATGTAATTAAGATATATTTGGATAATCCATTTCCTGCACATTTGGCAAAAGTAGAAGGATCAGTAAGATGCTTGGATATCAGTTCTCTAAAAGAAAAAATGGCAGTTGTCAGTGAAACTGGAATTCTTTCCATATTTGATTTATATACAGAAGAAAAATTACAGGATTTCCAAGATGTTACAAGTGTTGCGTATAATAGTGCTTCTGAAGATATAATGTGTTTTTCTGGTAGCAACTATCTTGCAATCAAAGTTGCTAATTTCTCGGAGTATCGGCAAAAATTTTCAGGATTCGTTGTTGGCCACAATGGATCAAAATTATATTGCTTAAATGGTTCTGCTGTTATTATCTTAGAGGTATAAAATATGGTATTTATTTTATTTATATATCACACTAAGTTACATTAAAATATTTATTTCATATTAATATTTTATATAGGTACCTCTCTCATTGTTCATGTATCAATATTTAGATATTGGACATTTTAAAGAAGCTTATGAAGTAGCATGTCTTGGTGTTGCTGAATCAGATTGGCGAGCATTAGGGATTGCTGCTTTAGATAATTTAGAGTTAAATATAGCCTATTCTGCTTTTGCTCGTATAAAAAACCTAAGATACATAGAAGTTGTATCAGAGGTAGAAGAAAAATTAAAATCTGGTGAATGGGGTAAAGAAGCATGTATGGCTATAGCTGCTGCAGCTATGGGTAGGTTACGAGATGCAGCAAAATTATATCAGAAAGCAGGTTTACAGCAGTATGCTCGCGATATGTATTCCGATTTACGTATGTTTGATATTGCTCAAGAATTTATAGCAAGTGGCAATACTCAGGTAATTAAAAATTATGTTTTATTACTATGTAATTTTCTCTAATAAATATTTTAATTTAACTTCTTTTATTTATTTAAATTTCAGGATCGTACTATTTTATTACGTCGACGAGCAGAATGGGCAAAGAGTTTAGGTGAACCACGTGCAGCTGCGGAAATGTTCTTTTCCGCGGGTGATACACAACGTGCTATTAATATTATTGCCGAGTATGGTTGGATTGATATGCTCATAAAAGTTGGTAGACAACTGGATAAATCAGACAGAGATAATTTATCTCTGATTGCTAAGATATTGAAACAGCTAGGAGCTACTCATGGTGCAGCTGAGATTTTTAGTAGATTAGGCGATGATCCTGATGTAGCAGATGTACTTATCGATGCACAAGCTTGGCCTGAAGCTTTTGAACTTGCAGAAAGAAATCCCAAATTAAAATCACGAGTATATGGACCATATGCTAGATGGTTAGCAGAAACTGGCCGATTCTCCGAAGCACAAGAAGGTGATTGCATTGTTAATTAATTAATTTAATAGTATATGTCAACTCGATCAATCAATTTTTATTATATATTTTTTATAGCTTTTCAGATGGCTGGCCAACCTGAAGAATCAGTTAGTGTGCTCACAAGCTTAGCCGACAATGCTATAGCTGAGAAAAGATATCGTGATGCCTGTTATTTTTACTGGCTTTTATCTCAGCTTAGTCTTAATTTGTTAAAGAATACGGAGGAAATAAAAACTATGTATTTATCTTATTATAACAAAGCTGACGTTTACTATGCATATCATGAAATACATAAATATTTGGTAAGATAGATCATTAATGAATTTTAAAATGGTTTTTAATGAAGTATTATTTTATTTAAGGACGAACCATTCACATCTTTAATGCCAGAAGCATTATTTAATATTTCAAGATATTTACTTTTAAAAACACAAGGCATTCAATTAGAAGGTGTATCGAAACTTAATATAATGTATACTCTTATCAAGCAAGCTCGTTTGTTAGGTGCCAACAAACTAGTTATGCAGTTACTTGAACAATTGCGTTCAATGAAAATTTCTAAAAACCTTCTTGCACAAGTTGAGACTTCTACTTTAGCTGCAAGAGCTTATCCGTACAGAGATCCTGAAGAACTACTACCATTATGCTATAAGTGTTCAACATTTAATCCACTGTTACCAGTAGATTATAGTATTGGTAGTAAATGTATACAATGTGGCCTTAAATTCCAATACTCATTTGTTATGTTTGGTAAATGATAATAACATTGTCAAACTTTCTATGAATTTATACGTTTTAATTAATCTTAATATATCAGTAATATCAATAGTAGTGTACTGTTACAGAGATTCTACCGTTAGTCGAGTTTGAGTTAGAGGAAGGAATTACTGATCAAGAAGCAGAGAAATTAATAGAAGAACCATTATCATTAGCAAGTATATCAACTGCAGAAGATCAACTTACTGTATTTTCCGATGAGACAGATCTTTTTACAGCGCGTTTAATAAAATACGAGGTATAATAAATCATTTTTTAAACATTTATTAAGTTGACTTGAATCTGGTTTATGTTACTAATTACTTATGATATAATATTTTTTTAGGAGAAGACAGACGATTCCACGGTTATTGTTGGACGAAGTGTACTAAAAAGTATGGATCCGTCAACCGTTTTAATAGTCAAATGGCCAAAACCATTCAAAACAAAATATTTTAGAAATCTTTTGCCAGATCTTCAAGTAACATTATGTAAATCTTGTTTAAAAGTAAGTAATATGTTAGATTATTTAATGCATGTAATTTGTATCGTTTTTGTAAATAATATTTTTTATTTTTCAGCTATTTCATTCAGATGATTATGAATTGGCATTACTAAGATATGGCCATTGCCCATTTTGCAGAACTTCACACACGTCAAATAGTTAAATTATAATAATAAACAAATACATGAACAATTACGATCATACATTTTTTGTATATGAGAAAATATTTTAAGAATTTATATCATTTTATGATATGTTAGATAACTATTGATTTTATTACTGTTAAGAATTTTTTAAATGTATAAAGAAAGACTATAGTAAAACATATAATTGTACATATATTCACTTTGTATTAACGGAACTACTTCGAAAATCATATGAAGTAGGTCGTTAAATATTAATATTAATATTAATATTAATATAAAAAACAAGAATGATTATTTTAATTGTAAAAAATTATGTATTTATTTAAATATGTATTTTATTAATATAAAGTAAAGTTTTTTTTTATATAAAAACTGTATTAAAGTTGCACATAATACATTTTCATTTTACAGTTATATTACATTATATGGTATCCAGTTGGCATTTTCAAGAACTTGCTAATTATTCTGAGAGCCCAAGCAAACAAAGACCGTTACTAGTTCTACAGAATGCAGAGAAGTCAGATGTTCTTTTAGAAATGTTCAGTATAATGTTAGCTGTATTATTTGGTATATTCTCTTTTGTAACTGGTCAATTTTTTGATCACAATAATACTCCAATGAATAATGAAGTTTTGGAAAAAATATCGTATAGTCCTTACATGATCCGTCAGGAAAAATGTAAGTCTTCTCTCATATTATTCTATTTATTATGTTTATAATTTGATACTAAGTTTCTAAAAATATAACATTTGTAAGTAATTATATACTTTTGTACAGTTTTTCCATTCTTCAGTGTTATACGATTTGCTAACTCTCAATGTCTAGCAAGTAATTCACTTTATGGCACATGTTTTACACGGCGAGAATGTTATAACTATGGTGGTACACCATCTGGTACATGTGCAAATGGTCTTGGTATTTGTTGTGTTTGTAAGTATATTATATACAATGTATATAATATAAGTCAAGAATATATTATATTATTACATATAAATATATAAATATTACTTACACTTTTTTTTACAGTTCAAAAGACATGTGGGTCTACTACAAATATAAATAATACATACTTCATTAATCCAGGCTATCCTACTACTTATAAAGGAGGAGAACGTTGTACTATAATAATAAATAAATGTAACTCTGACATATGTCAGGTATTAATATAAATATAATTTATTTTTAATGTAATTTTAATGTGTATCATTATTAAATATCTATTATGTTTACAGATACGTTTAGATTTTATAGATTTTAGTTTTGCCCAACCTGATAAAAATGGAACATGCGATTATGATCTGTTTTTAATAACTGGAGCATCATCATCAGTACCTCGTTTATGTGGAGAAAATTCTAATCAACATGGTATAACTATCAAAAATAATTTGAAATTATAAGAACAATAAATAATTATTATTTTTCATATATTTTACAGTATATGCAGATTTTAATGGAGCTTCCCCAATTACAATTTCTATAGGAACAAATACAGATTATGCATTTGATCGTCGTTGGAATATAAGAATACAACAAATAGCATGCGATTCTTTATGGAGAGGTAGAAAATGAAATTTCATAATTTTCTATTCCTAATCAAATTATTAAAATATTTAAAAAAGATTGGAAATATTATATGGTATATTTTAGCTCCTAATGGATGTTTACAATATTATAAATCAACATCTGGTACTGTAACAAGTTTCAACTATGGTACAACTGTGAACTCAAGATGTAAGTATAAAAACCAGTAATTTTTTTTATGCATATCTGATATATTACATAAAAATATAAAATATTTCAGCACCTGAGGTGGGAACTAGAGAAATGGTTAATTTAAATTATGGTGTTTGCATTAGAATGGCTTTAGGTTATTGTAGTATTCAGTGGTCGCAAAGTGATATGAATTCATTTTCTATTTCTGGAGATATAAATGGTTTAGATCCAACTATAATAGGTAAATTAAATACAAATAAAATATAATAAAACATATAAAGAATGTTGAATTGTTATCATAGGTACTTCTGGAACAGAATCTGGATTGAATTGTACTGATGACTTTGTTATTATACCAAACCCAAGTGAAAATGGTATTCCTGATAATACAGAACGTTTTTGTGGAAATGCTTTTATAACTAAAACATGTATGTATATAAATCTCAATCTCATTTAAGTATATTGGTAGTGATATTAAATATATTGGTAATTATATTACAAGTATGTTTTCATACATTCAGCATTGTATATAATATTGAGATAAACTTCCTATATTTATTTTATTAATATTTCAGCTACTTTAAAACCATTTGTGCTTTACGTTGTTACAAATGACAATGAATTAAATGATGTACAAAATAGAGGTTTTAAGTTAACATACCGTCAATTGCCATGTGCTGTGTAAAGTAAATAATTCATAAACAGTTGAAATTATTTATTGGTTAACTTTGTAATTATGCAATAAATAAAATAAAGTTAATCTGTATAAATTCATAAATCACTTTACAATTATTTTAATATTGTACTACATTTTCTTTTTGAAGAAAATTATATTAAATCACAGAACTCTGTAATGAATAAATTAATCATTTACAAGTGTACTTCCAGCATATGTATCAACTCTTTCTTTCATGGCATTATACCATTTAGACAATTTTGTATTTTTTAATAAGTCCTTAAAAGCAGAACATCCTTCAATACTTTTTAAAACACCATATACTGCAAGATCTGAAAGGTCTGGATTGTGACCACCCTTAAATGGAGTTCCATTTACATGAATTTCTTTTAACCATTTATTTACTTCATCGTACAATGATTGGCGAACATCTTCTTTTAGTCTGTGTCTTTTTTTCAAACGTTTTGCTATCAACCACATAGCACATGCTCCTACATTAACTATTAACATTTGTTCCCATGCTGGGAAATATTCTTTCCACTGACCAACCTGGATTAAAATTTTAATTGTTACATTTTAATAATAATTATTACTTTAACATATATTTTTAAATAGGTAAGCGTACTTACCTCAGAAAACCATTCAAAAGTTTCATATGCTTCACTCAATGTTCTGTATACATTTGGTGAAAGAGTATGAACTAATACATCATCTGTCCACTGTCTCCATTTACGTTCTTCTCTAATGAAATAATAAAATATACATATAAAAAAATATTTAATACATTTAATACATATTAAATATTTTATACATTTTACTTACGTTATAGCATTCATTGAAATATCCTCAGGAGGTATTTTATTGTACATAAGGAAATATTTATTCATAATTTCATATTTAAATTTTCCTTTATTGTCATGCATACCAATATTTGGATAATATTCTACCAATTCTGAGATATTTTGAAATTTATCTTGCATATAAGACGACAGTAATGATATAATCATTGAACTGTCATTCAAAGGTTGATAACCATCTTTTACTTGAACAAGAAGTATTGGTACTTTTTTGTAAGAAGACCAAGAAATTTCTCGTCTCAATACTGGATCCACCTCGATCACATCATAAGATATTCCATAATAATCCAAGAAAGCTCTAACCTAAACCCAATTTTATAAGAATTGTATTATCGTAATAAAAATTATGCATGTATTTAACTTAAAAATAAACATAACTAAAAATATTACCGATTAATATTGTAATATACATTTTAACTGCATACGATTACTTACTTTACAGCAAAATGGACATGTCTGATATTGATACAACGTAAGTTTCAGTCCAGTTGTATCTACAGGAAAAGTGACCTAACAATGAAATAAAGTTATACAGAAGAAATTATAACTTTTATTAATATCCATTAATGCTTATTTATCTTAATAACAACGTAGAGTATTAAAAATACCTTTCTAGATGGTGTAATAGGTGGTTTATATTTCAATATTTGGGTTGGATTTACGTATGTTCCATCTAAAGCTAAATTTTTTCTTTTTTCACTAATTTTATAGAAAGAATAACCTGTTCCTCCTATAACACCAATAGTTGCACCTATAATGCCGATTTTTAATAAATTTTTTGATTTTGGTTGTTGAGCTACTGTACAAAACAACGACGAACGATTATTTATATTAAGATTATCACAATGCTTTAAATATTTATAACTCCTCGAGAATCGTGATAGTTTACACAATGCTATAGCCATTTTTTAAACAATTAACAATTAGGAGACCGGTCAAATATACCATTCTTTATATAAAGAATCAAATATCATTATCAGAGTACTCAAGCTGGTTCCTACACGATGGCGTTGACATCACTACTAAACTCTTTATGAATTCCAATTCTTTTTATAAATAAACAATATTTTTTTATAAAATACTCAATTTAGATAATTTTAAATAAAATCCAAATGATGGCTACTTTAAATGTATTAAATGCATCCAATAAATTTTACAGTACTCTTGCATTGTTTACATGTCTATAATAATACGCAATAATACCGATATTATCACATGTATTAATTTTACATATTAATCAATCTATCAAATCATTTTGAATGCTTTTTCAATTAATTATATTGACAATATATCTGAAAATTTAAAAATTTAAATATTTTTAGCAGGCAAGTAAAAGCTATTAGAAAAATATATTTTGTGCGAATATTGGCAGTACTGTATTATATGTATATGTATAATATATTTACGAATGATGTTAGAAAACGTGGTACATCTTATAAAATATAAAAATTTAAAGGTTAGTTCAAAGCCATTCAAAGAGGCAATATCATCGAACAGTGTAATCTTTGATCACCGATTATCATGAGACCTGTTCAAAGACGTCAACAAGGCCTACAATATGGTTTGTATTTATTATGTATGCAGGCTATAAATTTTGGTGTTGACAAGATACCTCCGGCTACCTTAATTGTAGTGATATTACAGGTAAAACTATAAATTTTGATATACATTAGATGTATTTATATCTTAAGTATAGTACCATAAGTAATGCATTTAATCGTAAATATATGCTTAATTTTTTTAGGCTCTACTTTATACAGGCTTAATAAAAGTTCCATGGAATGCAGAAGATGTATGTATATCAGCAGTAAAATTATTTAAATACCATGATTGGCGCTCTTTTATAGTATCAAATTTCGAACATGGATCGGATATGCATCTTTATTATAACATGGTATCTTTTATACTGAAAGGCTCGTACTTGGAACTTATGTATAGAACAACCAATTTTGTATTATTGCTTGTGTCATTATCATTTGGATGTAGTGCTATGTACGTCTTTTTGGCATATATGCTCATGCAATTCACAGGAGATTATGGGTATTACACAATGTGTGCAATTGGTTTCTCTTCTGTATTATTTGCATTAAAAGTGATAACTATCTGCGAAGAACATGATAGACCTCATGATATTGGTGGTTTAAGGGTACCAAGTAAAATAGCAGTTTGGGTAGAACTAGCATTAATACATCTTTTAGTACCAAATTCTTCATTTGTCGGTCATCTTGGAGGTATATTGGTTGGGTGTTTATATTGCTATACATTTGTTGGCGAATTAGTTGATAATTTAATATATATGGTAACGAGAATTCCTGTTATACACGAAGAACAATTTTATAGGCGACGTAATTTAGGTTTTAGATAAAGCTAAAATTTATAGAAAAATCTAATATTTGTTTAATTTTACATAATTGTTTGATATATGAAAATATATTTTCTTACAAATAACTTATTTATTACAATTTGTAAAAAATTTAAATTCGCTTAAAATATAAATAAGAAAAGTGAAATTGTAATCTCTCTTATATTATAGTGTGAATATATTCTTACATTTAAATCAATATAGCAAAATATATTTATGTTTATACAGATAATAGTTGCGAGTACATTATTGAAGCATAATGTAGGGTATTTCATATTAGTTTATTATTAATTATGCAATATCCATTCTTTTTCTAATTATATTTATTTTAAATAAAAGTACATAAGTTAAATATTTGAAAACTTTTAGATAAAAAAAAGAAAGAGTATAAATATTATAAATATTCATTATACGCAATACTGTTAGTATAACACGTCACAATGTTCATCAATTAAATGGAATGTTACTTTTCTATTTTTATTTTAGGCTTTGCATTATTCAATTTAATATTATTCATAATAAGACCACATACAATGACATAATAATATTATGCCAATAAAGACCATATTACATATAGCATTGATATATCTTAACATTGCTGTAAATGTGACTAGATCAATTATTTAATAATAATTAAATAATTACATGCTTCTAATTCATATATGATGTATATTTTTTTTCATACAAAATTTAAACAAATTCTGATTATTTACTTGTATCACAGTTGAAGCGTACGATACAATGTACATCTTAGTTTTTCACACATAAAACTGAAGTTAATAATTACTTTTTCTTTTAAATGATACATTACCATTGTGAAGTGATACCGTATTAGCAAAAATTACTTTTTTTTTGTACGAAGCAGCACAATAGATAATAATAATATGTGATTACAAAAGTTGACAGAGAAATATGTATTTGTAAAGACTGTAGATTTATTTTATGAAAGCATACATATTTACAAATATTTTACTGCAAAACTTTTACTGCACATGAAAATACATAAGTTGATCTCGTACGAAATAGATCAGTTAAAGCACTTTTTTTACTACTGCATTGAAAAAACTAGTGACAAAAGTATAATAAAAAACATAAATATATAAGTTATCAAAATTTAAACATAACATTTAAAATAAATGTTATTTAATATCTTTTTATATTCATGTGTGACCAGACATGGCTTTATTTACATTTCTAAGGGATCAGAAAATATTATTTTAAGATGATGTGATTTCTCCTTGAGAACAAACTATTAAAAACTCATGTTTTACATAAGATGTAATAAGTATTTAAAAAAACTTTATGTTTTATCTTGTCTACCATACTTATACTCATATACATTTCTTAATCCCTTGAAATATATTTTGCACACAAATTGTGTGAAAAGAAAAAACAAGGACAACAAAAGTTTGTGAAAGTATGAATAACATGATAAATATGTTTGTTTGTTTCGAGTGTGCCATTATTTGTATTTTACTTAAAATTATTTCATATATTACCTGTAAGTTTTCTAAATTATGTTCAGAATGATTTACGATGAATTGCTCTAATACCATCTTCATCATACTCTCTTTTACTAACCCACATTTTCTTAAATGTATCTAAAGAGGCCAAAATAGATCCTCCTATCCAAGTACTGTATAGACGTTCTTGGGGAGCTGATATCTGTCATACATCACATATTGTGTAATTATTTTATGTCAGTGAATACTTAAAAATTAAGCTTTAAATATATTTTATAACAACAGTAATTATCCTAAAAAACTTACCCTGATCTTTATATCCTTTGATGCCATTTTACGAATTTCTGACAATAATCTATCACCAAAACCCTAAACAAAATATGCAATATGTTATAATTAACACACACACACACGCGCGCTTGTGCGTGTTACCATTTACTTCAACGTATACACTATAATTAGTACATACACGAAACAGCGTGGATCCTCCAGATAATACAATATTTTGTAACAATACTTTTCTCAAATCTAAATCTGATTTTTGAATTGAGAACATTAGTACTTCATGAATTCCTTCACACTCTTCTCCAATTAGATCTGGTCTAAAGAGCACTTCAGGAGCTCTAAATCTGGCTGGGCCAATCTATTTTAAGAGAATATATTACTATGATATAAAGTAATTTATAATGTCAACAAAATAAGTAATTTTATTACCTCTAAATGACTTCCATCAGGTAAAACATATTGAAATTTCTCAGTTTCAATAGTTTCCTCTTTTTGTGGATTACTTGCTAAGTAGCAAGATCGTTCTTTAATTGTTCTAACAATTTCAAATTCGGCTGTGGTTTTAAAATTTATACCTTCTTTACGTAGCAACAGTCGTAAATGTCTTGTAACATCTCGACCTGCTATATCTACCCTCATTATACTGTGAGGCATAGCGAAACCTTCATAAATAGGTACCGCATGTGTTACACCATCTCCAGCATCTAAAACTACTCCCGTAGTTCTTCCCGTGGCATATCTATTGATGAATAAAAAGAAAAGATCATACAAACATTTCAAAAATTATATAATTGCAATATTATAAATTTATCACTTACAAACTAAGTACAGCTTGCATAGAGACAAATAGAGCAGGGGCATTAAATGATTCAAAAAATATTTCTGCAGCTTTTTCACGATTTTTTCTAGGATTAAGTGGTGCCTCTGTTAATAAAACTGGATGTTCTTCACAACAAGTTGCTAATTGATCTTTACTATAAACATAAGTCCAGATTCTTTCCATATCGTTCCAATCTGTGACAATACCATGTTCCATTGGATAACGTATAGATAATAGACCACGATGTTCCTCTGCTATTGGCCCCACAAAAAGATCTCCTTCCAAAGCTCCAGCCATAACACGTACATGCTTTGGTCTTCCAATACTGTAAGAAATTACAATGATAAAATATTAAAATACTAACATGAGTCTATAAGAGTGATAACACTTGAATTTATAACAGTCTAAAGAATGCTTAACAGAAAACTCTTACAATATAATAAGTATTGCCTAAGACTATCAAAATTTGCTACTCTTCGAATGACAAGCTTGAAGTCGCCACCTGTCATTAACCTCTAAACAAAGAGAGTTTCACTATGAATTTTAATGAACCAGTACAAATTAATGGACTTACTAATTTGAAAACCTGCATTTTGGTAATTGGTCACCTGCGAAACCAGCCTTGATAACACCAGAACCCTAAATAAGAAAAATTTTTTCATAAAGGCATTATCGATTTTAAATTGCAGAACGCATTCGCATTCAATGAAAATATCTCAATTTTACAGTAAAATCGATATGGTACTAATATAGGAATAGAAAAAAATATGTAGTATAATTAATTTTATTCTATAATATACTTATGATATATGATATTATATCCAAATATGTAGAAATGTCGACAAAGTTTACGGCCGACAATATGGCCTGACTCAGAGTTTGACACATTTGCAGAACGACAATGAGGATTCGCCTCCATTTAATCATACACAATCAAACACTCACATTGTCGATTACCACAGGTTGATTGACAATCATGTCATAGGGCTCCATAATTAGTAGAAATATAGTTTTAATCTAAAAACTTCAAAAATTGAAGATCGTATCCCTGCAGTCACACACCTATTCTTTAGATGAGCTCTGACGAGCTCTGAAAGAAATTATCGATTATTCCGCGAGAGAGAAATCACATCTCGAATCTCGCATGCGAGATTCGAGATTACCTGGTCATACACTCGAAATTCAATTATTTGTTCGAATAATTTAAAGAGATTTTTAATAACACAAAAGCTTCATGGAAAAATGCTAAGAAGAGAAAAAAATTATAGAATATTAAAATTGAAGTATGATAGTAAATATATTTATTTAAAGTAAATTACAAGTAAATTTGAACAATTCACAGCCAGTGTCTGAAAGTGGCAAGTACGTTCTTATTACGTTAAATCGTAAATTAAACATTGTAATTTCAATTATTTTTTGGATTATATAATTTTATTTCAATTACTTTAATAAACTCTTTTGTAATAAAAAACAAATTCTTCTTCATTTTATATAGTTACAAATTTGCGTATTTTTAAAGTATTACGAGTTAATACAGAGTGATAAAAAATAAATCTACATTAATATATACATTTTTAAATTGGGTGTTAGAAAAGAAAGGATAGAAATATATGTTTATAATTAGATAACATATTACAACATAAATTAAAGTAAGTTATTATATAATATCTAAAATATTTTTGGAATAGGACCTGTATAATGTTTGTGTCACTGTTGGTTCACGCCACATTCACATTATTCTATGTATATTATAGTATTGTGTATAACTAGTACAATGATAATGAACATATATATTTGCCATATAAAGTGTGGACAGATCAATGCTATAATGTAGACTGAATTTTCTATTTTCTAGTTATTTTTGGTAGCACTATATAAATAGACAATTACACACAAATATACAATTATTTAAATATTAAATGAATTGTGCTGTACAATAATTTATATACTATTTAACAAATAAAACTACATATGAATATCAATATATTTAAAAACAAAACAAAATTAAAATCAATTTATTATTATTATTATTATTATTATTATTATTTTAAAAGTTTTTGTTACAAGATGTAAAAATCTTCATTAACTTGAAGGAACTGTCTTTTATTTCTTCTTTCCTTTTAATTATGTTAGTATCTAAGAATATGTTATATTTCATGAGTAATAAAATAATCTTCAATAGATTTCTGCCATAAGTAAAACTACCAATGACGTCCAACCCGTAAATGGATGACTACCTTTTCCATTACCTAATGTATCTCCGTAATTTTCCCATACATAACCACTTTGTTTGTATTGTTTAATAACATTTTGTATTATATTATGTCTCAGATCGTCATACACTTTTTTTGCTTTTGATTGGAAAGGTCCTTCAATTTTCGAATAGTGATGAGCAGCTCGAACTGTTAAATAATTTAAATTTATCCAAACAGTACCACGCCAATAGGGTGGATCATGCTCAGTATTGTATTTCATATAAAATGGCGATGTTTTTGCAAGTGATCTTAATCCATATTTTGTCCAGAGAAGATCAGGATCTGTTAGGTCTTGTAGAACTTTTTCTAGTTGTAGAGAATTAGGGTCAATAATGTGTAAAATAAAAGGAAATAAGGATACGTAGCCAAAAGAAGAATCAATGTATCTTAAAGTTGGATCATCTAAGACAACTCGAATCATTTTTGAAGGTTGTACATTAGGTTTTAAAGAAGGTCTCTTCAAAACGACTTTATCTGTATGAAGACCATAATCAGAGTAAGTTTGTGTATTAGGTGACCAATGTAGTTTATTTAATAAGTTATTATCAGATAAGTAATGAAATGTCTCTTGGTATTTATTATAAGATTGATTCAAGATTTCAGTAATTTTAAACATAACATTTGCAGCGAATGCAATCCAACAACGTAAATCAACATGTCGTTCATGAATATTTGGGTGTGAAGCTCTAGGATAATCATCTAATCCAGATGTAAGAGTTTTTGGATTTAATTCTCTGATGGTTTTGGCATCTCTACCACGCCATCTATATGTACTCGGTAATTCACCAATTTGTGTCGTATTAAACCAATTAAACCAAGCTTGAAGACGTGGATATAATTTGTCAAGAAGATGAAAATGCTTACTTAACAATTCTTGTTGTTTATGTTCGATAATATAATATAAAGTCAAAAAGAATGTTGGAGGATTTGCATTCGTATTCATCTGCGTTACGAATTCATCTGGAACTTTTGCCAATGCTTCAGAACCTAAGATCATTTCTCTTGGTATCCAACCTTCAATGTTCATTAAATCAAACCAATGACTTATAATATCTAGTTCAATTTCTAAGTCCCATGCTGAAATAAGTAAGCCATGAAATCCTTCATCCCATAAAAAACCACGAGGGAAAAAGCTTCTACTAGGTACCGCAGTATATAAGGGTGCTTTCCAATAAGGCACAGGACCTTTGGTATGAACACTTTGAACTTGAGAACTTCCATAGAAATAACCTATAGAACCTATCATGTTAGAAAATGCCATTTTTGCAAAAGAAATTTCTTCACTGGAATAACCTTTAGATTTTAATTTAAAAGTACTTTCAAATTTTTCATCAAATAATTTGCGTTGCTTTTGCAATGCTTGATCATAAACATCTTTACTGAGTTTATTTAATCTATTAGTAAAACTTTCTGATTCATAATTAATTTCAATTTCAAAAGGAACTTTCCCTGTTACTTGTGTAACAATAAAATTTGGTTTTTCCTTAGTTCCATCTGGCAATAATGAAAGTTCTTCGCCAGATAATACTATATGTTCTTTGTTAGCTCCTTTATATGATGCTATTCTTAGATTCTTAAGAACAGTTTCCTTTAAAGCAGTTAAACTTGGTGATATTGTTGATAAGAATGAATGTTCTTCTATGGTACCTTTTGTGGTATGTATATTAATATTAAAAGAGCCTAAACCCTGTGTATTTCCTATCATTCCTGTTAAACTATTGTCATTATCACTATTCACTTCAATCCATCCTTCAGTATTTTCTTCAGTAGCAATATAAAATAGCAAAGAGATTTCATGTTCAAGTTTTTTTGAATTTTTAGAATTTACACTAATTTTTGTTGTCCAATCTCCACCATATTGACCACTTAATCTTTTAACAAATGTTGTTGTTAAAATTACAGATGAATCTACTATTTCTTGGACTCCAAATGTCCTTCCATCATGTTCCAACCAACCATATCTATAATTAAACTTAATTAATGTATTTCATCATAAATAAAAAATTAAGAAACAAAAGAGCGTCATTATATTACCTATCTAAATTATCACCCTGTTCACACCAATGCCTAAGTCCAGTACCATCCTGCCGTAGATGTTGCGGAGAATACCACATTAGTCCAGTTACCAAAGAATGTGGATCTCTCGTTTTCATTCCAAAATAAACATTAGGTCTATATGTACCCCAATATCTATCTGGTACATCCAAACCAGTCATGGTTACCAGCTAAATTATATTCAAAACTAATTTTAGTTAATCCAGTAAAACGTTTAAATAGTGTAAATATTTATTTAAAGAAAATTCCATACCTTTTCTATATTGTATGGTGTATTTACTCTAGTTTCAAGATAACCTTTATAGCTGAACCATGCAGCAATGCCAATACACGCTGCAGTAATTATTGAATTAAATATTGGCAATTTAGTTTTGACATCTTTTTTAGTATTAAACTGATTGTTGGTTGATTTACTTTTTGGCCTTATCTTTTCTTGAGTTTTAATCTTAGCCATTTTTCTCTTTAAAAAAACAAAAATATTATTTTCACAGTGTTATTATTATTATTATTATTCTTTTTTAAATGTTATATTATAAATGTACGAAACGAAAAAATTAGAATGATATGAAATCTTTAATGATTACCGAGTTTTTAAATTGATTATAGGTTATAGTATATACTTAATGATTAATGGCTGTTTTTAATATTATAAAACCATTAGGTACTATGTTTACTTTTATTAAGTAATAAATTTTAGAAATCAAATGTATAATGACACAATGTATATAACAGTATCCGTAAATTACACGTATGAAACAGTGCTTAGAAAAAGTGTATATACCGCATGTAGAGTACTATCAAGTACTGCGTTACCAGATTACATTTTATATTACTATACATCCGTTGCTTATGGATAAGATAAGATTCAATCAAATCAAATCAATGATTACAATAAACATACCAAAAAATATAATAATTTATCAATAAAATTTACTGCATTATATTCTGGATAATTTACAGACAAAAATATTAACTATCGAACATAAGATGTATAAGATGTAGTATCATGTGAAGTAGTACGAACGCATAATTTTTTTATTTAACAATATTTTATACATAACGAATATATTCATCTCCAATAAAAACCATACGATTTTTAATTGAAATGATTTTTATCAACTAACCGTCAAATTTGTCTTTTAAGGCTGCTTACTAACCCTGGTTTTATAATGGTTTACGCCATCAATGAGAATAGGTGAAATTCTTGGCCGACTTTGATGAACAAGGTCTCATATTAAAGATAAATTTTTCGAATATGGTTCTTACGAGAAGAACCTTAGATAGGACCGTCTACGATTTTTATGAGCTTTCACGCAGTGAAAGAGGACGGAAAATTACCAAACACGTGTATCTTCTTAGACGTAAATATTCGACGGTTTTCGAGAAAATTGATCATTTTTAAAGAACTACTCGTGTTGCTTTCGAAACAATCGAATCCGCAGTGCAGCAGTTGAGGCGTTGATGTATCATTTTTGCACCCCATGTTCAAATCCATCAGTGATTTTTTTTCTTATTCGTTTTATTCTTTATTGTGAATATTATAAATAAACGCTACATATTAGAATGTTTCATAAGTTTCTTCGTGATCCATCGCATAAATGCTCCCAGGGCTAATACCTGGAGGGGGGCTCAGGTACGTATCCAGTATAATTGTATAATATACCCTATTAAGGCTGTTCATCACCTTTTGTTAGAAGCGTATGACTTCAGCGACAGGTATGGACAAAATATGAACTACAAACGCAAGCGGGAATGATGTTTACCGTATGTAATAATCGGTATATAAGCTTATGTTGGTATATCCCTATTTTATTTACATATGCGTAAATAACAATTGATTTCGTGTAGGTTAAAGTGAATACTGTAAGTAGGCTGTACATTTATACACTTCAGTCCCCCATATGTAAATCTTTTTTCGTGATAAAAGCATAAAGAATAATAAATATAATTAACACATACGATAATTAGTATATAAATTTGCGAATTTAAAGAAATTATCTTTGAATTTAATCATATTTTATCTCTATTTTCCTGTAGAAGTATTATTGGCGATGTAAAGTATTACTACTTTAGTGTTTAATCAAAATTAGATCGAAGAGATTTTAAAAGTACATTGAAATATACGGCCATTTGTACGGTAGTACCCGCACCGCGTGATTTACAATCAGATTTCAATGTAACGCAAGTACTACTACCGACCCAGGTCTCACCACGTGGAGGTTGCTGCATTTGGAGATCCACGGGCCAACAGTGACTCTACTCTAAAATTCGCGGTCGCAAGATAATCGAATTTTCGAGCAAACAAAACGTAGTCCCCGGTAAGACTTTTAACCGCGTCCGTGAACACTCACTCGCGCGAGTATTAAAACAACGGTGACTCTTAGTTGAAATTCGGAATGACATAAGCTACCGACTAATTCGGATTCCTACGTTCAACAATTCACAGGACTATGATTATCAAGTAATTAACGATTATCAGTAGCTATGTACTACACTACTATGTGGCATCGTTCGTGTATCCCGAATCTCGAACTATACTACGAAGTCCATGACAGAGACTTTTAATCGCGCCCGAACACCCACGCGAGTGTTAAAAAAACGGTGACTACTCTAAAATTCACGTTTCAGGATCCAGGCTTCTTAACTAACAGGAAGTATCAGACTCCGCTTACGGACAGTTCCACCTTTCAACTCCCTCAGTTTCAAACAAACAAAAGCGGATTATCAAGCACGACTGTTCGTGCTTTCCGAGTTTCTAACGATAAAAACGTAGTCCTCGGTATTACTTTAAATCGCGTCCGCGACACTCACGTGAGTTGTCAGTAAAACGGTAACTCTACTCTACAATCCGCGTTCGCGAGTTAATTCGATCGAATTTTCGAGCAATTAAAACGAAGTCCACGGTAGGACCTTTAATCGGGTCCGAACATTCACGTGAGTTTTATACAAACGGTGACTTTACTCTACTATCCGCGTATCCGGGGGTGACGAGCAATCAAACGAAATTTAATCGCGCCCGCGAACACCCACCCTTGTGCCAGCCGACACAAGCTCATGTGTTTTCCCTATCCTTCCCGTATTATCGAGTAAAAATCGATGATGAATCTATCCCTCGATGATTCCTTGATGATCCCTTGATGATGTCTCGATGTTCCCTCGATGATTTTTTTCCCTGGAAAAAAAGAAAAGAAACACAAGTAATACGAAATAAAATAGAGAGACCAATAGAAATAAAAGGAAAAAAAGAAAGCGGGAAAATAAAAAGAAGAGAAAGACAAAACGTGTGCACAGGTTGCAACGACGAAACGTAAGAGAAGAGGTGGGCATATTGAATATCGCTCCACCCGATCAAACTGGAGTACAAAAATCTAGGATGGTGAAGAGAAAGAGAAGAATCTTCAGATAAAAAACAAGGTCATCGAAAGAAAAGAAAACATCCCGCACAATGGTCCACACCCATGTGCCCCACCCATGGATCCCACCTGAGACTTATAAGTAATAATTAATAAAATTAAATACTAATAAATAAGAGTGACAGACATGTTATCTGTGCGTTTCATTTCAATTCGATAGTACATCTATTAATCGATAGTATATGATAGTACATGTATACAATCATTATAACGTCGTTAGCATTCTTAGGAATGTCCTCTCGTTTAAATATTAATTAATTATACTTTATGTATATCATATATTGTTTAAATGTTAGTAAAATAATCTTATTTATTAATTATTCCTTCCCGAGTTCGCGATCCCAAGGACTGGAACTAGCTAAAAAAAAAAAAAAAATAAGGAAAGAAAAAAGAATATATTAATACTGTGAAAGATAAAATTTTGAAAATAATTTAACTTAACCGAATAAAAGTAAAAGAAAATGAAAAATTCTGGACACCGATCTAAAAAAATAGTATTTTTTCTGAAAGAAATATTATATTAGTAACGCTTGGCAATACTTGAAGAACTTGGCACTCATCCTGTTCCACATGTTTCAGCTCCACGTGCACCTTTATTCGGTGTAGTTTTAATGCTCCCCATAATTGCCATATCTTATACGTATAGTGACTATGACTATAAACTAAATAAAAATAAGAAATATATTAATTATGAAAGACAAAAGTATGAATTTGGTTTAACATTAAGAAAAAGAAAAAGCGGAAAATGTATGAAAATCGAGTAGAATGATTAAAATGAAAAATATCAAATAACCCTAAGGACCTTGGCACACTTCCTCGTGTTCTCGTTTCAGCTTCCTGTGTACGTTGGTTCAATGCAATTTAAGTAGTCCCAACGATTCGTGTCTGGAAAGAGAGTTTCGAAGTTCACGCGCGTTCCCGTATTTTTAATATTTAAACGAATGTACTATTGTTTAAACATAAATTAATTTTATTCCGCGAACATTAGAGATTGTTTAAATAATTGAGAATTTATCGGAAGTATTGATTTATTAGTTCTTCGGCGTATAGACTCTTCTTTGCTTCGAGCCCTAACCAACTGCTATAGAGAAAATGCAACTCTAACTCAACTCTAACGCAACCCTGAAAAGAAAAATCGTGAAAGCTTAAGGAGATGAATGATAATTAGTATATTAATTGTTAAAAATCATGTGCTAAAAATTAATTAACTTATTCTAGGGCCTACAAACTCTGATTCTACAAGTCTTTTTGTCTTTTATCAATGACTCTACTCGACTTTCATCTGTCAGAAGCAATGACTCTATCGAAACTTTTCTTTAATCAATTAATATTTATTAAATATTTAATTAATAGTTATATAATAATATAATGCAAACACTTGGACGCTCCTTCTTACAAGCGATCGTTTTAATCGCTATAATTTAAAATTATGCAAAGTATCGTTCGTAATCCAGAGACTATCCATCGCGAGTGTCTTCTTGTTCATTCTTTATTCAAATTCATGTATATGGATTCTTTAATATTATCGCGCGAGTAAAACATTTAAAAATCAATTAAAATATTCGAAAATTGTTAATAATTATAAACGCGTTTGAACAAGAAGACCCTATCCTGATATAATAAATAAATCAAAAAAACTAAGAAACCATTTACGAGTAAATCTCCGAAGAAATTTACTCGTGGTCACTCAATGCTCTTCCACTACTAATTAATTACAACCAATCGCTCATGTCGATTCGGACCTTTCGTCCTCGACATGATTGAGCGATCGGAGGAACTTAAAAATTTACTCACTACTTATGAAGTTCTGCGATGACTCCAAAACACTCGTCTGCGATTTAGGTCGACATCGAAGTTGGTCGAGATCCTCTTCAATGATGCACTGACTCTATTACGCGATAGTTATTTTTTAACGAACGGTCACTGACTCTACTTCGCGAAACTCTATTGTCTTTTATATATACAGTCTGTGCGACTTTTAAAAAAGCATTATACTTTGCGAACGAACACTGACTCTAACGATTGCATTGCACGCAGTCACTGTAAAAACACTTGTTGTTTAAATCGCGAAACGCGAAGGAACCAACACTGCTTCTACTTCGCGACATTTTTAATTTAGCGATAGAAACACTCGATTAATTTCATTGCTACGCGCGCGATTGCAATGATGTTCTGAAACAGAAAAATACAAACGATCTAATTATTAGTATAACTAGTATATCAATAGTATCACTGTTATAATCAGAAATTGTATAAATTATTCAAGATATGTATGACATAGAAATATAGTTACTTAAACTTTTCGTTGAGGCGTGCAAGAAAGACATCCTGGGAGAGCTTCGATGATTACTCGTCCGAATTCAATGGAAGACTGACCAGTAGTCGTTTATGTTTATATTTATGTATATATTATACAAGGCCAACTACCCCGAGATAAAATTTTAAAGTATTGAAATATTTAATCGAAATTATTTTAAGTTTCTCGCGCCTTCCCGTATTTTTAATGTTTAAAGAATTTTACTATTGTTTATATATTAATACATTGTACCAGTGTACAATAGAAATTGTTTAAATAATTTAGAAATTATCGAAAGTATTAATTTCTAAGTTTTCGCATTTAGAACGAGAGACTTTCGATGTTATCGCATCGAACTCTAAAAGAGAACTGACTCGGTTATTGTCAAAGTTAATTTTAAGATTGTTTATGTTTATATTATTCAAGGCCAACTATCCCCAGATAAAATTTTAAAGTATTGAAATATTTAACCGAAATTATTTTAAGTTTCTCGCGCCTTCCCGTATTTTTAATGTTTAAAGAATTTTACTATTGTTTATATATTAATACATTATACCAGTGTACAATAGAAATTGTTTAAATAATTTAGAAATTATCGAAAGTATTAATTTCTAAGTTTTCGCATTTAGAACGAGAGACTTTCGATGTTATCGCATCGAACTCTAAAAGAGAACTGACTCGGTTATTGTCAAAGTTAATTTTAAGATTGTTTATGTTTATATTATTCAAGGCCAACTATCCCCAGATAAAATTTTAAAGTATTGAAATATTTAACCGAAATTATTTTAAGTTTCTCGCGCCTTCCCGTATTTTTAATGTTTAAAGAATTTTACTATTGTTTAAATATTAATACATTGTACCAGTGTACGATAGAAATTGTTTAAATAATTTAAAAATTATCAAAAGTATTAATTTCTAAGTTTTCGCGTTTAGGAAGAGAGAGTTTAGATGTTATCACGACGGAATCCGAAATAAAACTGACTCGGTTATTGTCAATGTTAGTATAAAGAGCGGTTATGTTTATATTATGCAAGGCCAACTACCCTGAGATAAAATTTTAATGTATTCGTACATTTAACTGTAATGATTTTAAGTTTCTCGCGAGTTTCCGTCTTTTTAATGTTTAAACAAATATACTGTTGTTTAATTATTAATTAATTGAACTCCTCGATCAATAGATTTTCATTAAATAATCGAAAAATTATCGAAAGTATTAATTTATAAGTTCTCGCGTTTAAAAATATAGTGTTGATGTTTACTATTCTGGAACCAAGAGAAAATTGACATGAAAACTCCCAAAGTTAGTCGTAAGTTTGTTTTTGTTTCAATATTAAATAAAGACAATGACTCCGAGTTTAAAATTCAACTGTATTGAAATTATTATTTAAAAAATAAATATTATTTCTGATATTATTAACCAATGAAAGTTTATTAATATATCAAATTTTGAACATTTAATGTAATCTGAATAATATGTATACATAAAATATTTATAGTCTGAGAATAAAGTAATGAGAAATTTGTTTAAAAAAAAGGCTTTATTCACATATTTGGTCTAATACTCCTCTATTATTATAAAATAATAAACACATGCTACTCTCTGAAAACAATATTGAGGTATATCATATGACACTTCTCTATTAGTGATCTATATATTCAAAAAAGTATGATCTGTGTATGTTTCTCAGTTACTTGTTCTAGATGTGTTTGCATTTTCACAAATATAAACATTACTGTCACGCAATGACAATCTTTTTCGTTATAGATAAACACAAAGGGATAAAATATAATAATTAGAAAGAGAAAATAGGTAGCATCTGTTTAAAAGTATTTACTCATATAGACGACACAATGTATTATTGACCCATGAATATTACATTATATATATGTTTTATATTCTATTATCAATGTTGTTACATTGATATAATTTTTTCCCCAAATCAAAACTTACACTTAAAATCTTAGATCGCTTAAATATATTTTTAAAAACTTCAGTAAAACAACACTTTATATACAATATTGGCAATGTATCTTCTTTTTTGTTTTTCTTTTTTTTTGTTTTTCTTGATCATTTATATCAAAAACCAAAGACTTTTGTTAACATGAACAATCGAATATAAGTCTGCCAATAATAGTTTTATTATAACATTTTGAATAATAAACAATGCTCTGAATGTATGCATTCATTGCAATAAATTTAAAATTACACAGTATAACTTACATATGTTTTATGCTGAACAACAATATAGTGACTCATTATAAGTAACAATGATATAACAAATTTAACTTTTTTAGACATAGAAAACTTAAGTGTAGTAGAACATTAGGTCCATAAAATCGTTGTTTGTGTAAAAGGCATATAATTCAATATATATGCATATATGTATTAAGTGCCCTTTTTAACGATTAATGAGTTTATACTCAGAAAGAAACAAGAAAAAAATTATATTTTATTTACATAGGAAAGTCATTGGTATGATGATACCACTTATACTAGAATACTTTTCATAATTGTTATATATCAGTTTTGATAGTAAATATATTACTGTAACATTAATATATTTATCTATATATATATGTATAGATATATGTATGTACTCACATATATACATACATATATAAATAAACACACACATATATATATAGCTTATCATAGCACATATGATTTGCTTATATTAACAATTCTATCTCTTAAATTTGTTCTCAAAAACTATGTTAAATCTAAATAATTAAATGAATAACTATAAAAGGAAGTTAAGCAAAACATATAATTAAATATGGTTTAAATGCTTTCTCCTTGCGTCCAACTTATTTAATGATAAAGTGATAATGTGACTAATATTATTATCATTTTGGTGCATAATATTGCTTTGTCTTTGGCTTGTCATAAATATATTTTAAGAACATAACACTAAATATAAATACATTTTGAACAATGCTAATGAAAATTTGTTGTATAATTTGTAAACTAACGATGTGTGTATAAAATGTTTAACTTTGTTTATTGCAGACAAAATCAGTAACAGTAATGAATATATCTTTATAAACTTGGATAGTAATATTAACAGTATTATGTATTGCGATATGAATAAATAACAAATTTTGTTATGTCATTTAGGAATTTGGTTGAATGTTAACATGTCTAGTGTCGTTTTTTTTCTACAGACAAAATTACAAGTATGTTCATGAGAATATTTTAAACTAGAAAATTAATAGATATGAAGAAACGTTCGATTAAACACGAGCTAATGTAATAGCTAATGCATATTTTTTATGCTAAATGTATTTTTTTTATTCTACATTAAGATCATTATGCATTCGTTTTTTTCTTATTAATAATCCATATAATTATAAATGTATTTTTCTACTTAGATGATCTATAAAAAAAAAAGAAATTTTAAGGAATGTATTTTTTTCTATTTTATAGCATTAATTTTTTATCGATGTTACTAAACTTGACTGAATATTTGAAATATATTCTTCCTCAAATTATTACTAATTATTATATGATTTTAATATCAAGCTGTCATACCTGTAGTTTACTGTGAAATCTTTTTGCACATCTGTATACATATATTTATATTTCTTATACATATATGTGTGTATATATATCGAAAAAATGATTGATTGTGTTCAGTTGGTATGGTATTATGTATTATTTAATTTAAATTTTAAGTGTATACTATTATTAATTCTCTCTACTTTTCTTAGCTGATGATAAATGGGGACATGTAATACTTGCAGTTTTATAATATACATGAATCATTACACTTACTACCTTATTTAACAAAACATAATTCATATCGAATTAAATCACAGTATAATAGATTTTCTAATGGAATACATATATGTAATAGAAATTAAAATTTTCAATTATTTACTATCATGTTAACAATAATAATCTGGATTTTAAAGAGACATTAAAAAGTATTGCATGATTCATGAAATGATATTATATCTTTGCAAAAACTTGAAGTAAATACTTATAATAATATATTTATAATTATTCAAACATTTTAAAAAAGAAATATGTTGTCACTTACACCGCTGATATTCATAAAAATTATTTATGATTTTTGTTTATAGCATGTGTTCAACTTTCATGTATCATGCTTCAAACTTGAATTATTACTGTATTGATACAATCAGGCAATTATATTATCATTAAAGTTTCTTTTTACAATTAGTAACATATAATCTCACTATTTCCTTTGACATACAATTTTCTCTAAAAGAAAACAAAAATATTAAACATTTATATTAATGTGTTTTCTTTAAATATAGAATTATTTTTTTAATTCTATAAACAATATAATTTAAAATTATATAAACAATATTTATGAGAATAAATTGTATATGAAAATTATATAATCAAAAGATATTATTAATTAAAATTAATTATGTCTTAGCAACATAATAGATCATTATTTGTGTTATGAATTATCTACAAAAGTTATAGTACTCATACAATACAGAATGTAAAGCTTAATATCATATCTTAGAACATGATAAGCTAGAAGTAAAATGCAAACAAGAACAATTTTCATATTTTCGTTTCACAAAAAATATAAATTTGTAAACAATTCATAATGATTTTTGCGGCCAGCGCATATATGATTGAATACCATGTAACAGATAACTAAGAGAATGTTGTATTCTTATTTCTTGATTCCTTCGTATTAACTTTGACATTCACTTAATATCATTTACTTAACATCCAATTGCCTTGTCTCTTAAGATAGGAATTGACAATATCACAACGCAAGTGGACAGACAGATCAGCTCATTAGTTATTCCATACTTCTGCAACATGTACTGTATCTTATTCATTTGCTTTAAAGACTTGAGTCATATTTTATTATAATATAAAAATGGTTCAATAAAACTTTTTAATTTCAGATAATTACACTTATTCACAGAAAAATAAAAATTATTAGTTTATGTATAAAAAAATAAAAAATATAGCTAAAGATTTTTTGTATATATATGTGTAAATTTTAAATGATATTATATAGAAAAATACTCCACTTTAATAACCAAGTTAAAGATTATTGTTTTGACACAAGTCATTATGCAGAGGTATGAAAAATGTATTAATTGTAAGTAGTGAACTACTTACAAATTAATATTAATGTGCTGATTTGACTGACCAGTTGCGTTGATTACGGTTCATTTTCTTAAACTATCTTTACTACTTGCTCGGCTGGTTGAAGCTGTGCTAGATTCACCTGGACCACCAGCACCACCAGTATCTCCATTAATACTGGATCCAGCAAGTGATGCTGTTGGAGTTACTGAAGCAGAACGCCTTCGTACTTTTGTTAATGCTTTATCTAACCTTTGTATAAAAGCATCAACGTCTGATCTTTTCATACCTAAAGCTGCAGCAACAGTTAGGTACGGTACTGGATAATTACTGTTATGAGCCCCCCATCCTAAAAATACGATTACAAAATATAGACAAATGTTCAATGAAAAACAAGGAAATACGATAATAATGATTATAACCTTCAAACTTGTGCGAAACAATGTGCTTAGAGTCCGTTGTAGTGATTACTCTAGTACCACTAACATTACGAAGGAATAACATTGATCCTAGGGTCGTAACTTGCTTATTATCATGCTGATGACTTAAACACTGTAATGTCATCCCCATTGATATTGGATTTCCTTTTGTATCTAATAAACGTTCTCCATGCCTTGATGCTAATTTTCCAAGTTCCTCTTTAAGATAAGAATACATTTCTTTACGTTCGGCAATAAGTTGCTTATAACCTGCTATGCCAAGGCTCAATAATGTTATCATAACATCCATGGTAGAACTAGCACTTGCACGACCTGGATACATTTTTGATATACGATCCAAAAGATTTTTATCAAATGATCCAATTACTGCACCACCCACGGGTACAAGAAAATTTTTATCTGTACTTTGAACAAATGCATCAACGCGACCCTTACGAGATGCCTCTTGTATGAGACGCATACATCTTGTACTCTGTAACCTTTTAACAATATAGTAAAGTGTACTTAATTTTTACCTGTATGAGAAATATTTAGGAACCGTTAAAAGAACATTGCTAAATTCTTACCCATAAGCATTATTTACTAAGTGGGGTATATTATATTGCGTACACAAAACTGCAATCAAATCAACTGAATCACATGCTCTAGGTGCAAAGCAACTTGTCGTTGTAAGTACACAAGCTACACTTTCTCCAAGAGCTACCATCTGGGCTTCAAGTCTTTGCATATCTGTTTTTAATTCATCTCCAACTATTTGCATTTCAATTACTACAGGTTCTAAACCTGCTGTAATTATAGACTTGAAACTTGATTTTTGATCGATTCGAGGCCATAAAACATACTTTGCTCGTGGTCTACCTTGTTTGAGAGTCAACATACATAGTACTAAACTCATGCCTGTAGCCATAGGAGATAAGAAACAACCAGCTATACTTTTTACGCCTACAAATATAAATATTTAATTACATTTTTCTAAAAAGAAAATAATTTAATATAGAAAATATTCCTTTTCTTACCCATATAACGTATCACTTCCAGTACCAGAGCATTTGTCAATTTATACATGAGACTGCTACCAGCAGCTTTCGGTTGTACTTCTTCTAGATCACCAGATCTACCAATTCCATGTCCCATGCGAAAATGTCTCCTTGCTACTATATTTGATGCAATTCTGGCTTCACGTTCTCCGACACTACAGTTAGAAGGAAAATTGTTGCTATCCATTTGCGAGAGATCAGAGAGAAAAGCTTCTATTGTTGCGTCATCCCATCCCTCTTCTGGCCATTGTCTCTATGTTTTGTGAAAATTTATAACATACATTTCTATTCACGAATAGAAATATATAATTTGATATAGTATTTTATATCTACAAGTAATACATACATGTTCAATAAAATGTCTTATATGGTTTTCGCGAGTTTTCTTTGCATTTAAACCTTGTTGCACATACGTAGAAGGTATAAGCTTTTCTGCCAAACTGAACGCTTGATTATTCATTTTTCAGACTGGCTTAATACTTTTACTTTGCAAATATTATGTAGATCGATGTCTTAGTACACCATTGCTTGATAATTATTAAAAGAAATTGCAATGAATTATTATTGATATATTATAAAGAATTGTATTTTACTTATAACTATTATTTTATAATAAGATCAACAAATATTGTGTACCGAATATTAATCATATTTACACAAGTTTAAAAGCATGTGCAAAAAAATTACACTTATAACAAACCATAATTAATTCTTCATTTAATGTAAAATAAATCTATATTGAATGATAATATGTAATGAATAAAGATAATTAATAAATCTAACATATAAAATAAATAAATAAATATATAATATTTATTAAAGAGAATAATTTTTTGATAACAATAAATAATAAAATCAACTAATATAGAGTGAGCATCTATTACAATGTAATGTTAGATCCTAGAATTATTGTAGAAAATATATTCTGAATGTAAAAACATATATAAAATATCTATTTTTTTTTTTTTTTTTTTTTCTATATAAATGAATAAAGAAGACTAATAAAACACAAATGGGATATGTGGAAAAGAAATTTATTAAAAAATCGGTAACAAAATAGAAATAACTTGATGAAGCCAATATTCGTATAGTACAAAAATGAATATTTATTTATATATAAATAAAAATAATACTAATTACATGACAAAAAATATGACGAGAAAAATAGAGCACATTAAATGTTAGAAATAACAATGATAAGTGCGTAGTACTAAATGTAATAAAACATATGATAAAAAATGAGATAACACATACACACACGAGTATATTACAAAATTATAGTGTCTTTTTAATATTCCACGATAAACAAGTAAACAAACAAATAAATAAATAAATAAATAAACGAATAAACCAAAAAAAGAATGTTCCTAAACAATTTCATTTTCTTTCTCTCTCAACAGACACGCACACACACACTCTCTCTCTCTCTCTTTCATTATCTCACATGGAGAGGAAGGTTATGTTATGTCATCGCACTAATTGGGTCCCTAAAGGATGAAATATTAAATTCTGAGAAATATTGAGAGAAGAATGAAGTAGGAAAGAAGAGTCGTAACGCAAGGGTTTCGATTGTCGAATTATCATGCGATGAAATTTCATCAATTCTTCGATGAGACGCTTTTTTAAAATACAACACGTTCGTAGGACGAATTAAGAGTCGACGTAGAAGTAAAAAAATTCACCGATTAAAAAGTGGGTTGGGCCGCAAGCCCAAGAGAGTCGAAGTTACGTTATCTTCCCGCTCTCCCGATAGAAAGCATACCCCAAATAATACGTAGAGAATGTCGAGATCTCGAGGATAATTCATAAAAAGAAAAAAATATATTTTTGAAAAAAAGGACTACATGCGTTGATACCCCACGTTCGTACAAGCCTTCCAAAGGATTGTCAAAACGATGGACAGAGGCGGTAGTCCAAGACGGATTTATAGGTTATGTTACGTCGAGGTCACCTAAATCGGATTAATTTTACGCAACAGAAACGATGCAACGTAATTGCTCGTGCACAGGAGAGTCGAAGTCTACGTTCCAATCGTGCTCAACACGATGAGTACTACGGACGCGTGGAAGTTCGCGAAAATTGCGAAGTACGGGCTTTTACCTCGGATTTTGGCGTTCGGGCAACGGCGGACGGACGGTTTACACACGGCGCTACGGACGAATTCGTCGTCCGTCGCCTCGACGAGTCAAAGTGATCCGCGTCTTATCCGCGCTTCGACCATCCGGCAGGTGCAAATCATTTCTCTGATAATTATATTATCATCAGTACATACCATCTTCTTTTTCATTTTTCGATCATACATCGATCGGTTACATCGATCGAAGGGATATGCGTCAAGTTCGATCGTCATCGATCGAATAAACCATTTCAACTACATTATATTTCCCCTCGTACCTTATATTTTTCCTTCCTTTTTCTTTATTCAACGCTTAAATATGTCTATTACTTCCTTAATATAATTATTTCAAACATTTCCCTAATCCTATCATTCTCCCTATTATTCGTTTCTATTTTGTTAATTCTATTATGAGATCAATGATTTGCAATCGCAAAAAATAGCGCGCATATTCCAAAACAGATTGCGCGCGTAAATATGAAATTTTTCTATCGTACACGCCTAAATATTACGTTGATAATTTTAATTCTTCTCATTTATTCACTACGATATTCTTTATCGATCGTTTAATATAGTATAAATATATGTATTTTAATTAAATATACGAATGAGATGTGTATAATGAAACGATCGATGATGAATCAACTTGATCTCAAATAGAATAAATCATCGAAAATCGAATCGCCGTCATTCGTAAAAAATCATTCGAAGTTATATTGATTTTGATCGAAATAGTGCATAGATTTCATGATATATTTATACAATCTATTCTCGCGTTTTCATTGGTCAATAAAGAAAACGTAAGAACCAATTGTTTCATTGTCCAAGCGAATTTGATTCGCCCCACGAAAGTCGTATATATACTATCTCTCCTTTTCTTTCGTTGTCAGAAAAACAAGGATAACATATAAGATTTGGCGCGCATCTAAAGTTCAGAATGTGCGAATCAATGTAGTAACATTTTCAACCGTTAGAATGGTATACCTGCACCGAGGTCAACGCAGTTCAGTGAATTGACCTCAGTCTGCGACAAATCTGCACAGTGCGTGGTTGTGAGCTGTTTTTTTTTTTCGATATATGTACCTACCGATGACAGGTTGGCGCCCGATAAATTCTATTTAGAAGTTTTCAAAGAAGACATATTAAATTACGCTGTGTTTTTTTCTCAAAGAACTCTACGTAAAACGAACGATCTTCCTAGGTACGAATTTTAATTCAATTTATCGTTGGAAGCGAGAACAAAAGAAATGGCTGTTCGCACAATTTTCGAGCGTTATGCGAACAGAAATAACGATGAAAGAGAGAAAATCGTTAGCTCGTTTAATTGCTCGTTTTTCTTTTTTCTTTTTCATCGAATTAATTATTGTCTCTTTCTTTTCTTTTTTTCTTTCTTTTTCTTTTCTCTTTCTCTTTTTTTTTTTTTTTCTTTAAATTAATTTTCCTTTAATTTCATATCTGCTATCTTCGCATCATAACGATAACATACGATACGGTACCTCATAGAATTTTATATATTATTATGATATTCCTTTTAAAGAAATATTCGCGTAAATATTTATTTAAAAGGAATTTCGTTATAATGATAAAAAAAAAAAAAAGAAAAGTGTCATTTAAAGTTCGGTATAATCAGAATAAGCGAGTACGTTATCGGGCTTTTTAAGAATCAATCGAATCCTACTACTTTGTCTGCATCCTATAGTGATGCAGATAGTTACCGAGATCTTCTAGTCGGTCTCGTCTTTGCAAATACGTATATTATTTCCTATTATTTTCAATTATTAAATTCTAAATTATTTCTCGTGATAATAATTAAGATCGTAACAAAATTGTTTTCAATGGAAGAAAAAAAAAAAAAAAAAAAAAGTACGATCTGACTCATACTAAAAGAAGAAACAACGCGTTGGTAAACTACTATTGCGAAATGTTGCAGCTTTTGTAAGCAGCCTAGTTAACCTCACTCTCTTTCACGTCTTATATTGCAAAATAAATTTGTTGCAAACATTTATGTTAATAATATTAAGAACAATTGATTCTCGATAAATTAAAAATTGATACAATAAATATACGTTTATTATTCGTTGACAAAATAAAACTTGACAATGGGGAAAGTTATGTCAACGGGTACGTTATTTTTTTTTTCTTTCTTAACATTTTTTTTACAGTTGATCATGGAATTGGATAATTGTAATTCGCATGGTGATCACGGAAACGTATCACCATCGACACCGCAAAATGATAATGATCCTACAGGGCACAAGAAATGGTACCGGCAAGCTAGTCAAAGGTTAGTAAATAATTCCATTAGAAAGTTTCATTATAATAATCGTGTCTCTCTAATGACACATCGATAATATACCGTCTTATATTTGTTTTCTTTTCTTCTTCTTCTTCTTCTTCTTCTTTTTCATTATCTTTTCTTTCTTTTTTCTTTTTTTTTTTTCCTTTCTTTCTCTTCTCTCATATTCTATCGTGAGCTACGAACTGGCTAATGAATATTATTATTATTTATGATGGGAGTAACGAACGAGCTGAATGCTTCTCGAAAGATACTTAATCTTCGAATCGTCGATATTAACGTAAGAAGTTACGAAAGAATAAAGAAAGTATGTCGTGACGTGATCCAAACTTGCTGCATTGCACCTTATTTAGTATAACCGCGCGCGAGCGCGCTACTATGTTTCAACGGTTTGAACGTGCGCGCGCGCACGTCTACACACCACACACATACACACACACACACACACACACACACGGGCGCGCGACGTAGTCAGAAAAATATAAAAATAAGGAAGTAAAGTAAGGTCATGATCGTGTAGTTAAATTCATGGTCTTTGACGAACATGATCGTAGAGGGGGGGTGGGTGGGTGGGGGGAGTGAACACAAAGATTCAACTACAAATAAACACTCGATACATGGGCAGAATATTTTTATTTTTTTTATTTCTTTTTTTTATTTATTTATTTACTTTTTCGATTTATCGATACGTCGGTGGATAGTCTGGATAATCTATCGATGAATTTATTTATCCTGTAGTAGTAATAATTCGATCTTTGCTAGACTTGATCTTTATCGATTACATAATTCGATATTTTGTGTGATACTGTTCACTAGAGACTCTCTCTCTTTCCCTCTCTCTCTCTCTCTCTCTCTCTCTCTCTCTCTCTTTCTATCTCTATCTACCTGTTTGACTGTCCTGTTGTCTGCCTGCTTGCCTGCCTGCCTGTTTGTCTGTCTGTCTGTCTGTCTGTCTGTCTGTCTCTCTCTCTCTCTCTCTCTCTCTCTCTCTCTCTCTCTCTCTCTCTCTCTCTCTCTCTCTCTCTCTCTCTCTCTCTCTCTCTCTCTCTCTCTCTATCTCTCTATCTCTATCTCTATCTATCTCTCTCTCTCTCTCTCTCTCTCTCTCTCTCTCTCTCTCTCTCTCTCTTTTCCTCCCTCTCTCTCTTTTTCTGTCTCTCTCTCTTTCCTTGAAACATGAAGGAAAAGCAGATCAAAGATATTTCTGGAAAAGCATGTAACTAGTTGAAAAGAGAACGAAAATCTAATTCGATTCCCGAGATGAAACAAATTCATAATACGTTTATGTTTTATGAAAGATCCTATTATCGTCTTCGATTATTTTCTTTTTTTCTTCCTTTCTTTTGTATCTTTTTTTCTTTTTAATTTTAGGAAACACATTCTAACCATCTTTCTTTCATCATTGTTATTCTAATCGTGCTTCTCGTTCTTCTCTATTTTTGCTCGAGAAACGTACGATTAAACGATCGTACGATTGTATTATCATTGTTTTGTGCCTGGAAATGATAACTCGACACGAATAATGATGAATCATCGAAGTTTTTTGTCATGTGAAAGGCTTTGAGAAATAAAAAAAAAAAAATAAAGGATTTCGCGAGAAGTCACTGGGTCTAATCATTTATTCGTAGAAACTGAGCTCACACGCGCGTGTGTATGTAATTATTTAAGTATGATATAAAGTATATAATAATAATAATAATGAAATATATATATATATATATATGTATATGTATATATATGTATAATACATATAATCTCATCTATCTTTGGACAATCATTCTTGTTTGTATTTTTGTCGGCTTACGAAAATAAGCACTATCTTTGAAATTTGCTATGAACCGTCGTTTTCTCCTTCTTCTCTTCTTTCTCCTTCTTCTTCCTCTTCATCATCATCCTTTCTTTCTTATCGTCACACAAATGACCTTTGCCGATCCATAAAAAGTCTGCTTATCCAAATCACTTATTTACATTTATGGTCTCCCACTGGTTTGTTTGTTCACTCGGAAAATTTATCTGACATTCTCGATCATCAATACTCATTATTCAGTCGTTTGTTCGACCGATCAGATCAACAGTGAAATTTTTATTCCCAAAAAGGATTCAAGATTTGGTCACAAAAATTTGTATTACTTTGTTATCTTTAGTCATTTTACCTTTTTACGTGGTGTGTGTCAACATATTGTTATTAATAACTTGTGTCAACATATTGTATTATGAATCAGCAAAACGTTGATTTAGTGATTACATCATCCTGTTGTCTTGGTAATTATTTACTTATTCAAATGTATCGACCATTTGTCTCTTTATTCTTCTATTTCTTTGTTATACTAATATTTTGTTATGTTCAAAAAAACAGAAATGTTTTTGTACACACACACACACACACACATACACACACACACGCGCGCACGCACGCACGCACGCATGCATGCACGCACACGCACACACACACGAAGCTTCATTACAAATGAAAATAATTTTGTGGAGTAGGCCGAAGAATACGATTTCCCCAAGATGAGACAGTTTTCCCGGAGGAATTACTTAACAGGAACGTACATGGCTTTAATTTCTCTCACAGAATCGATCTGAACAGAAATGAACGTAATGAGAATGATCTGGATAGTTATAAGGAAGGAACGAATGGGATATGGAGTCATAAAAGGGAACTGGGTCACAGGTAAAGGTCAATCACTTTGTTTTGTGAATGGCAAGTAACGTGAAAAAAAGATAATAGAAAAGACGAAAGATCGAACGAGATGTATAAAAGAGAAAAAAGAAAAAAACAATGAAACATTTAGAATACGTATTAACATATTCCATGTGAAAAATGAATTAAAAAAGGAGGGAAATAAAAAAGAAAATAATAAATTATATCGAAGTTAGAATTCGTTTTAATATATATGAAAACAAAAAAATGCATAATTATTTTATAGTCGTTCATATGTATAATTTTGTATAATACAAAATAAGATAGATCGATATTTAATATTAATGAAAATTTTCATACGACAATAATAAGAGAATATGCATATTCGAGTTCGTTAAGTTCGAGATCAATTATAATTATGTATATATTATATATATATATATATTTTTGTTTTGTTTCTTTAACAGTCGTTGCTTTCGCTTACGCACATTGCCACGATACTTCCAGCAATGTTATTACGAGAACTGAATATAACGCATAATCGCCTGAGAGTTTTTCGTCGACTAGTTGATAAAAGCTAGCTCTCATCGATCATCGTCGAGAATCGTGATTTATTGAGAAGATGACGTTTACAAATTTGCGCTCTTTTGTCGCCAAATGGCATAAAGCCACCGGCGTGTTCACAAATCTACGAAGGTATTTAACAGGGGATATAAGATTAAAGGGTTTATACGATGAAATCAAAAAGTCAAGCCAAATACGAAGGATTCTCAATGTCACGTTTATCCGATGAATTTTGTTCTTTGGCCAAGAGTCCGTCAGTTCAGTACAAAGACGCATCGCCATGTACTTAGCATTTTAATCAATAACAATACTCGATTCTTTCTCTAAATTAATCCAACGTTCTCTAGCGATATTCATGTTTTCTTAAAGCTTCAATTTATTCCGCGTCGGGGATCGTATGGCCTTGCCCTTCCTATTATTCTCCTTTATCCAATACGACCTATGTCACGAGAAAATTTTAACGAAACTAGAGTGTAAACATTTATACATATACATACATACATACACATATATATATATATATATATATATATATATATATGTATGTATATATATATGTATGTATGTATATATATATATATATATGCATGTTTTATCCGTTATCATTTATTTCCGTATAAATTACGATAAAAGCGAAAACGTGATGTAATTCGCGAATGATGAAATTAAAATTTTTCAATCGTCAACCTTGAAATCATCTCGTTCGATATTGACATGATCGGTGTTATCGTTGACTTCGTTTAATTTAATCGTTTTCCCTTTCTAACGTGTTAAAAGTTAAATTGAAATTTTTGAAACGTTCGTTAACGTGACACCGTTCACGGTCACATGACGAATCATCACCTTTCTTGGAACGGCCTTGAATAGCGTTGCGGTTATTATGTCGTTCCGTGTATAAACTCATAGATATGATTTTGGTTCTCACGGTACTTACTATTCGAGTCAACGACTTCCTTCTCTCGTTACTTTTCTTTCTTTTTCTTTTCTTTGTCCTTCCTATAGAGCTTTGACCGCCTTCGCTACGCGACATGGACCAATTCACGTTTACTAACGAAGAAGTATTCAGGATGACATTGACGATTCACATTCGAATTAAATTTTACGCTTTATATTTAGAATATGTTGCATTCATTCCAAGATCGTTAAAACGGTCCTGCTTCTATCTTCCTATTCCGTTTCTATATTCGATAAAATAATAAAACTTTTCGATAATATTCGATAATCAGAAGACCAATATACAGAAGTTCTTCCAATGGTCAACAGATAACAAATTACCGTTTGTAACTTTTACTCTTGATTTCATCATCGTTCCCTCGTGATATTTCTCAATAAAATAAATAAATAAGTTTTCGAAAAGAACGACGGAGATAAAAGTGTACGTACCACTTCGAAGTTCATTTTTCGAAACTTTCGATCGAGTTACACACACACACACACACACACACACTTTTTGCAAGTTAGACGCCATATTTCTTTTATTTAGTATGTTAATTTATAAAACTCTACTATTAGTTTTTTCCTTCGTTTGTAAACTTCAAGCCAGAATAATATCTGGATAAAGTAATTTTGTTGAGCGAAACTTTTTTCTATTTTTTTCCTCTCGACTTTCATTGATGATAATGGATATGAAAATAAATGGAAATGAAATGATATAATTACTATATCTCGACTGAGGAACATAATATCAAGTTTTTATTTTATGAAACAAGAAACATGCAATCATAACGTGTAAGGATTGATGAGAGTTGTTATAATCGAGGAAGATACGCATGTTGATATCAATAAAAAAAGTTGTGTACACACTCACACACACACACTCACACGCACACGCACATGCACATAGAGAGAGAGAGAGAGAGAGAGAGAGAGAGAGAGAGAGAGAGAGAGAGAGAGAGAGAGAGAGAGAGAGAGAGAGAGAGAGAGAGAGAGAGAGAGAGAGAGAGAGAGAGAGACGCGCGCACATTTATACAGAGATGGGTCAAAAGTTTGTAAGTGATCTTAAAAATCAATTAAATTTTTTTCGAGACTCTTTAGGCTATATCTTTTTTTTTTTTTAGATTGTAACAAAGTCCCCAAGTTTGTAATTTTGCAATCTGAAAACAAAAGATTAATTTATAAAAAGTTGCGAAAAAAAAGTAAATTGATTTTTCAAAAACTACTCGGGAACTTTTGGCATATTCTATACAAGTATTATTTTTTGAAAAGAGAGAAAGAGAAAACGGAACGATAAATAAATTTCGTGAGCCGCGGCGAAAGTGCATAACTTCCGTTCGTGACACAAACGAGTCTTGCATCTTCTTTTATAGTGGTACTTGACCGACTTAACGAAAAGTCGATATCTCAAACTAGCACGTTCAAGGCTTAGGTGCTCTCATCGTAGTATAGTAATTAAAGAGACTTTCAAGGTCTACCAGAAATGAAAGCCATTCTATAGATTATTATTAAACATGAAAAGATACTGTAAAGTTAACGACTCTCACTTTCTACTTTTTTTTTTATTTTTCTTTTTTTTTCTTTCGTAAAACGAACACGTTTTCCGGGAAAGAACAATTTCTCGTGCAGTTAGTCAATCACATGCGACTAACCGGTACAGAATTCGAACAGTTAGATTAAGGAAAAAAGGACAAAGGATGATCATCAGTATATATAGATGTACATATGTATATGTATATAGGTGGACACACACACACACACACACACAATTCATGTTTAATTCCAAAGAAAAATTATTATCAGTGAACTCTATCATTTATGACTGTCGTTCATAGAAAATAGATATGTATTTATCGTTTTACGATAAGAAATATCATTTTTAATGGAGAAAACAAATGAAAATGAAAAAAAATACATTTTCATAATATATTATAATTACCGAGAGTTTTGTTCGTGAAATATCATTCAGAATAAAACGTCGAAGAGAGTTTAGTTCGGTCAGTTTACAACAGGTAAACCGAATCGTCGAAGTAGAGAGTTATTATTTCATAACACATTTACGCAAATTTGCATTAGCATATCGTAGCATTTAACTTCTCTTATCGAATATGAGAGAACGAGAGAGAAATATCGAAGGCTCGTTGAAATGTAAACATTGTTTGACTTGTATCTTCCTTTATTATATTTTATTTCTACATTATAAACTCCCCCAATATGTTAGAGTATCATTTTATATCGTTACGATCTGACGATAGATAATGTTTCAAAAAGAAATTGAATGATGATGATGATGATGATGATGATGATAATAATAAAAATGTATTAGAATATATGCAACGAATAACTAATTCCATGTATGAATAGAAATCATTTTTTTAATTATATACATAACCAGACGATATTAAACGATTAATGAGAAAAGATAAACGAGAATTTTTTATCGTCTTAGAAACGAACTTTAAGGAAGGATATTTTTAAATAAATAAATAAAAAAAAAAAAAGAAAAATCTTTTCGAACAAGAATTTATATACTATTTTTGAAACTATTATTGATCTGATATCGTTTTCATTAATAGTTATTGGTTAGATGTATAGGTTGGAAACTTTTCCCAAGGCCGGTGGGGTAAAACGGATACGATATGGGTGTATGTGCCTCTCTGTACGTGTATGTGTATATATATATATATATATATATATATATATATATATATAGGTGTGTATGAACGAGTACACGAAGGGCTTTTGATTGGAGAATGAAAGAAAAGTTTGTGTCCGGAAGACGATGAATTATGTTTCATCGTTGTGTGTTATTAACTGTTTCGTCGGAGTCAGTCGGGGATCAGTCGTGGTTTGATCATCGAGCGGAGTACACGTTTTTCGTCTCCTTTCAACTACGTATGTACTTGCGTATACATCGCGCCTGTGCGTGTCATTCATTTCGATTCATTGCGACTTTAAATCCCACGCGAATAAGAAAAATCTCCTTGGATCGCGTCGTTACTCCGCGTATGTGCGTTGTGTCGACAACGAACGTCGGGATTTATCTTTAAACATGGTATTCGATCGACTGATAACGCAGGAGAAACTTTAAACGTGCATTTTCATTTTTTATTTATTTATTTTCTTTTGCCTTGTTTTTCTTCTTCTTCTTCTTCTTCTTCTTTTTCATTAATATTTCTATTCTCTAAATGAGATTCTAAACTTTATTTCATATGTACGTGTGCATGTATGTATGTATGTATGTATGTATGATATATGTATATATGTATGCTTCGTAGCTTTCTCTTGGAGATAACTCTCGAATGAAGTATCGGGATAACTCGAAATTCATTTATATTGAAATGTTGCATTGAAATGTCATTGTCGTTTAGGATTAGGTTATCATTATTATTATTATTATTATATTCTTTTCTTTTTATTTTTTCTTTTCCTTTTTTCTTTTTATCATTTCTTTGTCTAGACGTTAATTGCCTTATTTCCTGTATTTTTCCTCTTTTTTTTTCCTTCTTCCTTTTTTTTTTTTTTTTCATTCTAATCGTGATAAACGGTGGATAGCAACGGAGAACGAACAAATTGACATTTCCTGTGCATTTACGAACACGTGGCGTATCGCGACGAAAATCAAAAAGCAATGCAATTTTATGCGAAAACTTTTTTAAATTAGTTGTTCTTATTTCCATTCGAGATAAAGGCGAGACATACGTAAAGTAATTTGAAAATATGAGAAAACAAAATATAATTGTTAGTCTCTCTCTCTCTCTCCCCCCCTCTTCCCCCATTTTCTCGTCTTTATTACCCGATCGATATTGTTGTAATATGTATAAATCGTAGTTTTCGAGGGGTTGTTTTTTATTTTGTTTTCTCATTTTTCTTTTTCTTTATTTCTTCCGTTTCCTTTTTTTTTTTTTTTTTTTGGTAGAGCATGAGCAACTTTCGAGTTATCAAAATATAATATATAATAATATATAATTATAAGTTCGAGAATTATCGTTGCTTATAAAAAGTTCTTTTAGGTGCAAACACAAATGATTTATATTTTGTATTATAATTATCTTTCAACAATTATCGAAATATGTGTTATGGAAAGTGATTCCCACCCCCCTTCTCTTTCTTTCGTCTTGTTTTTTCTTCCCCTATCGTCGTTTCTATTCTTACAGGTTTCTATTCTTACAATGTCTTCGAGAATGCGCACGTCCTTTGCCCGCTTCTTCCTCATTAACGATATTCTCTTTTTATATGATCTCTAAACGATGACGAAGTGGTGCTTCATTATATAATTTGCTTAACCTTGTCTTCACATTGGTCCATTGACACGAAAGATGTGTGTACGGCATTGTCCATTTGGTTATTACAAAGTCGATATAACAAATGGTTCGGTTGTTATCGAATATCTAAAGTAACTGACAGTTTTTCCATTTTTATTCGCATCGATCGAACTTCGATCTAGTACGATAGTATCATAGAAAATCTTATAGATAAAGTTTTTATTGTTTCAATGAAGATTTTCCGATTTATCTTTTATTCTTAGAGATTAAATTTAATATCGTCGTTTTTACGTACTTCTGAGAATCTTGCGATTATATAAAAATTCGTTCTAGTTTAAAATGTGACTGTGTGAGTGTGTGCGTGTTCGTGTTCGTGTGCGTGTGCGTGTGTAATCGTTCTTATTGCTGATATTTTATTATACAACATTTATTAATAGACAATGATTCACGAGAGTATGTTTACGTTTTCCATTTATATACGGTTAATAAGTGAAAAATAATAGAATATCAAATGAATATATAATTAATGAAAATGAGAAAATAAATAAATATGCGATCCAAACGATTTCAATTCTTTCTTTCTTTTCACCTTCGAATCTCCGATATCTTTGAAATTGACCAATAACAAAGTTATTCGTTGCATGGCTTTTTTCTTTTTTTTTTTTTATTTTTTTTCGTTTACCGGGAAATTTTTCGAGAGAATAATTTTAATTTAAATTAATCGTCGTATAAAATTGATTTAACAGCGAGAATGAGACATTGATATGATATCGTGAAAAATGTGGTTAGAAGGTATAAACGAATGTTCGGTACCGACGACAGGTACTTCTAATCATGGACGGCATAATAAAAACGAGTAAGTCACCCGTTAGAATTATTCGTTAAGAAAAATTTGCTTTGTAAAGATCTTCAAAAACAAATGCATCGTTTAATCACGAAGCTGATTATAGAAGTCTATGAGAAATAAATGAATGGAATAATATAAATTTCGATGAATTTATAATGAAAAATTTCCAATGATATCATTGAACTTTATAAACTTAATCGTATCATTCTCGTTCATATAAAATCTATTCATTGTTAAATATATCAAGATATTTAACGATACTCTAAACATGGGGAGCATAAGTACTAATGTTAAAATACCGCAAAAAATAAGCGATTCTGATTTTACTAGATATCCACACATGATTGAAGCTGATCCATCATATGAAGTAGAGAATATGGGAACTATTAGCATGATGGCTAGAAAAATTGCTGCGAATAGGTCAGAAAAATGAATATATACATTAACGAGAATGATATTAACAAAATAATAATGATGATGATGATGATGATGATGATGATAGTGATGATAATAATAACAATAATAATGATCATAATGATAATATTAATAATAATAACAACGATAATAAGTAATAAATGTAAAAACAATAATGAGTTTGTCAGTTAAATAATTTAAAAATAATTTCTTTGTTACAGGATTTTTGTTAACCGTAGTCTTCATTTAGAAAATATCAAATTTTATGGATTTGACATGGATTATACACTGGCGGGTTAGTATGTCTAAATGTTTAAAAGAAAAAAAGATAAAAAGTTGAGTTCACAAAATTCAGGGTTTCACAGAATAATTGTATTCTTTCTAGAATATAAATCTCCGCAATATGAGCAGCTTGGATTTAATCTCCTAAAAGATCGTTTAGTATCTTTGGGATATCCGCAAGAAATTAAAGCATTTGAATATGATCCTAGTTTCCCGGTGCGAGGCCTATGGTTTGATACTCTTTATGGAAACTTATTGAAAGTTGATGCCTATGGGAATATTTTAGTCTGTGTACATGGATTTGAATTTTTAAAACAGTGAGTTTAAAATACTCTAAAGTAATATTATTAACATTTGTCATTTATTATAAGATTATTATAATTAATATTTTTGTCTGATTTTTTAGCTCTCAGGTTTATGAACTCTATCCGAATAAGTTTTTACAACTAGACGAATCAAGAGTCTATGTTTTAAATACACTGTTCAATTTGCCAGAGACTTATTTATTAGCATGCCTCATAGATTTCTTCACGAATTCTCCGCAATATACTAGAGAAAAAACTGGAGTTAAAGAAGGAGAACTTACTATGAGTTTTAAAAGCATTTTCCAAGATGTAAGAAATGCCGTTGATTGGATTCACTTGCATGGAAATTTAAAAAGTAAGACTATAGAGAACTTGGACGAATATGTCAAAAAAGATGAACGGCTTCCAATGTTTCTTACACGTATTAGAGAGAGCGGTGCAAAACTGTTTTTGCTAACAAATAGTGATTATGTTTTTACCGATAAAATAATGACCTATTTGTTTGATTTTTCGCATGGTGCAAGGGTATGTTATCTCTATTGTTTATATTAAATAAAAAGAAAAGAAGAAAAGAAAGTAATCATCAATCTCTTTAATATGTTTTCTTAGCCCGACGAACCACATAGAAATTGGAAAACATATTTTGATACTATTGTTGTTGATGCCAGAAAGCCATTATTTTTTGGAGAAGGTACAATATTGCGACAGGTAGATACTAAAACTGGTGCTTTAAAACTTGGAACACATAAAGGCCCTCTTCATACAGGTAAGCTGAATCGTCTCTGTTATGATACAATCATATGTAATTTATGATAACATACAATATATTAAATTGTTTTCTATTATAGGAGAAGTCTATTCAGGAGGATCATGCGATGTTTTCACAGAATTAATCGGCGCGAAAGGCAAAGATGTATTGTATGTCGGAGATCATATATTTGGTGATATTTTGAAGAGTAAAAAAATTCGAGGATGGAGGACATTTTTGATAGTGCCAGAATTAGTTCAGGAATTACATGTATGGACAGACAAATGTCAATTGTTCGCAGAACTACAAAATTTGGATGTAATGCTAGGAGAGATGTACAAGTAAATATGATTATTTCTTTTTTATACTATACAAACTAAAATAAGATTTATCCTATAAAGATGTAATAGTTTTAAGTAAATAATATAATATTTTTAAGTAGTCGGACATATATATATATATATTTACATTTCGTACATATACTTTTTCTTTAGAAACTTGGATAGTAGCACAAAGGAAAAGCCAGATATATCTAAACTTCGAGCTTCCATAAGAGATGTCACGCACAAAATGGATTTAGCATATGGTATGATGGGATCATTGTTTCGTAGTGGAAGTAGGCAGACATTTTTTAGTAGTCAAGTAGTGAGGTATGCAGATTTGTATGCCGCTACTTTCCTTAATCTGATTTATTATCCATTCTCATATATGTTCAGAGCACCTGCTATGCTGGTAAGTATTAATCAGGATTTTTTTTATATTTGAATATATTAAAACTTATAATTTTTCAAAATTCGACTATTTCTTATCATTTTAAGATGCCACATGAGAGTACAGTTGCTCATGAACAAAGATTTGTTATGGAAACCCCCATGATCAGTCGATCAAGAACATTTAAACTTACAGAAGAAGAAGAAGAACAAAATCGACTGACTGCTGTAAGTGTATTAAAATGCTAAATTATTTATGATCCCACAAAAAAATGATTACTACATTTTAAATTGATTTTTCTTTTGTAGAAAGCTATGTATGTGGATCACTTAAATAGTCAAATTCCACATGCAAGGCCTGAAACACCACGTAATGTAACACATACACATGATGAAGACTGCAGTGATGAGGATAGCGATTCTCAAAAGCAAGGGAACTGTACTAAGGCGTGCTCAAAAAATCTTAACTGTAATTAATTTGTTATAATACTAATTACATAACTTCTTTAAAAAATTTATTAAATTTAACTTCATAAAATTTTTCGTTTGAGATTAATATTAGCCCAGGATGCTGTCTAGTTAATTTCCAAAGCTGGAAACTTAATTATGTTTATATATATATATATGTATGTATGTATGTATGTGTATATATATATATATACATATATATATACATGTTTTAATAATGTTTTTCATGTTTTCAATCGACTGTTACATATCTTGTAATCTACCGAATTCTATATGCATTATATGAGGCTTCATAATTCTTTTTTATATTGCAATAAAAATTGTATTTTAACAGTTTTTACATATAACCATATTATATGTTAGATAAAAAAAATGGCTATGGATTTTCATAGTATTGAAAGAAATATATAACAAAATTACTTTGTTATATCATTTACAATATAGTAACATCTGAACATAATGTAAATGGTACATTGTAACATATTATTTGTTAAATATGCAAAGTTAATTATTATAAATTTTTCATATATCAATTTCTGGAATTTCAAACAGTAATATGTAAAAATGAGTAGAATGCAATATGTGCAAACAGATGTAGTTAATTATGATGTACATATAAAATATGTACCTTACAAAAGTTATATATGCGTGGAACATAAACATAAAATCTCAAATTTATATTTATTTCAGAAGTATATGAAGGTGATGAGCCTTATGTAATAATATTTATGAAATATCGCTACTATTATTATTATTTACGAATGTAGGTACATATATTAGAATTTAAATATTTATAACAGATTATTTTCGCACAATATATATATATATATATATATATATATATATATATATATATATATATATGTATATATATATAATATATAATATATATAATTAGATATATTTGAATATATTTAATTTGTGTGTTATTTAATTAAGACATTGTTAAATTTGTAAAATATGTTTTATATTTATTTCTTATGCAATAATTATACTAATAGGATATTTATTGAAGCCAAAGCTGAATATCAATTGTATGCAAAATTTATAGGATAAGGTTGATTATTAGATTAGCATTTTTACACAAAATTTAGCTAATATTTACAAATATGTAAAGGTTATGGTCAAATGTCTAAAGATAAATAACCAAAAGGAAATATAGAGTGAGAATGTCGTGTAATAATAATACTTTGTACGAGATCATATATTATACAAACTGCATAGTCTTTTTTGATATATCTAATTTATTATGCTAATCCAAATAATCTTGTTAAAATTATCAAAAATTTCTATATTCGTATGAGAAATAGAAGTGGATTTTGATAAAAAAAATTTACATTTGTAACAGTATGACAATATTAGTCATGTATAATGATAAGTAATTATTCATGCAGTTTGTATTAGGGTTAATATTGCTAACTAAAGATCTCTTCCATAATTGACATTAGATTGCATTAACATTGTTTTAACTAAATAGTCAATTCAAAAAATCAAGTGTTATATGTAATATTTTAAGAGTTTGATATTAAAGTAAAAAGAGATAGATAGATATGTTAAACAAAAAAAAAATTGTATAAAATCATTCTTAGAATAGAGATAACTTTTGTAATAACTTCGCACAATAATAGCTGTTAAAAATGTCTTATCAAATTAAATAATTAATGAAAACATGTGATTTTGAACTGAACAAGTTATAAATAATTGCAATGTATCGTATAGTTTGTATAATAACCGATTACATTTTTAATAAAGGATGTAGTAATATATACACTTATGTTATTCAATATCGTATTTTATATAAGATATCGTTAAAAGCATTAATATATCATATTTCTTTTTTTTTAATATTCTGGAATAAACTATACATTCTTAACTTTACTCTTAATAATCATTACTATTGCATCACTGTAGAGAGAGTGAGTGAGAGTGAGAGAGAGAGAGAGAGAGAGAGAGAGAGAGAGAGAGAGAGAGAGAGAGAGACAGAGAGCGCGCGCGAAAGAGATGATAGTACGATATTATGTGGTAGAGCAAACGAGAAAAAAAGAAACGTAATTGTAGGGAGACGAGAACCATGGCGGCGATTGCTCTCGCGAAATTGTACTTTCGCTGTGTTGTACGTTTTTCTGACCGAGAATTCAAGCGCTGAAGAAGAAATATTACAGAAATTGAATAAGAATAAACAATGGTAAAAATGACATACTCGTTTGAGTTGACGTTAAATCGTAATTATACATTTTGCAGGTTCACTGTTGTGACGATCAACATAACCTATATATCTTAAATTAAATGTTCACTCTATATTGCCTTGAAGCATAATAATATTATCATAATAAGGGAGCATAATAATATTATAATGTTATCATTGTTGTTAATTATTTGACTTTTCTTCATATTTTGATAGAGTAACGTTGGCGGTATGAGTAATGATTCGGATGAGGGTGGAGATGATCAAGAAGCATCTTCTTTTTTAAAGGATCAAAATGTTGAAGATGCATTAACATCATTCAGAGAGCAATGGCAACGTGAACTGGAAATATCACCAAAACGGGATATATCCAAAACACATTCTACTCGGTCCGTCAGTACAGAAGTATCTAAGGATGATTCACAATCCGTTGAAAATAAAGTATGTAGAATAGATGCTTAATAAGATGCTAATATTTTTCAGCTTGAAAATCAAGCTGTATCGTTTTCTTTTTTCTTTTTTTTTTTTTTAGGCAAAGAATTTGTTCCTTAAAGGTATAGAACACGAACAAAGCGGGCAGTTATATGAAGCAATTAAATTTTATAAACGTGCTGTACAATTAGTCCCTGACATCGAATTTCGATTGTACGAATCAACAATAATAAAGTCACGAGAAAGATTTGAATCTGATGATAATATTGGAAGTATTGATAATGATGCACATAATGCGGATGACGATGACAAAGATAAGGAAGACGATGATGAAGATGAAACCGATCTATCTATTAAACTATCTAGAATTATTAACCGCAATCAATGTGTTTGCTTCCAAAAATTTGAACAAAGTGTGGGTGTTTCATTTATAAACATTTAAATTTTCTCAATGAAATCTTGAAGAGTATAATTTATATTTTGATACTTTTTCTTCCAGACAACGCATATATCTGCTTTACCAATGGAAATAATACTTTACATTTTACGATGGGTTGTTTCTTCAGAACTTGATCTGAGGTCACTTGAAATGTTCTCTAGAGTATGTCGTGGATTTTATATATCTGCAAGAGATCCAGAAATATGGAGACTTGCTTGTATCAGGTAAATAAGAAACATCAAATAGTTATTTTTATCTTCATGCAATATTTATAATATGATTATTTGTTTTATTGATTTTTTTTTTTTTTTTTGTTAATTTTTAGGGTATGGGGTGTAAATTGTGGAACTTATGAACCAAAATATCAATCATGGAGGGACATGTATGTACAACGGCCTAGATTAAGATATAACGGGTGTTACATCAGTAAAATAAGTTATATTCGTCATGGAGAAAACAGTTATCAAGATCAATTTTACAAACATTGGCATTTGGTTGAATACTTCAGGTACCTGAGGTAAATTGACAGTGAGTTATTGATGATCTTTACGAGTTATTATTGAATACTTTTTATATTTAATATTCGTTTCGATGCATAGATTTTTTCCCGAAGGAAGAGTCCTTATGCTGACATCTGCGGATGAAGCACAAACCTCTGTTAATTGTTTAAAAAATCGCATCCCACGAAATTCTTCAGCATTGATAGGGCATTACAGATTATGCGATAATTTCGTTACATTGGTACTCAAAAGACAGGATACTAATAAAGGAAATAATAATACGACTCGTAGAAGGAGACAAAGAGAGACGATACATGATAGCGGAGAACAAACATTTCATGTTGTAAGTTCTTTTTTTCTTAATCTTATGCTATATGTTTTTTGGTAATGGAAATTGTTAAATAATGAGAAAAAATGACATTTTCTTATAGGAGTTTGAAATTCAAAATCACCATAAAAGGATTAATTCACAACTGTCATGGCTAAGATATAATATATTTACTAGATATAGGAATGGGCAGGAACCATGCGTGAACCCTATGAATCTTAACGGACGATACCCACCATTCAGGTTTAGCAGAGTTAAGAGTTATACTCAGGAAAGTGAGGCCCCATTGCAGTAATAAAAATTGCTTGAGAATCAGATTTGGTAAGAAGAGTATATTGATAAGAATTTAAACAACATAAGAATAACAAAAGATAAATTTAAAAATTACAAATTTCATCTAAACTAATATTCATTGAAATATTATTACTTAAAAATTTTTAAATCTTTGAAAAAGAAAATGTGTCCTGCGACATATTGTCACATGATATAATCATTTTGTTACGTATATTCAAAACCTAAAGCTTCAGTTACAGAAAAGCAGTAGTAAGGCTACATAGATTGCTTATACTATCGATTAGCGATGTTTTTAAAGTTCCATAAAATTTGAATATTGTAGATGTAAAAATAATCTTTATCTTTATTGATTTTAATAGTGTTATTTTTCATTAAGTCTATATATATAGATATATATATTCGTATATCTATACATAACTTTTCATTGTAATTTATTATTGCTTCAAGCACATATATGGTGCCCTGTGTGCTTTTAAAATTAGGTGCTTGTATGTGAACTATTGTATCATTTTAATTTCATCTCAAAATAATTATACGTACACACGGTCTATTTCGCTAAATAGTTGTTAGAATTTAATTTTGATAGCGAACGCATGGTACGTTTATATATATATATATATATAAATATATATAATATTTTACTCTAAATCCTTATATATCATGCGATCGCTAGAAATAATGATAAACTATAAGTGTACTAACTTGCAATACATTTTCAAAGTACGCATAAAAAAAAAGAAATCATAAAAGTATTAATATACCATCAATTAACTCTATATTACACGAAAGCTAATTACTTACTAGATGTCAAAAGAGTTGAAAGATCTATTTGTTGACCTGATCTACATTTACTATGTGACTATTAATATTGTTTTAAATTAAGATCATTAAAAAAGAATTCGGATCGAAGAAGACTACAGTACTGTATATAATTGAGCGATGATGGAATTTAATGAACGTCCATATTTTTGAATAATTTTATTTCTCTAAATATTGGATTTGGTATAGTAAAGTGTAAGAATTTATAGAAATGAGAAATTGGAAACGTCTTGGGGAACATTTGTAGGTGATGATATCGATAATTACAACCGTACAATAAACATATTTTTGATGTGCTTAGAATGCCTATTTTACTTAGAAAACATATCGTCTTAACAGACTCTTCCTTTTCTTATTAAATCCGCAATCCTGCTGCGTGATTCGACTTCGAAGTTATATATTAACATGAATTTGGATACTCATGTAATATATATATATATATATATATATATTACATAAAGCCACCATATTCATTATCGATACCGAAACAATATATATTATATATCGCATAATATATATAGTATACATATATCTTTGTACTTGCACTTGTACTTCGAACATCCTGAACATATGATCCATATTATCAGACAGCTTTAAAATTAGTATCTATCTAGATACATTGCTTTTGAACCACGTATTTATCGATCACGAAACATTTCAGCATTCTTAGCTCCTTATGCAATTGCATTTAACAATTTACCAGCTGTATCTTATCACAGACTATCGCGAAATGACGTTATTACGAATCGATCACAATTCTTCGTTTATCATCGATGAGGCATTTGTTTCATTACACGTGGATTGATCGGCCATCCATGTTAGATCCTCGATAGTGGCGGCATGCATCGAACAAACTGCTAGAACGACCAACACGTGCATCAGATTGTGAGAATTCAACATGAAATCTAATTTTCCTGGCATCCATTTTTCAGGAATACGAAGAGCACCGACAATCGCACCTATTACAGCTATTAAATCCTAAATTACACAAAAATATTCAAATTATATGTCTTTAAACAAAAATCGTGATTATTATTATTTTTTTTTTTTTAATATATATATAAAGAATAATTGAAAAATATACGATGGTGTGATACCTGTAAGACGATATGAGTTAAAGCTTTAGGTGAACCACCGCCGATACCGAAACACCTCATGGTCATTATGAACATTCTCATCAAGAAAGGAGGTGCAAAACATAGTCTCCTTTCCCACGGAGATCTCGCGTGCATTGCCTACAAAATGTGTACCGAAAAAAAAAATATATATATAGAGATTTTCTGATGCATCGTATGGTATACGCATTTAATATCACGGCATTTATTTATCACCTTCAAAAGGCCCCATATGCTGAGAAAGCAGTAAATAAAAATACAGCAGTACCAGTGATTATCAGGCAAACAATGTACCGACGCTGCCAGCATTGGAATAGCTCCTGAAATAAATAAAAAAAAAAAAAAAAAAAAATATTTGTTACCTTTTTAATTAATTAAGAAAAAAAAAATGATAAAATTAATTGGTTCGAGATTTTATGTCTTATGACGTGACATGAATTACCGAAACTTTGACATAGCCAAATGCCGATCATGTCGAGTCTCAATAACGATCTATAAAAGGCTTCGTCATAATTAACGTTCATGAAAACATGATAAATAAAGGATCCGATCCATGGACTAACTGCCCCTATCAAGTGACACCAAGATAATACTGCTCCGAGTATTCCTTGCGTATGCCATGGAAGCCAACGAGGTATGGTCCACAACATGTATAGGATTGCGAAACCTATAAGATAAAAATAATTCAAGAAAATTTCGTTTATTCGTTTATTATTATCGAAGAAGTGGCTTGATAATTTTCCATTTTAAAGAATTTTTTATTACGGAAAACAAATTTTGACCTATTAAAATCTTACATGTTTCATGCATATGTATATATTACGTTACTTAATATCGATTAATTTTCAGTTGACAACAAGCGCTTGCTTTTTTTTTTTCTATTTAAAGAAACAATAATCAATGGTATTTCTAATTTTTAATATTAATTTATTATAAATCATTCTTTATAACTGTCGCATCGATTAACCGTCATCCTGCATTGCGTTCTTGACAGACACTGCTTACACGGAAGTCCCGTCTATCATATTTTGACCTTAACCTTGTCTTTACATTTTATCCAATTATATAAAACTGCGGGATATCCTATAAGCCGAATGGTAAGATGAAAAAGCTTTTTTTTTTTAATTTTTTTTAATCGAAAATCGATTGGACATTTCTACGCCGTTGAATACTTCTCTCTCTCTCTCTCTCTCTCTCTCTCTCTTTCTAGAATTGATTATTATTTTATGTAATTATTGTTACCTTACATACATTATTGTTTATATAATATTTTTTTTCCTTTTATTATCAAATTTGAGCTTTTTCGATTTATAAAACTGTTTCGATTATATAGACGTTTTATCAAATATTTGACCTTTTGTTATCGTAATTAATTTTTAATTGATACACTTATCTTTACGTCTTTATCTATTATTTTAGTTAAGCATTTACGTCACTTATCGGGGTCTTCCTTAAATATCGATCGAATTCAAATTTTATAATATGTATTCATTTATTAGAAATTCTTGCTGGAATGTGGAGTATTATGACAAAATCTAATTATTATTTTAAATGGTATACTTAGTTTGGGTAAATCGTTCGTGTGCCGTATTTTCGATATGAAAAAAATCTATAAATCAATATATGATACACATAGGACAAAATCAATGCAGCTTGGTTACCAAGCATGTATGTAATTGATTCCTTGGGATCATATTCACGGTTATTTCCTCGATGTAACCGCATTTTTCTGTACGTTATAATTATTTCTTGTATATCATTTTCTTCTTCTTTTTTCTTTTTTATTTTGTATCATTTTTCTGTATTCATTTTTATATTCACTTTATTTTTTTGTCGTAGCGATAAATAAGTGAAAGCAAGCGCATAATAATAACTCGTTTCTCAAGTATGAAATAAAAGTTCCTTTGAGAATTAATAAAAGATTAGAGTTTGATAGATCTGAATGCTTACCATGCGTCATGATGTTGACGGTCTCATTGTGGATATAAAAGAGACTACCGATACATTGACGGACGGTCATGAGAGGCCTATAACCAGTACGTATGTGCGGATTAAATTGGAGATGTCTCGGCATATCGACCCATCTTCGAAGGAAAAGATTTTCTGACGAGTTTCGTTCTTTCCTCTCGCCGTTTGCGGTGTACATCCTAACGTCATTGACGTCTCGCGAAGTGGTCCCTTCCGTTTTGATGATTCGACTGATATTAAATTGTTGCTGCGGAGGGACGTTGGCCTCCGTGGCATCGCACAATAATAATCTATCCTTTTGACGTGACGTTGTGCGAAAAGATTGATCGTGATGGTCAGCTGGGACGACGATGATGATTGTTTGTGAAAGAACGCGTGGAGAACACGAGACTGCGCGGATGGAAGGTTTGGAGAGGACTACTAAAAAGAAACGTCCTCTCTCTACTGTGGCTGACTTTGTCACTGCATCGTTAGCGTCGATCAGAGTCGATCAGCCAATCTCTCCTCCACCTCCTTTTCACTTCAACCACCACCACCACCACCACCACCAACACTATTACCACCTCCACCAGTCGTCGTCGTCGTCGTCGTCGTCGTTGTCGCGTTCTCGTCCACTCTTCCACTCCTCTTCCACTCCTCTCCCACTCCTCACCGCCACTTTAACAACCCCTTTTCCTCCAACACACGGGCACTCCCGCCATCAGAGTTTCTGCTTCTGCGGCGGTCCTCCAACGGTATTCGCGCGTTGCCGGGACAACCAAATCCATCGATCGCCTTTCTGACGCACGAAAGGGTAACTCGATTTCAGACCGACTCTGAGATCATCCAAATCGCGATCCAGGTTTAAATTTAATTAATAAAATATATAAATTTAAATCCGTTCAATACCTTCATTGATATTATATAGAAACACATGAAGTTATACGATTATGATCGATCGAGATTGATATTGTTGATAGTTTTACGTATTTGTTTTCTGATATTGATATAATTTCAAATTTACCGCCGATAATATTTTAGCATTATGGCATAGAGAATATATATTGATATTTTCGATATTTTCGATTCATTCAGTTTCTCGTCAACTTATCATCCTAATATCGGCTTATACGTTCGCATTATGTTCTGTCTAAAAATATAGAGAAATATAATCGTCGAGTATATAGCTAGCTACACGAAGGTTAAAGATTTTTGCTGCATAAACGTCACGATTTGTTCTCTAACGTGGGTGTGCTACAAAAATATGGTTCAAATTTGTTCACCCTCTCCCTATATTCCCGTTGAAGGTCATACGTACGATATCTACATAGGGAAGGTTGTGTCACCGCGCATGCGCCAAAACGATGAGACATACCGCAAGCATCTACCACTCTCGGTGTGAGTCCTAGATAAGCGATTAAGATGGGCGCGCAATCCGCGCCACGAATCTTTCTCTATCTAACATCGAAGGGCCTTTCATATATTTCCCGATCGTCATCCTTTCGAACGAGGAATATTCGAAGTTTGTTGTCTTTTAGGGAACAGGTAAGTTGGAACGTTCTTCCTCTTATGAATTCTTCCATTTTGAATGCTTGACATTTTCTTCCACGAGCTTTTCCCTCGTTAGAGCTTTCTGCAATCGAGTCAGTGGCGGATCGAACGGTACTCATGACAGAACGATATTCCTGTAAGTTTTACATGTCAATTAATAGACAAAACGAATGTTTGCAATTTTTTTGTTTTTCTTTTTTTTCTATTTTTTTTTTCTTTTCTTTTTTTTTTTTTTTTTTTTTATTAAAAAATTTTCTATCGAGTTTATTGATGAATTCGATTTCAAATAAGACGATCTGCCTCTTTTCTTTCGTCTTCTTCTTCTTTTATTTATTTTTTTCTTTTCTTTTTTTTTTTTTTTTGAAATCTGTACACACATAATCTCGGGTAAATTTCATGACCTCGTTATTACAAATGCGGTCTAATTATTAACCCGCCTATCGGGTATACTAGCACGAGCTGTATCGTGATTGGCGCAGGTCCAGTTGTATCACGTGTAACAGACGTAAGAGATATGTTTTTGCATTGGTCTATCGACTTTTGGTATTTCGTGCTGAAATTAATTGGATTTTATATAACCATATAATAACCCTTAAATTAAGAGCAATTTGTCATTATTTTTTCTTTCCTTTTTTTTTTGTTTATTTTATTATATTTATAAAAAAAAAAGGAGAAAAGAAATGTTAACGTTTCTGTTAAACTAATTATATGATTAATTTGTCACACAGGGAAACAGTATGAGTGTGAATCATTCCAAGTGTTGCAAGTTTTCTCTTCTTCGAAAGCTTAAAGATAGAAGGGCAATGGTTATAAGAGTATGACACACAATTTGAATAATTTCCAAATAACGCACTATCTATCGACCCGCAGCAGTTAATTTCTTTTCCTTATATATTCCATTTTTATTTTCATGCGAATATATTTTAATGCAATTTTAAACGTACAATTGTTCAACAATATGAATAAAATTGGAATATGTTTCAGAAAAGGTGCGCTATCTTATGGCCTGATCTATCGAGATCAATTTCCATGGCGACGGCTCAACGATTTATCTTCGATCATTCTGAATTTTTCACTTTGAACGAGGTAAAACACGATAAAAAGCGATAGAATATTTAGCGACCGTGTGATTCGTTTGTCTTTCTATCCTAACATTCTTGTTTTATAAAAACTTTTTTTCTCTGTTTTTATTATTATTATTATTATTATTATTATTATTATTATTATCATTATTATTATTATTTTTGTTATTATTATTAATATTATTTTTAATTATTATTATTATTATTGTTTATTAATTCATTTTGTAGGTTTCCCCCCTTATATAATACTTTTGCTATGTCCGGTACAAGATCAAGAAATACTGTCATAAAAGCACTACGTGAGTTTTATACTAAGCAACTATTTTTTTTTTTTTTCCTTAACTTAGTTGCTTCAATCAAAATGCGTTTATAGACATATTTTAAGATCAATCAAATATAATATATGATACTTTATTAACGTGATTCTTGATCGAGACAGTTATGTTTAATGAAAGGAATAAAAAAAAAAAAAAAAAGAAAAGAAAAGAAAAATGGGTCGTCATTTGTGACGTGCAAACGTCGAACCGCTAAAATGTTGAAATATTTATCGGTAAATATGCCGGTAGGTCGTTATACAAATATCGTTTGCGTGCTTGTGGTGCCACCTATGATAACGCGGATAGATCAACAACTCCGTTATTCCGAGCACAAGTGTTTACACTTTGTAGGCTGTGCTTACGCGATTAATTTAATGTGTATAAGAGAAATTCACCGTGAATATGTTATGGAATTTATTAAATCTGATTCGATGCGGACTCGCAGATATTTTTAGAAGCCTAGTCTGGATGCAGGTTCGTTTAATTTCATTCAAAATTTTTAATATTATTATTATTATTGTGCTTATTAACAATAGATTTACTTCGATTTTTATTGATCTTACGAGGATTCGTGAAAGAAATTGGGGTTATCGTTTATGTTTATAATTTCTTACGTGTGGAAGATAAATTAGATCTTCATTTTTGTTGATTGGAGGTTAGAAATTTTACGCCGATATAATTCACTCGACGTGCACGGTGCTCTTGATTCATTAATATTCCGTTTAATCGATTATTCTTTCTAATTGATCATGAAATTAAGATGTCCGTAATTTTTTGGTCGCACAATTATACATCTCATTCTTACATATAATTTATTTTATTGGATTTAAATTTCGAGATACGCGAACACTTTCGATATATACATTTTCGATTCTCATCTCGAACGTTGCTCAAGTCGTTCATATGTAAAATAGAATACGTTTCTCCTAATGACGGAATCACGTGTGCGCATATACGTTGTCTATATCTATCATTTTTGTTCTTCGTAATCAAGTATTGTAGTATCCTTATAAGTGATCATAATCATATCGATTTAATTAAACATAAAGAAAATGAATCATTAGTAAATGTAGTTTATTCTTGTAAGCATATGGTACTGTTAGAAAGATAAAATTGATTAGATAATATTTCTTGTGTTTTTGATAAACATCCATCTTTATGAAGCTCATACGCGGTTAAGTAAAGATCTTCCTTGAATTTACCAAAGCTCGGTGATTTGAGCGTAGATCGTGTACATTCGTGTGCCTTCGGCTAGATTCGTCAGCGGTCGGAATCACGACCATAAACGAATATAACCGAGCAGCGCTCACCAATCGCATCGATCCGACGTCCACGTCGTTGTCACACTAAAGTGTCGTACGTTTGCACGTCGTCGTGCTCTTGGATATCGTGTTTTCGAGCTCGATTTTGGGGACCAAGCGAGCACATTTCCTTTCTCCAACGTAAGTAATTATATTCATAATGATATCGTAACGCGTCGAGTTTATTTTGGGCGATATTAAGTTCTACGAATGCCCGAAACAAACTCGACGCGTATGCTTTGCGTATTTGCTTTTGTACCTGATGCTTTCCTTCATAACTCCAAGATGGCCGCCATTTCATGAACATTCCCTTATGGCGTACACTTTGCGAACTATTGCGCTTTTTATGCACGAAATTTTACAGCTTTTTCACATCTTTCACGAACGATGCACGCCCTTGGCCGTACATCGTCATCACAATATTCGTTCTTTGCCAAGCAAATGGACGACAAGAAGTTAAATAGTTATGAGAAGTTGAAATCGCTCGGTTAGCATCGATTTTTATATATTTGCCCCAGCATGCCCACGCGTGCCAATTTATCTCTTATTGTCATTCCATTTTTCTCAAGATATTCATCATAGATGATGCACGTATCATGCTGTCGTTTTTGAGCATTCCCATATATACGCGTTTTTATAAGTACTTGCGAGCAAGATGGTTTTGGCGGGGTTTTATAGACGTCTTTTTCGTAACGTTACAATTTCATATATTGCGTCGCGTGTTTTTAGATTTACGCGTTTACCTTAATAACGAATAATGTAGTAGAAAAGGAATATTATGATTCTTTGTCCTCCGCAGACAAAAATTTTTTTTTTTTTTTTTCTTTTTTTTCTTTTATATCTTTCGGAGTGGGCTGATCTCTTTTGTAGATCTTTATTATACTTTTACGATGCGAATGCCCACGTTTTACAGAATTTTTTGAGCCGATGTCCTCAACGTTGTCGAAAAACAGTCTCGTACCACAAGCATCATCTTCACGCTCCTGGATTTCATCCGTCTTCGATTTCATTTGGGACCAAGTAAGCCTGTTTCGGATTCCGAATGTAAGTACAAGGAGTCTGGCTTCAGTAAGGCGAATCTGGTCCTAGTCTTCTTTTTTCTTGAAAACTTTCAAGAGTATCTCTTTAAATGTAGAGCGTATTCTCATATTTCTCAGCTCTCTTGCCGATTTTGCTTCTCTTCTGTCATTAGTTATTAGAAAATTCCATTGATAATTTTCCATGGAAATTCTCCTGCAAAGAACGGTCTTGCTCCTTTTCAAAATTATATGCTGCCATTGTTTATTGCGTATACATTATAACATCATAGAAACTCATATTCATTGCATGTCTTTACACATTTTAAGATTAATTACAATAGTTAAGTTTTGCCTATATTAAATGTTATAACTCATCGGTTGAGGTATTAAGCATTAGCATTGTTAATATACAGTTAAATAATTCATGGAAAAGGAAAGATCATTCTATTTATCGTTTTATAGACATTATTTATGTATTCTTTATTTTCTTTACGTAGAGATAACTATTACATACTCTTAGGTTATCTACTAGTTGAATAAATTCATGTTGTTGCTTTCAATGATTTATATTTTCAAAGTAAAGTATAATTATTCTCACAATGTTGTTTTCATAAACATAGTCATCAAATTTCTAACCTATCAAGGTTAAAAAAATTGTTGACTTGTCTATCAGACAAAGATTTAATGTTATTTTAGGAAGTCGATGTATCGCAGAACACAATCATTAATTATATTTCACAATACAGTTTATTAATATGCCAGTTTTCTGAATTATGAAATTATATCGATATATATTCCAAGAATTTTAATGAAGCTTCCATATAACAATTCTATGTATAATATATTATCAAAATTGGGACGCTTTGTTACAGATGCCACGAAGCAGAAGACGTCATCGTTCACGCAGTCATTCTAGGACTCGTTCTCATTCAGCGGGTTCACCTCAGTATGAACACAAACGTAGACGCATTGATTATGATAGTCCACAAAGCAAGGGTACATATAGGTAAGTTTTATCATCCGGTACTGTACCTGCGAATCTTTTCCGATAAAAAGTTTATGATAGACAGAGTCAAAAATAAGGAAAAGAAAGAAAGTTATATCATAATACCGTGTAAATATGAAATAATTATATCTATGGGAGAGCGCTATCTCTCTCTCTCTCTCTCTCTCTCTCTCTCTCTCTCTCTCTCTATCTCTCTATCTCTTTCTCTTTCTCTTTCTCTTTCTCTTTCTCTAAACTTTCAAAAATTACACAAGCTTGTCGAAGGAAGATAGAGAGAGGCTCATTTATTTCTTTCAAGGGCCATAGACGTAGTGCACTCAATTGAATCTATTAACTTATAAAGTGCTCGTGTGTAACGACTCGATAACTCTCTCGGCTGTGTGTGAGTTAAAGAGAAAAAGAGAGGGAAGTAGTGGCGCTGTATCGAGGCCAATGCCGCGAGTGTCTGTATCCCCTCTCCAGGAATCTTTCTGATAGAGCGAGGAAAGAGAGGATAGAGATTCTCCATGAGGTTCTTATGGTTGTATGTCAGTCGTGTGGTTGGTGCGTTAGTGCCTCTCTTCGTGAGTTTCACCGGAAGATCGGCCTTAGAAGGGAACCCTAACCAACGGTGTTCGCCACCGCTATTATTTCGCCTTTCGAATCGTTCACGAGAGCGTGCTCGAGATCCGAAACGGTATCACGTATCGCATACGTGAGTGCACAAATCTTTTCGCTTCTAAACTCGTTTAAATAAAACGAGATAGGAGGGTGAAACAATTATTTTGCATCGAGGAAGAAAATATATAGATATATACAAATATAAATATTAACAATGAAAGACATATTTGACATCGGAAAAAAGCGTTGGATCGCGAAGGGTTTTAAATTATCCTTCTTCGGAGTCCACTTGTATCTAGGAAAACCCTCTACCAATAGGTTCGTTCTAATCAATCGTATACTTTATCACATTCTTTATCGAGTATTATTGCACGTGATCGTTCATTATTTTTTCTTCTTTCTTTTTTTTTTCCTTTCTTCTTTTCTTTTCTTCTCCCTCCCCCTCATCTCAGTTCTTTTTTTCTTCTCGGTGTGCAGAAAAGTTTCATTCCAGTCGAGTTTGTTAGTTTCCGTTTTGCATTTAGAAAATAATAAATCTTTTGCGTTTCGATTCTCTCTAGACACGGTAAATTTTGTCGATAAGCTTAAGATACACATACAATGAGAAAAGTTTACCATCCGTTATCACGTTCGATTTCATCGTATCAATGTTTTCCTTCTATATATATATATATGTACATATTTCGTGTATTCAACAGCATACGTTGTGTATTATTGAACGTCGCGTGTCAATTCTGTCGGTTTAAATCGCCACATAAAAGTGTTTTTTTCTTCTTCCTTCTCTCTCTCTCTCTCTCTCTCTCTCTCTCTCTTTCTCTCTCTCTCTTTATCTCTCTTTTTTTTTATCTCTCCACGTCACTAGGAATAATGTTTCGTTAGAGTGAGAGTGAAAGAATGAGAGAAGGGAAGAAGGGGGTTTAACAGAGAAGTCAAGTTCGCAACGAATTAGAGTCTCTCTCCTCGGTTATGTTGGCTCGTTTACAATGCGGAAGAGAAACGTGTGTCTCATCTATTCGAAAAAGACGAATCAGACGAAACGTCGAAGAAATTTTCCGCGAGCTCCGCCGCGAGCATGACAAGAGTATTTTCTTCTGTAGAGAGAAGAGAATTTAATTGAAACGTCCTTAGAGAAGGTGCTTCTTCGATCGCGTGTCATTCGTAAATGGCTAGATCGTAGGCAATTTTGCGACCGAGAATATATATATATATATATATATAAACGATCCCTGTTTACGCAGTCTTTCTTTAAAATTATTTGAATATTTCGACGTAAGATTTTTACAAGCCAAATGATTTCGATATACGCTTGTATATTTATTTGATAAGTATTTTTTAATGTTAAGTATTTCGTGAAATAAATCGGTCAGTGTATATGAATATTTTGAGCAGTATTTTGTAATGATATATCACGTACGTAATATAAGCGAGGTCGGGTATATTTATATAATTAAGTGTCTGGGTTGCCGTCTGGGTTTATTATGAATATCGATAAATTTATATATTTGTATATATTTTGCACTGAATTATTGACGATTTTTGTATTAATCGTTGTAATATATACTGACCACTTATATTACGTACCGATATTTTATAACAAATATTGATCATTTATTTGAACTATTGGTTAAAAAATATTAAAATATACAGAATCAATAAATATAACAGCTGTATTTCGATAATTTGTACGAGCTCGTTTAGTTATTTTTCCGTGTTTTAAATGTGCATGAAAATCTTCTGCAAACGACTGTCTAAAAGGCGTTCGAAAATATTCGTAACGTCTCTTATCTCTCTTTGTTCCGAATATAGAAAAAGATAAAGTAATTTATTGTTTCACTCATTTCCCATTCTTCAGTTCTCGTGAATCCTCCGATTATCGATTCGAAGAATAGATTTTCTTTTTTCTTTTTCTTTTTTGGTTCTTTACCCCTTTTTTTTCTTAAAATATGCAGCTTTTTTTATATACAAAATCTTTTCGTTCGGATTGCATACCCTAAATTATATTTTAATTTTATATATATATATATATATATATATACACACACACACACACACACACACACACGTCTGTAAGTTTACATATATTGTCCTCCTTGCACACTCACCCGAGGATGAGACGTTTGCGATTATATGCACCATTTAATCTTACCTACCCTGAACCATTTTTGCGGAAATTTTCTGTCTTTATAATTATCTGCACACGTGTGTATGTGTGTGTCTGTTTGTGTGTCTTTGCGCCCTATTTCAAGATATTTTGTGGGGGCGTCGAAGGAATATTTTTTTTTTCTTTTTTATTTATTTAAAGATATTACTAAACCTTGTAGATCGTTTTGGAGGGGGGGAAGGGAAAAAAGTTAACGTTTACGTAAATTCGTAGGATCATGTAATTGGTAACTGGTCCATGTGAATATGCGTTCACTTTTACTTCGACTCTCTAGAAATAGAAATGTAGGTTGCTGTAAAATGGGCGTATAAAGAAGGCTATATGTATATGGGTATATATATATGTATATGTACATGTATATGTAATGTATATATTTAAAAACACTATTCGTTATTTCAGCTGGTGATTATGAAATTGGTCTTAATCTAGATGGATATTTAAAGGCACGTTTAATGTCGCACGTTATTCTTAAAATTTTTTAATTACTTACATGAATTATTTTCCTTAAGAACGAATATACATTTAATTTTCTCTGTTCGTCACATTGTAGAATAATAAATTTTAAATAATTCAAACTAAAATATCGAAATATCTGCAAATGGAAGAAAAAGAAAAAACGAAAAATATAATATGACATATAATTAGATTACTTTCATAATCACTAGCGTGTCATTTACGAGCGCAGGTCTAATCGTTATCGTTCGTCGGTTTAACAATAAGGATTATTAACTTCTTGTTGATCAGAAATTAATTATCATATCTCGTGACATTCTATTTACAATAGAGTTGGGATTAAGTATGCATATTGCAGATATCTAGGTTCGAATCCAATTGGATAATATTTGAATATTTCATGAGTACGTCGAGAAAGGAAAACGATAATTTCAAATTGGGCACGAACCCGGACGAGATATAGATTTGAATTTTTTTCTAAATATTTTAAGAAATCCTAGTGGGGTACTTCGAAGTACTATTACCAAGTATTCATACTTGAACCCTGACCGAGTGGATTCGAATTTTTTACGAGAATAGCAACTAACGAAAGTGATTCCCAAAATGTATTTCGCGGAACCTTGACGTTCTGGTTAAAAAATTCAGGGGCCTCGCGTTATAATTTTATAGTTAGAGGACCAGCGGTCGAATTTTATATAGTTATTCGTATCAGGGAGAGCGTGCATGCACGACCCGGCAACATTTATATTTATAGAACAGGCGTTTTTAAATCTACGAATCGCGTTAAATTTTTAATTGACCGCGAAAGGACACCTGCCTGCTACCCACCTTACGTCGAAACGCGAAATGTGTTTAATTTGTAAAAGATTTCCAAAAGGTTGTTCTTCATAGAATATTATTTTTGCGAGTACGCGAGAATACCGCAGTATATTTAAAATAATATATAAAGCGACTCTAGTCTGTCATGTTCTTAATTTATTTATTTATTTTTTTTTTAATTTTTTAAACATGTTCTTAAAAATGTATTGGGCTGCACGAAAAAAAAAAAATACTCGCGAAAGGTTCGAATCTTTTTAACAACGAACTAATCATAGATACGTTTTCGAAACCTACGGGTATTCATTTTAGTATTAGAAACCAACATGTATAGAATGATTACATTGTAGGTATATACTCATTGATTAATTGAAACTTTTGAATAGTAATCGAAATCCATGAAATGAAACTTGGTTATTGAAATTTATTCAGATTCGTAAGCACATATATTGAACTTGATATCATTTCTAGTTTATATATATCCCGATATTAGCATATCGTCGCTCCGCAGTTACACGTGCGTACAGTTTTTGCATTCCAAATTCAACTTTTTTGCGAATCAAATTTTTCTACGAAATTGTTTCTTTTATTTATTTATTTATTTGTTTTTTTTTTAATCTTTCGTTATAAAAATAAAATCAAACGTAAATTTATCGTTAAGCAATTCAACATTTTATCGTATATTGTGATACAAAGATGTACATATGTACATAAAATATTTTATTCAATGGTAATAACCGATTGATTACATACGGAATGTATATATTCATGTACGAGTTTATGTGGTATGAAAACTATATGGAGATGGTTAATAATGTATATATGACTTAATCAATAATGGTCCTCTTCCATCAGCTGGTAGTAATTTCATATATGTTTGTACGTATTCATGTAATAATTGTACAATTCGCGCGCGGTTAAAAACGGTTAAATAAAATCGGAGCGATTCTATTTTTTATTAGACAGAGATAGTCTCTAGACATATACCAGTTATATTGACGTCTAATTTTTTTGGAATTCTTACAATTTGTAAGAATAAGTAATTTCCTGTAAAATGTGTGATTTAAAAAATATAAACTCATGTAGGTAGATTATCACTAGATCGTTGACTGTTGAGCAAATGATTTTGATAAGCTCTTGTTTGAAATTCACTTACGAAACTAAGTTCATTCTTTTAATATTTTTATTTTTTTTTTCGTTACTTTTTATTCGAAAAAATTAAAAGACGGTAACACGAAGAAAGAATTTGGTAGAAAAAACTTAGTTTGCAAAAGGACAAATTTGATTTGAAAACGGTTGTATTTGATTTGCAAGAGATAGGAACTCGGAGTGAAAAATTTATGTTGTCGCGTTCGCCTTATTTAATTCCCCCCTTCTCTCCCCCGCACTAAGCGATCACCGATTAATTATTGCCGTCGAAAATTTTTTTCCTCTTGTAAAAATTGTAGAAAAAAAAAAGATCGTGAGAAAAGAAAAATAGCAAGGAAATTGAAGTAACGATAATATTTTGATGTTAACCATAGAGACCTACTTTTTCTATTGGATAAAATAGATATAAATAAATGGTAAATGTTACTTACCAGTCAATAAAAATGAATCTCGTTATCACTCGATAAAAATGAATCTTGTTACAGGACAGATTTAAATTTATGATTCGATGTATACCGGTTTTTCAAGACCAATGGTTTCCAGTTGACTAGAAATCTCGTTCGTTTGAATTTGTATTTTTTATTTTTGTTGGCTTTTTTCTTTATTTTATTATTTATTTATTTATTTTGTAATCTTATTTCGACGCAAGAAATGCTCTATACGTATATTTAAATTTTCATTATTTATGTACACATATAGACCAAAAGTTTCTAGGTGATTTTAATAATCAATTAATCTTTATCGAGACCCTTTAGGCTCTTTCTTTTTATTTCTTTTTTTTTTTATTTTTAATTTTTTTATTCTTATTGTTTTATTTTTTATATTTATTTTTATTTTTTCATTCATATTTATTATTTATTATTATTATTATTATTATTATTATTATTATTATTATTCAGATTGTAAAACTATCAGACTTGTTTGTAAAATAACAAGGCTAAAAAGACTCGAAAGAAAGTAATCGATATTTAATATCACATACGAAGCTTTGGACTAGTTTTGGACTATGAAGTTTTTATCCAAAGAATTTTTGAATTATCATTTGTATTTACGTACATGTCAGTACTGTGTAAGAAATAACGAAACGAAATTTTATAACTATGGTCATGTTCTTTTCTACACGAGGTCAAGATAGATAGAAACACTGTTAGGTGTTAGGATTATTAGAATGAAATAGGAGAAGGGGAAGAAGGTAAGAGAGAAAATGTAGGCAATAGTGAGAATAGTTAATGGTTGGTGGCACGTTAATGGTATAACATTTATACTCTTTGCGATTTAATACGTTTGAAGTATCCTCTTCCGTGTTGCAATCAATCCCTTTATAAATCTCTTCGAGATAATTTAATCTTTCACAAGTCCTCTTCCTTTATTTTTCCTTTTTATTACAAAAACAAAACGAAAACTATGGATATCGCTACGAATTAAGTAGCCTATATTTTTTTGTTCTTTTTTCTATTTTTTTTTTTTTCACTTTTAATCGGAACATAAAGTGGTAGTGAAAACAAAATATCATCTGAATTGGACGAGAATAGGTGGAAGTTGTATGGGAAATTACAAACGCACAGATTTTTCGATACTTATATATTAGTAATAATATTTATAAAACAAACGAGAAGAACCATCGTCGAATGTTTCCGGCAATAATGTATCGAACGTTTCATTTTTTTTTCTCTCTCTCCCTCTCTCTCCCTCTCTCTCTCTCTCTCTCTTTCTCTCTCTTTCTCTCTCTCTCTCTCTCTCTCTCTCTCTCTCTCTCTCTCTCTCTCCATTCCGCGCACCCACGCCTCCCCCCTTACCGTCCTCTCGAAAACGGCGCGGAAGAAAATTTATCGCGTAACACGCGTTATTCCGTCGTCCTTTGTGAACGTTGAGAACATGCCAAGAGAGATCGTACACAAGAAGAGAAAGAGAGTAAACATCCGGTGGAAATTTAAGATCTTCGATACTTTTCGGTCATTGTCCTTTGTGAAACGTTTCATGGTTTTCTTTTTTGAAATTCCTTTGTCTAAAAGTTTCTTGCGAATAATTCTACGCATCCTTCACCATACCCACCCCCTCCCTCCAACTCTCCCCTATACGCATACATAAAAATGCACATACGTTTTAGTTTTTTTTTTTTTCTTACACACACACATATATATATATATATGTATATTTCTAAAAACAGTCCAATTATTTATACGACCGTGTAAATAGAATAATAAACGAGCAAACAAATACGAATTTTATTTGTCTTCCCCCGTTAAAATTAACTGCGCTCGGTTAAATTCTTATAGATTTAATAGAATTCGCACGGTTTAGAAATGAGGACTATGAAAATATAAATATAGCTTGGAACGGAAAATGTGTCGTTCACTATTCATTACATACACTACCTCGTAATAAACGTTTATACATGGGTGTAGTTACGGCCCTCGCGGGTCGTATCAAATTTTGTTTGTCTCTCTTGTGGACCAAACTTGTCTTTTACAATTAAAGAGAGCACGTTTTTCGTCTCGTTTTTAGGAATAACATAAATTTTATAGATTGCCTTTTTACACACGCAAACGCGCAAAAATTTTCGATAAATTTCTTTTCTTCTTTTTTTTTTTTTTTTTTCTAATTTCTACTTAATTTTGGTTTTCATCTTTCGCGACGAAGTTATTAATAAACAATCTCGAACAACGGGAAGTTTGTGCATGCGTGCATGTGGTGTATGTGTGCATATTTTCGGTCGCATAATTCAAAGCTCGAAGGACGGAAAGGAGAACAAAGCTTAAAGGATGCCTTTTCTTTACGTCTCCGTTACATCGTGGATGTTAAGGTACAGTATAAATTGTATAAACAAAATAGATAATAACCTTTCTTTCTCATTCTCTCTCTCTCTCTCTCTCTCTTTCTATTCGTATCTATTTCTCTCTCTTTCTCTCTTCGTACTTAATTCGAAGTATTTCTCGAAGAAGATGAGGGAACGCGAGCTCTTTATCGGCAAGCGAAACACTAATTAACATTGTAAAAAGAAGTAGATGAAGAAAAAAAAATTGTTCGTGGTACATAACTTCGGTAAAATAAGAAAGTACGTAAAACACTCTGGATGGATATTATCTAGAGAAGGTAATAATACACGTTTCTCGTTCACCTGTATGCACTTTCTTAGAGAACAAAAAAGACGGAGTGAGTGCGCGCGCTCGCGCGTGTGTGTGTGTCGAGAGAGAGTGAGAGAGAGAGAGAGAGAGAGAGAGAGAGAGAGAGAGAGAGAGAGAGGGCAAACTTGGTAGAGAAGTTAAGTTGTTAAAGTTTCTTTTACGAGAGAGGATCGACGAGAGTGTGTACACTGGAATTGTGTTTACAGTCTCTCCTTTCTCTCTCTCTCTCTCTCTCTCTCTCTCTCTCTCTCTCTCTCTCTCTGCATCTATATTTTCTCCACTTGAATTTACCGCCCCATTTACTCATCATCCTTCGATGACCATTCTCAAAAAAGTCCTTACTTAGATCGTTGACGATCGTTATTAAGAGAGACGCTACATTTAGAATTCCTCTCGGTCGGTAAAGTAGAGAGAGAGAGAGAGAGAGAGAGAGAAGGAACATCCCCTCCACCTCATCGATTTCTCTTTATTGAATTCTTTTTAAAGATAAAGTAGACAAAGAAGAAAGCGATAGGCATGTTTAAATGCGTGGGTGGACGATATCTAACGTTGCGGATAAAATTCGCTCGTTTGCGCAAAATCCCATGACCCATTTTGCACGGTTAACCCGTATCATCCATTCCGAATTTTCTTATCGGTGTGTTAATATCCATGTATGCTGCGGTATGTGTACACACACTCGTGAGCGCGCTCGCGCGTATATATATATATATATATATATATATATATATATACACACACACACCCCGTAAGACCTTGGAAACTGTCCAAAAGGCGAAACTGCAGAAGAAGCTGCAGATTCGATCAACTTTCTTCTTCTTCTTCTTCCTCCATTACTCATTTCTTCTCTTACTTTCTTTTCTCTTTCTTTCTTTCTTGTTTTTTTTTTTTTTTTGTTAAACCTTCTCTTACCAACTTTCTTCCTCTATCGTGACTACTCCTTACTGACGTCGTACTCTACTCCCTCCCTCCCTCCCGCCTTCCCTCCTCGTCCTCATCCTCCCACTACCGAAAACTATCCAATTCCAAATCTCAAATAGTTTGAGACATTCGTCCGATTTAACGTTTACGATCCCTTTCGTTCCAGACAATAAATCACACGATTCCGTATCGTTCGTTCGTTCGTTCGTTCGTTCGTTCGTTCGTTCGTACGTACGTTCGTTTGTCCCGTTGTAAGTTTCTCAGTATCATTTGCGAAAGCGAGAAGATGCACACATGTGCATACATCGAAACATAAACGACGACGAAACCGCCGGTGGTTTACTTTATCAATTATTTCTTTTGATATCCACGAATCCGTAAGTATGTATATTCTGATTCTTCGAACGTCTCGAATTGTTCTTACAAACTACTTTCGTTTTCCTTACTTATTATATCTTGTTTCGTTATTAAATATTTTCTCTTATTTCCTTTTGTTTTTTGTTTTTTTTTTCTTTCTTTCTTCTTCTTCTTCTTCTGCTTTTATCCTTGACGAGTCGAGCTAACCGACCTTGAACCAAGTAGCTCGACCTAATCTCCGCTTCGGAGAGAAGTACTTCTTGAAACTGATCTGGACGGACGGCCGATGCGTCATTCCGAAAGGCTTTATGGAATTCTTCCTGTCAGAATCACCCCGTCCGTTGGCTTCCTTTTATTTCTCATCGATCAGTAAGTCGATGGATCTCTCCCTGAGAAATATCGTATGATATTTATTTTAATTAAGAATTATGTTTAACCGCTATCTCAAGTTTGGATCGGTCCTTTGTAATAATTATTTTATATCATACAATATTGTCGTCGTATTGATTCAGAATCAAATTATCAGTCAATAAAAATTAATTCGAAATTTAATGTTGATGGAAACTATCGATATTCTGATTGATGGATCAAAAGGAAATAAAAAAAAAAGAAAAAAGAAGAAAGATAAGGGATAGGGATGAGATGATTTCATTTGATCGTTCAACGGCTCGTATATGAAACGTTCACGTTTCATATATATATATATATATATAAATATATATAAATGATCGATGAACGTGTTAATAAAGAAACACAGTGAAGACACGTATAATGGGTACGCATCGCGGAACCAGGCTTCGTTTTGAAATTCAACTCCGTTGGATCGTTGCCCAATTACGAATCCTAACGACTTCCTTTGGTGAGTCAATCTCTAATGTGTGGAGGTCACGAAATTTGGTTCCTTCTTTGGAGAGCTTCCTTTCTTTATCAAATATTCGGTAATAATAAAAAGTTGAAGTTCTTTTTACTCGTGGGAAAGGAAAAAAAATATTATAGAGCCAACATTTTCTTCGCGTATAAATATTTACTTAATGTCTTTGATCTGTTTTCACTCAACCCCTCTCCTCTCCCTTCCCCTCCTCTCTATGGACAAGAAAATACATCGTCGATTTATTTTTATGGAGTTGGATACGTTCTTCTCTTTGGCCCGATTTCTTTTTTGTTCTGTTTTGTTTTGTTTCGTTTTGTTTTTAAGGAAGTGAGTAAAGTAAATTAATAAGAAAACCAGTAATTCCACGTTGTCACTCGATGGTTTATTTAAATAAAAAAAAAATCTTTTCATCTTATTCGGTTGCATGTATAAGCTCTGTGATATACGGCGATGTAAACCTCGTGGGTGAAAAAGAATTCCGTGTTCGATGACTAGAATTCTAACTTTTCATTGGAGCGTAAAATTATTAAAATTTTAATTACTGTCTTGTTAAATAATGTTGCGGCATTATTAGGTTAATCGCTTCGAATTTCGAAATTGGCGAAAAATAAGCAAGTTGGACCGCGTTGAAAAAAAAATATGTATATATATATATATATATATATATATATATATATATATATATATATATTGTCAATTCTTTGTCTAAAATTTATACATTTAAATATATCGCAAAAATGTATTAAAAATTAAAATAATAAAAACAAACGATGAGACGAAGGAAGAGCCGCCCGTGGGTGGATTTTCCTGTAGAGATTGTTAACGCGCGATGGCAGGATCACAGAGCCTACATTTTTTTAACCGAATTGGGTGGGAAGACAATTCTTTTTTTTTTTTTTATACGAACAAATGCAACCTGAAATTACCAGCTTTTCGATTTATTTTATTCGCTTTATGACAAAAAAATAAAAAGAGAGAATAAAAAAGATTCCAAAAGTACAACGGTCAATAATTAGTCGATCTAAAGGAGAACAATCGTGCACAACCACACGCACCCCAACCGCCCCTTGAGACGTCTTAAAATTTTAATTCAACAAAATTTCGTTTCGACGATTTATCCGATGCCACGATCAATGCGTAAATACATGAATGTATTAAAAAATAAATAAATAAATAAATAATGTTCGATGATTTTAGCGGCGAACGAGTATTGAGGTCGCGTCAACACGAGCGCGGGACAAGTCAGGAGAGGAGATACAAAAGAAGCCATCGTCGCTCACCGAGCAGTGGTAGGCAGCACGGACATCGTGATCGTGATCGTACCCACCTGGCGCATCCGACCTCATCACGTCGCGTGCGAATTCACCGGCATCATGGGTCCTCGTCGCCGAGCCAGGAAAGGCATCGCCATCGTTCGCCGTCATCCAGGAGTCAGGTGAGTTGAAATAGTTCCACAGATAGAACGATATAAGAAAGGAAACAAAAAAAAAAAAAAACGAAAAGAGCCGAAAGAACGAAGGAGCACACCCGGGTAAATGATTTACTTATTCGATCAGAAAAGAAACTTTTTTTTTAATCTTTACATATAAATATAAATATATATAAATATATATATATATATATATATATATATTTTACTCACATCGCGAGCTTTCTCTCCCTTTTTCCATACGAGCGGGCCCTTCCGTCGCTGCCACGACGAGATTTTTTATTTAAGACATAAGGAGTGAGAAACAAAAAAGTCCAATCAAATAAAACAATCGTACTTTCTTTCGGTGCTTCATTGAAAAGGGGTAGATATAAAAGTATAAAGTGAGAACGCTTTTCGTAAATTCACGAGATAAATAAGTAAAAAAGAAATAATAATAAAATAATAATAATAATAATAATTTTAATAATAAAAATAATAATAATAATAATAATTAAAAAAAAAGTGCAACAACAACCCCCTGAGACACACAGGTCTCGACAATTTCATGAAACGTGATGGCCGATAATAGAGTCAACACATCGATCGTGGCGCTCTCTATCGGCCAACGAGAGTTTTAAAGAGATTTTAAATTTCTAATAAGAAAACTATGGTACTCCGTTCTGAGAAAACAGTCAACAATTATTATTAATATTAATACTATATATATATATATATATAATACTACTCTCACGTCAAACAATATCGCTGATACGAATCAACGATAGTAGTTGGTATATGTATACGTACATATAACGTACTTTAGAAAGTTTTTTTTTTCTTTTTTTTTTTTTTTTAATTTCAGAGAAGATAATCATCTAATAGGAATGATAAATGTAAACATCTTAGATTGTCCGTTACCTAGATATATACACGAGAATATTCTACTTTTAGCGGAGTTTTATTATAAGCATTGGATATCCCCCGTTAAACTACTACTTCATTTACTTTCCTCCTTCTCCCCATTTATCCTTTTCTACTTCCCTTCCCGAGCTAAACTTTCCTTTCTGCGTCGTTGCGTTTGATACGAGACACCGCAAAAAGATAGCAATCGCGCTAACGTTTTCGTATCGAAGTTTAGCTTCAATGTCGTTTGAGATAAAACGTAGCGGCGATGAAATTGAAGAAGAAGAAGAAGAAGAAGAAGAAAAGAAGGAGGTAGAAGAAGAAGAAGTAGAAGTAGAAGAAGAAGAAGGAGAAGAAGAAGAAGAGGAAGAAGAAGAAAGGAGAGAGGGGAGAGAGAGAGAGAGAGAGAGAGAGAATCACTTTTGGTAGGCGATACGAGGCAAATTCTCGAGCTCTGGAGAAGCTTGTGGCGCAACGAAACCTCTCTTCTCTCTCTCTCTCTCTCTCTCTCTCTCTCTCTCTCTCTCTCTCTCTCTCTCTTTCTCTTTCTCACTTGCGTACCGGAGCGAATGCCGATGATTCTTCTTTCTTACTCGGCGTCGGCTATTTTCGACCGAGGACTATTTTCGAGGGGGACTCGTCACGCGGTTTCGCAGCGGTTTTAGTGCGAGTTTGCGCCAGATGGCCGGTGCAACGTCTTCGTCGTCTTCTTCTTCGTCGTCGTCGTCGTCGTCATCGTCGTCATCGTCATTGTCGTCGTCCTCCTTCACCTCCTACTCCTCCTTCTCAGGGATAAATCCTCCTCGTGGTCGTCGTCGTCGCCGTCGCCGTCGTCGTCGCCGCCGTCGTCGCCGACGACGTCCGATCAACTAACTAATCGAAGAGAAAATCGAGAATCGATCGGAGAAATTGTACGTCTTAAACGTTATAACATCTTCCAGTTTTTTTTTTTACCACTATACTCGTCCTCTTCGAATCGATCGTTATGGATCGATGGTCGCTCCTGAAAAGGATGCCAAAGAAGATGGTAGAGAAAGTGAGGAAGGTGAACGTTACTGGAGTGTAAATGAGACATCGCGTAAAGGAAACACAACGCTTGCTCCGGTTATTAATCCGACGTAGGATAAGAAAACGAAGGGGGAGGGGGAAGGAAAGAAGATTAAGGAGACGAGAAGGGGGCGGAAACGCTAAGAGATAGAGATAGAGATAGAGATAGAGATAGAGATAGAGAGAAAGAGAAGTAGTTGACCGATTCGTGAGAAATACACGGAAGATAATCGGGAACGTCGTCTCTTCTGACCCAGAAAACGCTTTAAAAGCTGGATCTAGAAATACGCGTTCCTCTTGGCAGCATGCGTCTTGCGTCGTGAGTGAAAGACGGTTAGACACGTCCATTATCCCCTATCTCGCGTAAGCTTCGTGCCTTTATCGGAAAAGACAAAAATAAAGAAAGAGAGAGAGAGAGAGAGAGAGAGAGAAAGAGAGAAGGAAGAACGAACGAACGAACCAATAAGATATATAATCCATCCTGGATCATCCTGGTTGTTGGTTACAATACGACGGTGGCCCACCGATGACCACCACCACTTCGTCGTCTTCCTCTTCGTCTACGGTTTCGTCATTTCCAACGATGAACGGACAAGAGTTGGGCCTGTTGATGCCCACTGCAGTTTCCTGGTGGCCAAGACAGACCGTATGGGATAATTGGTTGCCAAGGAACGTCCCGGAGACGACGTCGACGTCGACGACGATGACAATGACGATGACGGCGGCAACAACAACGACGACGACGACGACGACAACGACAACGAACATTCGATGTTACGACGCTAAACTTGACGTCACGCCGGAGTCCAATGGCACGTCGACATCGGAGGTAGCACGAAACCGAGATGAGATTTTTTTTGGATTATTATTACCTATTAATTCGATCGTATACATTTTTCTTTTTCTTTTTGCGTGCGTGGATATCGGTGGTGTGTGGAATTATGCCTTCGATCTGTTATGTTTTTTTTTTTCTTTTTTTCTTTTTTTCTTCCTGTATGCTTGTGCTATGTCACGTGACCAATAGCATTCATTCTTAACAACCCTCCTCTTTTATCGATCCAAAAGTTCGCTATATATTGTCGATAAACTTTGTTTACCAAAACAAAAATTTTATATATATATATACATTGCAATATACGAAAAGCCGGTATTGGTATATTCGTGTCTTTCATCAACGATGCTCTCCCGCAGAGAATCGTGTATGCCAACTTTTGCAGCACACACTGGTATGGTCGCCGAGACACAGGCGCCATCTTCCGCCGATTTATATTCGTCTCTAAGTCCAAGAGAAAACGAGAGTTACGATTTCTCTCTCTCTCTCTCTCTCTCTCTCTCTCGGCTCGCTACCTCTCTTTCTCTCTCTCTCTCTACACGAGTCTTTCGTCTTATAAATGCGCTTAACCCGATCTCCCGACCTATCCTTACCTAATCCAACCAGGAAGCTAATCGGGGCTGGAAAATTGGCATGTAGGAGAAAAGCTAAGGGAGAAAAAAGAGAAAAATGATATAACACTATCGGCTTATAATATTTAACGAGCTCCAACGAATATAATTCCGAGAGAAATAATATGAAATACGATTTTCTTTTTAACAACCAACGGGGAAACGTCAATTTTGCTGCAAGTTGTTCGCACGGACGCGTTTTGATCGTATATATGTCGTTAATCTTGCCGATCGACATCGACCGATGATTATGTTAACACCCAGTTTGTTGGCTTTTGATCATTCGTACGCCCACCCACCCACTCACTCGCTCACCCAATCCCTCGCAACTGTTTTATTTCTTTTATTTTTCTTTTTTCTTTTGCTATTCCTTTGTTTGTGCCTGAACAATTGAACGTCCGACTGGTCAGGATCAATGCTACTACACTACTACCGATAAAGCGTTCGTCGTTATTACGATATATATTATGCGCTGCTGGCAACCGATCGGTTTTTTTCTTGTTCTTTTTTCTATCTTTTTTTTTTCTTTTTACTGAATCGCGATATGCTGCTTCCATCGGCAAAATAGAATGTTAAAAATAGTCGAATCCGTGATTACACCGTATACGGTTAAACAAAAACGGCGTCCTGCAAATGTCTCTACATATAAAACATATACGTCACTGCGGAAAACGGTCAAATAATAATAATCGATAACGAAAAAAAAGAAAGAAAAAATCAATTCGATCTCTTGTATGTTTCGAAATGATTTGTCAAATAAAAAAAAAAAAAAAAAAGAAAATAGGTCGCTGACGATTACATTGAGATTAACGTTTGAGGTTAGCTAGCTACACTTACTTACGCCGTGCCTCGTCGATCGGGATGACTCCGCTCACTAAGGATTAATTCAGCAAAATCGATCCACCTCGGCTTAAACAGCGATACATCACGTAATAGAAGAACTTCCTCCCGTTTCGAGTTAACCCGATCTTAACGGTGACCTTAACGCGCGTACTCTCTCATTCTCAAAACAATGGATCCTCCTTCCCGTTTCTTACTTGATTGTTAGAGATGATCACTTTCGAGTCTCGAACGAATCCACGTTATTTCCCAAATTGCGCTTATTTATATATCGGTAAATCGCCCAGTGCCCGTACGATATATTATGTCTCTTTTCGAAGGCATGACTAACGACCTTGAAGAGACAAGCCGAGCTTTATTAATAGTTACGCGAAGAGAGTCCACGAACCCGCCCACCGATATGCGTCCGACCGACGGTTGTGTCGACGATATGCTCTGTTGCTACTACTAACGCTGGTATTCTAGCCGGGGCTCCTATCTTTTGGCGATCCTAGATCCTAATTTCTAATTCGATCTAAGCTTTTCTCGCGTCTTTCTCGAATCAACGTATCGAATCGTCGTCTCTAATCGTCCCGATCGTTCGACCGATTCGATCGTTCGACCGATTCGATTGTTCTCGCTCTTCATTCTTATTCCTCTACCTACTATTTCTTAATGGCCCACAAATATTACAATCAGTTTTGGGGTCGCCTAGTTCAACGATGTATCTCGGTCGATGACGAGACTCCAATTCCATCGGCGAAACGAAATGTCTCTCGGTGAGACATTACATCTACTTAAAGCTATCGAAACACGTTACTTTCGTAATCCTTTTATTCGTGTCAAGGTACCTATTATTAAGATACAGTGGAATTTAACTGGACTCATTGTATCTTTAAGATAAAGTCCATCGCTCTCAGACCCCCGTCGGTCTCTTAATATACCAAGAAGCAAAAAAAAGTTTTGCCAATTACGAGAACAATTTTCCCCGTCACCTGTATGTGGATAGTATCAAATCATTAACATTCTAAATTCTCTCGACGTTATGTTATACTCACGTATTTAGAACGGACCAACAACTCTCTTCTATCGAATTGCTATTGGTATCGATGTTACCAACGACGTTATATCTTCTTCCATGTTCCAATAGGTTCTTTGGTCACTAGATCTTTTTACTTTCTATATTATTTTTTTTTGTTTGTTTATTTGTTTTTTTTTTTTTTTTCATATATTCATAACTTTAGGATGGACTAGTTTCCCTTTGGGTTTATATAGTATCCGACTATATATATATATATATATATATATATATATATATATATATATATATATATATATTACCGATCTCGTATTACCTATGAGGACGAGGAGAGAGAGAATCCTTTAAGTTCGGCCAGAGGACAATTTACGTAATAACCACGCGCCATCTTCTTTTTCTTCCCTTTTTCGTGCGCGTCTCTATCTTTCTCTTTCCCTTTTGCTCTCTTACTATCTTACTCTTTCTCACTAAGAGAGAGAGAGAGAGAGAGAGAATATGTGTAGAACCGAGCATCGCTAGGTTGGAGCGGGCTCGCGATCGCTCCTCGATATTTTTAGTGCGACGAGAGAGTATTTGGCGGGGCGTACCCGCAACTCCTCCCTCCTCGCACCTCTCTTCGTCCTCGTCTTCGCAAACGTTTCTCGGCGTCCTCCTATGTTCGCGTCGTCCTCGCCGATGTGCCTTAGTGCCTCCGTTCGCGTCCCTCTCGATTGACGCGTGTTCGTTGCGATCGACTCGTAAAGAGAGAGAGAGAGAAGAGTAGAAGGAGGAGGAGGAGGAGGAGAAAAAGAAGAAAAGTAGTAGTATCATCGCGTATATGAGGGCCGATGAGTGGCACTCGTTTTCGCGCGAAAAAGAAATAAGAGAAAAAGATCCAAAACCCCCTCGGAGTTCTCTCTCTCTCTCTCTCTCTCTCTCTCTCTCTATCTATCTCTCTTTCTCTATCTATCTATCTCTTTCTTTCTCTTTCTATTTCTCCGTATCTCGTTCTCTCTCTCTCTCCCTCTCTTTCTCTTCCATTAGTCCAGTCAAGAGTTTTGAGATTTATATCACACTTCGTCGTCTTCGATCATAATACGAATGTGATATATGTTTGGCTTTCTTCGATGATGACCTTGAACGACGACGTGTCTCCTCCATCTAACGGTGGATCGAGCGAGATCTTCTTGGCCCTCCTCGACCCTGACCATTCGGACTTCGTCCAACGGATCTCTATCATCGCTCGCGCTTAAACTCCGCTTAATAATAATTTCTAACATAAATCGATATTATTGAAATCGATATTAGTTATACGAGTGAGAGACGCTTCGATCGTGTGTGGTTTTTTGGTTTTGTTTTTCTCTTTTCCTTTTCTTTTTTCTTTTTTTTTTTTTTTTGTTTTCTCAATCGTTCGAACCAAATCTACACCGGTGGTTCGTCGTACTTCGTCGCCGATAACCATACTCTATCTCTACTTCCGCTTTTGTGAACTATTACGCGTGTATTAAGTCAGGATGATTTCGGGATTTGAGTAGTTAGCAAAGTGCAAGTTGGTGCTGCTTGTCACGCGTTCCCCTTCGAGTTGTGTGGTAATTTTCTAAGAGAAAAGAAGCTAGAAGAAGAATAAGAAGAAAGAAGGAAAGAAAGAAGACGAAAAGGAAAAGGAAATATCGAATTTCGTATTAATTCGATCTAGCGCGTGCGTTGTCAGAGAGCAATCTAACGGCGTCTCTTTTCTTCCTAATTACAAGTTAAGAGTGAGGAAAATAGATTTTTCTGAGCGTGGTTGTAACCACATCGAGTCGACCGTACCTCGGACGGTCGACTTGATCGCCATTACCGATCGCCATTACCGATCGCCATTTATCGATCATCGGACGAGCTCACCCTCTCGACAGAGTTTTTTCTTCCGTTTAATCGTCCTCGATCGGCAACGACGATGTTCATATTCGCGCAACGCGACGGTATGTCGACCAGCAGACAAGGATCGGCGTCGCGACGTAGTCGTTATGCCCGTTCCTCGACTACGACCAGCGTGACGCAGTTATTAACCGATTCTTGCAGTAATTTGCTTCAACGATTGACCACCAGGGTACGTGGCACGTCTACGGCCAACGATCGATCGATCGGAACAAGAAGATCATCGCCGCCGAATTCTGGGAATTATCTCAGCAGCGCCAGGACTCGATTGGAAGACAAGTATTCCTCGATATTGGACAAGTATACGAGTAAGAAACATCATGCCGACGAGAAGGAGAGGAGTATCGAGCTTGGCAATGGAAACGTTGCCGGTTATTCCCGAAGAAAGGACGAACGGGAGCACAGCTTCAATCGAAGAGATTCTTATGGGAGGGAGGAGAAAACGTTGGAACCGTCTATGCCCCGTTCAATAATTAAAAGTGCCACCAACGTTCTCCTAAGCGAGAAAGCATATCCGTACGTCAGTTCGGTTAACATTAGAGAATTGAAACGCGAGAAAACGCCCGGTTATCGTAGAACGTCCGATAGGCAAGCGGCGGCGCACTTAGGCTCGGAAGCTTATAGGCGTTACGGTAGACACAAATCCGGTCACGCCGAGACACGCAGTAGAAAGGTCAGGCCACATAGGAATGGTAAAAGCGAACAACTCGATTGCAGGTCGACCTCCCTTAGATCTTTAGCAGCTCGTCCGAACAGAGTCGAACCTTTGAGCTTGGTCGCCGGTAAGGAAGTTCTTAGCGATCCGGAGAAAACGCCAACCGGCTCTAGCGGACGCCAAATCGGTGACGATGCGATAACTAAGTACGAACCGAACTACGACGATAACGAGGAAGTTGATCCAGCTATTTCCGAGAGAGCAGCCAAACGCAAAGAGATACAAAGTTTGATTATGAAATATGCGGCTATGGACGAGGCTTACAGCGAATTGGCCGCTGGCAATGGCGGTGGTGGTGGTGGTGGTGGTGGTGGTCAAAGAAATGCGAAACCAAGTACGACCGATATCATCGCCAGCAAGTATAAGAAGAATACTCGTGGTGGTGGTGGTGGTGGTGGTGGTGGTGTTGGTGCTGATGGTGGTGGTGGTAATAATAACAAAAGGGAAGTCACGAAGAATACATACGCCTCGAATACTTCGTCGACTGTCATTAACGAGGTGGATACGAACCACGCGATCGTAAGTTGTCGAGCCACAAGCAATGGCTGTTGTTGCTGTTGCTGTTCTTGGTGATGATGATAATAATAATATTAATAATAATGATGATGATGATGATGATGATGATAATGATGATGATAATTATGATTATGATTATGATGATGATGCTAATAATAATAATAATAATGAGGATGACAACGATGATGATGATGGTGATGATGATGATGATGATATTTATTAATATGAACCATCATTAGTTTCCATGAAAACGATTACTTTTTATACAGAATCGATAACACGATATCCCTGTCGAACTCGACTCTTTTGCTTCTATTACCCATTTTTTCTTCCTCTCTCCCACTTTCCTTGCGGGATTTCCAATGCGTAAACTCGCTAAATAATATCTCTCATTGAAATATAACGAACGACTAACGCTTGCGCGTCGTTTCCTGCTTTCTTCCTACCTTATTTCGATATTTGGCAAGCTGGTGGTGACGTTCACGTTTTGCGTCTTTTAAATATTTTCCAAAAGTTCTTCGAATATATGCGGTTTGTAAAATTGGAACGTTTGACGTCCGCGACGTTTAGTATACATACATACGGTACAGGATGTGCCGTTTTAATCGATTCGCTTGAATATTGAAATTTCTAGAATTTTACTAGCGAACGTAAAGTTTGAAATAATTTTTTTTCCCCTCCCCAAACCATCGACAATTCGTCGTCTGTCGTTAATTTGTATAGGTAAAAATAATAGGCCGCTATTTATTGAGTCAATATTTTCGGATATGTTTAATCATTGTTACAAACAGATGATCTGTATTTGTAATCAAATATAAATAATCGGTATTACACCAATTAATTAAAAAAAAAAAAAAAAAACAATAATCGATAATAATTTGTCAGTATTTTAAATAAATTCAGAAGCAACACAGACGTAATCATGACATTTCATTATTTGTACCGACTACTAATATCAGTATACCGTTATTTTATTGTAAAAAACTAATCAAAGTATTCGCATACGTATATACTGATCATTTATTTTACAAAATACTTATCGTCAATCAATCGATAAAAATATCGATCGGATAGGTGATAATGAAAATTACATCGATACATATATTTGTTTTCTTTTTTTCTTTGCTTTCTTAAAAATAAAAAGAAAAAGAAAAAAAAAAGTAACGAAAAAAAAAGATTGCGCAAACAAGTTAGAAATAGACGTTTGCAAAATCTTACGGATCAAATATAGTCACCAGCAGTGGCGCTGAAATGTCGGCTCGTAAGCAGAAAACAATGCACGTCCTATAGCAGTCCCCCCCTTTGGTTTGTACGTGAGAGAGTTTCATGTAG
>OU426994.1:5820354-5880354 GCA_911387935.1 Dolichovespula saxonica | reverse complement strand
AGAAAAAGAGAAAAAAAAAGTAAAATAGAAAAAAAGAAAAGAAAAGAAAAGAAGAGTCAGCAGCAGTGTTGTGTTGAATATTATTTTCGAGCCGACCGTACGAACGATACCGTTTTCACTCTCTTTCACGTCCGTTCACTTATATGTATATATATACATATATACATACATATATACATATACATATATATATATATATATATATATATATATATATATATATATATATACATACATATACCCGCGTATATAAATGGATCCGACCGAACGCCCACGCGGAAGAAGTCTCGCTCTCGTTTCGTCTCTCGAACGCGTCCTTGCTTTCCTTTGGGAAGGCTTCCTCCATCTCACCCCTCACTCCCTCACTCCCCTGCCCCGCCACTACCTTTTTTGTTCTTCTTCTTCTTTTTTTGTTAATTTTCTTTTCGATTTTCGATTGAAAAAAAAAAAAAAAAAAAAAAAAAGAAAAAGCTTTTTGTATACATACACATCCCCTCGAACGCGTATGGTTTTTGTTCCCATTGAAATCATCGATTTCTTTTCCTTCTCTTTTTTTTTTTTTTTTTTTTTTTTTTATTAATTTTTTTGTTTAATTTCAACATTGACCTGCTAACTTTCAGTAATACACTGTTCTTAGATTAATGGTTTAACAATCGGGCATATCTTGAAGGTGAGCAGGAGGTTGCCCTCCCCCTCCCAATCCAAATTTTTTATCAAGTTTCTTTATCATTTTCTTTATCTTTCTTTTTCTCACTGTCTATCTATATCTATCTTCTTTGTGTATTTGTCTTTCTCTCTCTCTCTCTCTCTCTCTCTCTCTCTCTCTCTCTCTTTCTTTCTCTTTCTCTCACTCTCATTCTCACTCTTTCTCTTTTTCTCTCTTTCTTTCTATATTTCTCTCTCTCTCTCTCTCTCTCTCTCTCTCTCTCTCTCTCTCTCTCTCTCTCTCTCTCTCTCTCTCGGTAGAGAATAACGGGCGATACGCGATAATCGAGAACGAGAGATCTTTCGTGGGCGCAAGGTCTGTGTCGCGCCGTATAACTTACCCTGTTTTTTACATTGCAGATAAAGTACTGGCCACCCTAGGAGAGGGTACTTTTGGAAAAGTTGTCAAGGTTAAGGACATGCAAATGTAAGTGCCAGCTCACATAAACACCTACGTAGGTAACCTACTCGCGCGTATATCCTTTACTTCTTTGGACATGTCATTTTTATTCATACATACATACATACATACATTCATACATACATACATACATACATACATATATACATATATACATATGTACATATACATATACATACGTACATACATGGATACATTGTTATTATCATAAATTTTCTTCTTCTATTTATCATTTCGCGCTCGCGAGATTCTTACAAGCCCCAGGAGTATAGACACACACACACACATACACACAGACAGAGATATATACACGCTACTAACGTACATCCTAAGTGGCATATTGTACGTGGAAACACGAATCGCCTTTGGGATATCAGAAATAGACACGCGCTCCTCTGTACTGTCGTCGCGAGTAGTCGCAATAATAGGATGGCCTTGCACTTTGTTTTACCAGGCAACTGTCGTACACTCTCTCTCTCTCTCTCTCTATTTCTTTCACACACACACACACATACAAATACACACGACGGGGTCTTGCAAAAACCGTCGTAGGTGAAAAATCGAGCGACGAAATTGCTTAGAGAGGAGGGGAGGGGATGACAAACTCGCTCTCTCGGATACCTTGTCTATTTTTTGATTTGAACGAAAAGATTTTCTTTTCTCTTCTTTTTTTCATTTTGTTCGTTTGTTGTGTTTTTTTTTTTTTTTTTTTTCAACCACCTCGACATTTTGTTCGTTCGAAAAGAAAAGAAAAAAAAAAAAAAAAAAAGAAAGGAAAATCGAGAGGAAAAGAAAGAAAGAAAAATAATGCCGCTCGATCGAGAGCATAATTATGGTGGCCGATTGAATTATTTCAAAAGTTTTTCGTTGTTTCATTAACGCCTTTATTACTTTTCACACGCAGGGATCACGTAATGGCTCTCAAGATAATCAAGAACGTCGAGAAGTATCGAGAAGCGGCGAAGCTTGAGATCAATGCTCTGGAGAAGATAGCCGCTAAGGATCCTGAGGGACATCAGTTAGTATTTGAAATAGCAATTATACCCCCGGCCTCGAGAGGAGGAGGAGGAGGAGGAGGGGAGGGCAACAAGCGCAAAAATCCCCTTACGCGAAATCTATTCTTCCCTCGTTTTAAGATCTTTTTCCTTTCTTTACCCACCACCCCTTCTCTCCCCCAACCTCACCGCGTTTATCACTCGATCTTTTAATTATACCTCTGCGTGTTCTGTCCTGTGTGTTTCAGTTTATGCGTCAAAATGTTAGACTGGTTCAATTATCATGGACACATGTGTATCGCCTTCGAGATGCTTGGCTTGAGCGTTTTCGATTTTCTGGTAAATATATAATTCGTCGCGGAACGTTACTAAAGGAAACAATAACACCTGCAATTTAATTACTGTTTATTTTGCTAAAAAGAAGAAAAATAAAACCGTGTTACAGAGGGACAACAATTATCAGCCTTATCCGTTGGAACATGTTAGGCATATGGGTTATCAGCTTTGCTATGCGGTCAAGTTTTTACATGACAACAAATTAACGCACACCGACCTTAAACCCGAAAATATACTATTCGTAGATTCCGATTACGAGAGCACGTACAATAGTAAAAAGGTGAGTCATTTCTTTCTTTTTTTTTTTTTTAAATGTTAATTGTTCATTCCATGCGTGTTACATACACGAGAGCGGTTATGTCTTGCCTCGAAAAAAAGATAAAAAAAAAAAAAAAAGAAAAAAAACATTCTCGCTGTTTCTCGACCGGTACGTACGCAAAGATCGATCCTTTACTAAACTTTTTCAAAAAGTTCTTTCTTTTTAAGCGTAAGGATGTGAGGCGCGTTAAAAGGACCGACATCAGACTAATTGATTTTGGCAGTGCTACGTTTGACCACGAACACCATAGCACAATTGTCAGTACAAGACATTACAGAGCGCCTGAGGTCATTTTAGGTAAGTGTAAATATAAATATTTGATTTGGCAAATAAGTAAAGAGTATGGGTTTTGGATGTTATATCAGTTTATTTGTTTAAACAAACGACACTAATATTATTTTTTTATCGTAAGTTTCTAAAGTATTCTCATATCCAAGCGAATGAACAGACCACTATTCTACAATATTTTTTATCGAAACTTATTTTTTTTGATATTTTTTTATATATTCAAATGAATAACACTGTGGTATTATTTTGTCCGAAAAAACATTTCCTATCATATATATATATATATATATATATATATATATATATATATATATATATTTCTTATTTAAATAAATAATGTTACAGAATATTTCGTTCTAGCGAAAATACTTTTCACCCTTTTTTTTTAACTAAACGAATAATATATATATTTATATATATATATATATATATAAATAAGTAATACTATCTATAGTATTTTCTTAATCGAACATTTAGAATATTTTATATGTAAATAAATAATACTAGTATATATTTTTTTTTTTTAATTGAAAACATTTAGAATTTCTTATTTAAATAAATAATGTTACAGAATATTTCGTTCGAGCGAAAATACTTTTTACCCTTTTTTTTTTTTAACTAAACGAATAACAATAATATTTTTTATATCGAAAACTCCGTCATTACGCTTTATCGGTCCGATTCGATATGTTGTAACGGAGATGATTTCTTCTCTTTTCTTATTTTTTTTTCCTCCAACGATTCATTTAAAAAGAAACATATATTTTGTTTTCTTTGTCCCTCCCGCAGAATTAGGATGGTCACAACCATGCGATGTATGGTCCATCGGTTGCATTCTATTCGAATTGTACCTTGGTATAACATTATTCCAAACGCACGACAATCGTGAACATTTGGCCATGATGGAACGTATATTGGGTACAATTCCGCACCGTATGGCGAGGAAAACGAAGACGAAGTACTTTTATTACGGTAAATTAGATTGGGATGACAAAAGTTCGGCCGGCAGATATGTTCGTGACAATTGTAAACCATTATACGTAAGTTTTAATCCCTCGATGGTGTGTTGTCGTTGAGAAATATATAAAATTAATTACTTCGCGTTAATTCTCGTTCGCACGTACAACCAGTTCATAATTACCGAAATTCATTTTGCTATTACACGTTTCTTTCTCCACGTCTTTCTTCTTTTTGTTCTTTTATTTTTTTTTCGTTGATCATTTTTCTTTTTCTTCTTTTTTTTTTTTTTGTTTTTGGTTAAATAAATTTGGAAACAAACAAAAAAATCTTATTCTATTCCGCCACAGCGTTATTTGTTGTCGGACGACGACGAGCATCGGCAACTGTTCGATCTTATTAAAAGAATGCTGGAGTATGAGCCATCCCAAAGGATAGCACTGAAGGACGCCTTGCAACATCCGTTTTTCGACGCTCTTCCAGCGCATCAGAGATTAACCGATCCACGTGCGGCCGGTGATACGCAACAAAGTCACGAACGATCGCACTCGCTCTCTCGATGAAGCTAGGAAAGGGACCGACTTCCGTACTGGACAGACACTAATAATAACATTAATAATAATAATAATAATAATAATAATAATAATAATAATGAGAAAAAAAATAATAATAATAATTATAATAATAATAATAATAATAATCCACTTTCAACGATATTACTGCCCTACGTCTTTGTACTCGCTTTCTCTTTATCTCATTATTCCTCGAGTCTATCAGTGATGATTGTTCTCTGTTATGGTCGTCGTTGTTGTTATTATTCCTGCTCGAAAAGAGCCCGATGACATTACGCTACGCGAAAACACTTTTCGACGCTTGAGGAGGAGGGAGGACGTCCTCGAACGAAAATGATTCGTAATAATAGAACGAAAGGAAATAAATAAATAAACAGATAAATAAATAAATGAATGAATGAATGAATAAATAACGGATTAAATAATAATGATATAGCGCTGCACGTTCTTTCCTTCTTATTTTTTTTTTCCTTTTCGGAATTCAGATTCATACAGAGCCTATAAAGAATTGGTATTAGGGGCTAAGAGAGAAAAAAAGAAAGCGAGTACTGTGCGATAGCAGCGTGCAGCATCGATGACGACGACGACGACGACGACGACGGGGTGGGAAGGATAAGGGAGGGAGAGGTGTTTATAAAAGGGCCGAACGAAAAGGGAGATTTTGTTAAGCCAAATTTGGTGTGGAATTTGAACTTGCTCGGGAACGTATTGTTACATGCGTATGTTGGTAGGTAGTATATAGCAGTGCGTGCGTCTGTATGACGTGTGATAATATCCTGACAATTCGTAGGGCCTTTTTTTCATCGGGTCGATCTTGACGCGCGTTAATATCTCGTGGTTTATTTCTTGGACCACCACCAATAATAATAATAATAATAATTATTATTATTATAATAGTAATAATAATAGTAATAATAATAGTAATAATAAATAATAATAATAATAATAATGCTAAATTTCAAACGCACCAAGGTCCTTCTCTCTAAACTTACTGGTATCGAAAGCCAGTCTGATGAGATATATATATATATATATGTGTATAAATATATATATATATATTTGTGTGTGTGTGTGTCTGCTCAGTTTAGCGTAACAGAGTCCCAAAAGTGTTAAAATACACATTTTCTATATATATATATATATATATATATATATATATATATATATATATATATATAAACAAAGGAAAAAAAAAACACTCTTCTGTACATTTTTGCCTTTAATTTTATTATGATGTTATTATATAGATGAACAAAGTTTGGAGTAAAAGGGAAAAAAAAGATTACATGGCAGGGGTGGGGAGGGGAGGGGAGGGGGGTTTGTAGTTTATAATCTATTTGTTATAATGACCGTGCCGAGCTGTAGTAGTAAGTATCGGATTCTTAGGATATAAGACGGTAGACAATTGCGTACATGTTTGATGAATAAAAGAGGTTATAATAGAGAAAGAGAGCGAGAGAGTGTGTGAAAGTGAGAGAGCGAGAGAGCGACGAGTGCAGCGCGTGAGAAATTAAAAATGAATGCCAATCAATCCCATTATCACGTAATACATATACACCTTATCGTTCAAATGTCTCTGAGTGATATAATTATTTTAAGCGATACAATGCTCTCGGATGAAGATTAACGGTCATGATGGTGTTGTGTAGTATATCGCATCATCGTCTTGAAAGGGCAGAGATGATAAAAAAAAAAAAACAACGTATTTATTCATTTCTCTTCGATCGGATATATCGAGTTTTATCATTTTTCTTTCTTTTTTTTTTTTTTTTTTTTTTTTTTATATGGAACGACTTGATTACCCATTGGATTTATTATTGTACTCTCTTGCGTATGAAGAAAATGGAAGGGAAACAAAAAAAAAACAAGAAAAATAATGATAATAAAACGTCGTTTGTTCTTCTATTGACGCAATGCAACGAGAATATAATAATATCGTCTATATATATATATATATATATATAAATATATATATATATATGTGTATATGTATATATACGCACATAATAATGTGTGTGCTTGTAAGTGTGTGTATCTATATATATATATACGTATGTGTATATGTATATATATATATATATATATATATATATCGCGTCTTACCTCATTTGACGATGTGTGTGAGATGCGTTATTATATTTACATGTACGAAAGCATTTCTCGACTAGTGTTATGTCGTCACGAGAAGTGGTACTAACGCAAGTGTTTTTTCTCTTTGTTCTTAGTTTATTATCATTATTATTATAAAACGCAAAAGAATTTTTAAGTTAGCCGCTCTCATTACCACGATAGGAGGGGAATGCCTAATTAACAGAAAGTACTGTTTCGATTAGTAATAAAAATACGTTTCTTCGAAATAATCGAACTAGAATTTTTTATTTCTATCAGTTAATACAATTGTACCATACCAAAAAAAAAAAACGAGGATGATTTACAAAAACAAAAAAAAAAAACAAAAACAAAGGAATTAAGTATAAGTTACAACTTGTGGTCTCTGTCTTAAGAGACAAATTTTGATCGATGGGTTTGTCTTAACCCTCCCCTTTTTTTTTCTTTTTCTTTCTTTCTTTCTTTTTTTCTCCCTTTATACAGATACACACTTGCCCGATCAACAGGCCTTCTCTCGTAAAAATTATTTGTCGAATAATATAATTTAAAATTATAATTTAATTAACTCGAAACTTTATATTACGATAATTAAGTGTTGAACGCGGTATATCTTTTTATATGATGATTTAAGCTTTCGGCCATTTGTAAGTCGGCGGGACAGACGGCTTATATTCTGTATCGTATAACTGCGCTTTGATAAATTCCATGTGGTCTTTAGGCTCCGGTAGAACGGTTGCGAGAGCTGTACAGAAAAAAAAAAAAAAGAAAAGGAAGAAAATTTTTATCGGTTATCCAATTAATAGTGTTCCTTTTCATGAGAGAGAGAAAGAGCGAGATAGATAGATAGATAGAGAGAGAGAGAGAGAAAAGAGTTATATGGTATCGAGTATATTACTTACAGCAACGATAAGCGTATTCCATAATTCTGGTTGCTATGCACAAGGAACATTTTTGTATGTCCGCCAGAGGTGGATACAAAGTACCTTTGTTCAAATCTTCTTCCGTTACCAAGTCCGAAACGGTTTCGGCAGCGATAAGAAACGTTTCTTCAGGAATAATTCGCATACCAGCGCAAATAGCAGCTAGTGCTACTCCAGGGAATATATAACTGTTATTTCCTTGACCGGGATAGAAGGTTTTGTCATTGATTACGACCGGCTGGAAGGGTGAGCCACTCGCGAACAAACATTTTCCCTGTGTAAGTCGCGTAAAATTAATGAAAGATCGATAAATATGATACTAGTTATAAATTCTAAGATAGAATTAAAAACGTCTGTTCATATGAATATTTTACCATCGTAGCCTTGTAAGCTTGCTCGGCCGTACACTCGGCTTTGCTAGTTGGATTACTCAAAGCAAAGATAACGGGTCTTTCGTTATTCGATGCCATTTCTTTTAATATTTCTTCGTCGAAAGCACCACCGACCGCCGAGGCGCCGATCAATACGGTTGGTTTAGCAATTTTAATAACGTCCAATAATTTCTCCACGGGTTTATCTTCTCTGGCAAAGTGCAACTTGTGTTCGGTAAGTCCACCACTTGGACGATCCTTAACAACCAATCCCTTCGAGTCTATCATCCAGATTTTGCTCTTTGCCTCCTCCTCGCTTATACCTTCCTTCTTCATCGCCATTACGCATAACGTAGCTATGCCTAACGAAGCCTAAAAATCGTCAAGTCGTCTCAAGTAATACATACATACATATATACGTACATACATACATACATACATACATACATACATACATACATACATACATACATACATACATACATATATATATATATTATCGATGATGATAATAATATGTAATAGTATTAATCATAAAATGAAATAGTATTAATTTCATTTCGAATATTTACAAACCTCTCCTGCTCCTAGGAAAACAATGGTATTTTCGTGAAGCTTCGTTTTCGTCACTCGAAGAGACGCCAAGAGACCAGCTACGGCTACGGACGCTGTTCCTTGAATATCATCGTTAAACGTGCAATAATGTTTTCGATACTTTATCAACAGTCTGAAGGCATTAGCATTTCCAAAATCTTCGAACTGTATCAAGGTATTTTGTCCGTAACGTTTTACTACCGCTTTCATGAATTCGTCTAAAAATTCGTCGTATTCCTGACCGGTGACGCGTTTGTGTCTATGCCCAATGTAAAGAGGATCGTCCAATAATGACTGTAAATAATTTAATAATAATAATAATAATAATAATAATAATAATAATAATAATAATAATAATAATAATAATAATAATAATAATAATAATAATGATAATAATAATAATAATAACAACAACATTGGGTTGGCAACTAAGTGATTGCGGATTTTATCGATAGATATTTATCTAAAATCCGCAATCACTTAGTTGCCAATAATTATTATCATTGTCGTCATCATCATCATCATCATCATCATCGCTACTGTTATGTACCGAATGAAAATAAATTCTTAAAAAAAAAAAAAAAAAAAAAGAAAGAACAAGAAAAAGAACAAACGAACAAAATCTTACCTGTGTATTGGTACCGACGTCAAGTGTTATCGGAAGACAAGTGTGCGGTTTAATACCAGCCAAGGCAGTGTAAAGGGCCAACTTTCCTACAGGAATTCCCATACCGTGTGCTCCCAAATCACCGAGTCCAAGTATTCTCTCGCCGTCGGTAACAACGATGGCGCGTACATCGTGTTCGGGCCAATTTTTTAATATATCGTAAACGTATCCCTTGTCGTGTATACTTATGAATAATCCACGTGGTCTCCGATAAATCAGACCGAACTTTTGACAGGCTTGACCAACCGTTGGCGTATATACCAATGGCATCATTTGTTCGACATTGTCCATGAGTAAACGGTAAAACAATCTTTCGTTTCTGTCCTGTAATATAAAACAACAACGAAATTTGTGGTGATCGTCAAGAAAATTAAAAAAAAAAAAAAAAAAAAAATAAAGAAGAAGCAATTATTAAGGTGTATCTATCGAATGATACTTAGGATTATTTTATTTTTTTTTTTTTTTTATAACGAATACGTACCAGTAGGCCTATGAGGTATATATATTTAAGAAGGTCATCGGGATAACGTTCCAAATTCAAACGACATAGCTCTAATTGTTCCTCCTGCGTCTTCACAGCGGCCGGTAAAAGTCCATGTATACCCAGCAACTGTCTTTCTTCTATACTAAAGGCCATTCCCTGAAGATAAAAAAGAAAAAAAAATTATTTTTTTTTGTCTGGATCTTCGATCGATTAGTATCGTGCTTGTCGATGACCCGACAACTCTCCCCATAAATCCCCCGTTAATATAACAGTTTATTTAAAGTCACAATATACGAGTCGATGCAAAATTAGAATTGATCTGTTCGTTGACCCAGTTATTTCGGAATCATCGATCTTTTTCTTTTTCTTTTCTTTTTTTTTTTTCTTTTTTTAGAGAGGAAAGTATACCTCATACATTCTACATTCGTTATTCTTTATTGTCGATCATGACGCAAATACATACAGTGACTTCATTTCGCAAAAATTATCCCTAGGGTATACATTTTTCACGATTTGTACGATCATGTTTCTAAGAATTATATCAATTAAAGAGATACATTTATAATCGTTGCGGAGATAACATTATATAAGATTTCTTATGTAATGGCTTGAACATTTTCTGTAATCGATGTGTACGTTCTGTACGATGATGCAATACGCGACGTGTGTTCGTTTAATTAAAAGTTATCTTAACATCTTGATCATCGGAATAAAAGAAAGAAAACTAATAAATAAATAAATAACAGAAAGTTCTTTTGATCAAAAAAAATTTTCTTTTTTTTTTTTTAAATTTTAGGAAAAAATTTCTTAAAAATCGAAAGAGTTAAAAGAAGAAGAAAAAAAAGATATTGAAAAGAATTATAAAAAATAAAATTATTTTTCTCAAATTGGAAAGGAAAAGATATTTTTTCTTTTTCTTTTTTTTTTTCTAATTAATTCTTTCCCTTGAAAGTTTTCCTCGTTGTTAATGCACACAAACAAAATGCAATAAATTCAGGTGTTTTCAATTCAATGTTTCTCGTTGGAGTTTATCGTCGGGTATATTAACGATTTTTTTTAAATACAATAAGTGAAAAACATTAAATCCCCTAGCATGGACTTTGTCCTCGAACAGGTCTGTATTAATTATATGGCCGTAAACTGGCGCCTCGCTCTTTATGGGGATCATATTTTGAAACTTTGCTCCTTACAAACGACATAAAAAAACTCTTTTATTTTCATTAAAAAAAAAAAAAAAAGTAAAAATAAAAATAAAAAAATAGACAAAAAAACGTATGCGTGTGTCCGTGTATTTTGATTAATTGAAATAATTCTGTTCTTTTTATATCTCACAATGGTGTCGTTATAAGGATCTTTAAAAGTATAAATGCGCGGCCTTGTTCTTGAATTCGTAACATCGTCTATATAAACACGTACGATTTCCATTAACTCAGACATTCGCAAAGGTTCACAAGAGATGACCAGATCATTGTATTCGACGTTTAATATAATTCACGATTATATTAACCGACGTTTAATATGATTCATGATTTTTTTTTTTTTTTTTATGTCATAAGAAAGAAATATACTTTTGCAAATAAATAATACTTTTGCAAAATTTTATGAATTCTATCTGTTTAAATATCAGGCATATAAAAATATAAAAATTCGAATACATTTATTCTTCATATTTATTTTATCTTTATCCATATATATATATATATATATATATATATATATATATATATATATATGTTGAGAGAAAGTTTCGAAGTTTCGAAAAGTCGTTTAATTCGGATCAACGTACGATAAATTGCAGAAAAAGTTTAATCAAATCTTACATGTCATCATCATTCGAGAAATCATTGAAATTGAAATTCTTGAACGTGTTTATGCAACGATTACGATAACTAGCATAATCATAAATAGTATAATTGCGTTGTCTGGACGATTTCCCTTTGAAATTGCAATGTTTTCCTTTTCTCTCTCTCTCTCTCTCTCTTTCTCTTTCTTTTCTTTATCTTTGATGCAAATCATAGTGCAAAAGTCGGTCGGATCGAACAATCGACGTTGTTGTCATCGTAGCATGATTCTTTTTTTTATTTCATTATGAATACTATTATTAGATCGTCCGGTGGTTTCTTTTTTTTTTCATTTTCTTTAATTTTTGCAAATTTTCTTTTTTTTTTCCCTCGCTTCCTTTTTTCCTTCGCTTAACGCAAAACCATTGGAATTTATTTTCAATAGACTTGGTCACAAGTCGGAACAATTGAGGTTGTTGATATTGAAAGGACAATTTTATTTCAAGGGAAAGGAAGATAGAAGGAAGGAACGTAACGCATACGAGGTCACTTGTATTTTTCCATAGACGTCGGAAGCGGTCATTGACAACGAGACTCCCCGTTTGTTACTTGTCCGCTAGACGATTCATCGACTACAATACTAATCGACTTCTATAAATCGTAATAGCCATAAGACACCGACCTTTGCAGACACATTCTCTTGGAAGTCCAATACGTGTGCATGCATATTTCATCGATATATAAAAAAAAAAAAAAAAGAAAGAAAGGTAAAAATAAGAGTGAAACCTCGAATTAACATTTGTATTTTATTCAAATTAGATTGTAATAATTAAGAATAATTATTTTCATGTGTCCGATCATTTATCTTATTTAATAAATTTCGTTCAAATTTTTTTTCTTTTTCTTTCTTTAGGACGAAGTTGTAACTCTGTGCATGTATGTATATACACACACACACACATACACACAGACATATATTCCGTAAAGAAATCTGTCAAAAATTAAAATAGAATTTTCATATTTTTTTTTTTAAATTATACGGATCAAATCGAATAAAACAAGAAAACAAATTATTGTCGTCTAATAATTTCTTTTATTTGTCAATAATCGTTCAAAGTTTTTCTCATTTTTATTAAAAATACAATTCGTAAATATGCCATAAGTCCATTGGATTATAATTCAAGAAACAATAATTGTTAATAATATATATTTTATATATTGATTATCTCGTTGAAATTTTTACAGGTCGTTTTATAGGAGACTATTGATCGGCAGAAATGAAGATTACGAGTGGAAGATTTTTGTTTTAAATTTCATCGAGTCAGATAGCTGTCAGAAATTTTATCTCATCTAATCTAGTCCGGTGAGAGATATTCAAGAGCACAAATCGATTAATTGAACGGTAGCTTAATCATAACGACGTTCTTTCGTTTGTTAATCTGTCATAGAAACACTTCACGAGATAGACGATGGAACGATTATAAGAGTCTTATAACGTTAGTTAAAATACATACATTTTGTTTCTTCTATTGATACATAGAATTCGACAGATGTTCAAAATTCGTATTGGAAATGAACGTACGTATGTGAGCGATAAAATTCCATTTCAAATTCGAAGTACATCTGTCAGCGTATTTTGATTTTTAATATCGTGCAAATTCAGGAAGTAAGAGGAATCGCGTCGATCATTTCGATGAATCATATAACTTATCTTTTGCTAATTCAGTTATATGTATTGTGTATATATAAATACATATATATATATATATATTTTTTTTTTTTCTTTAACTAATTTAATCAACAAGTTTGATGATAGCTGAACAATCGTATAAATCAATTGAACAAATTGTTTTTCTCTATGACATTACACTAGAATATATTATTTCACGAAATAACTGCGCAAAGATATAATATATCGGTATTAGGATACTGACATAATAAATCTCTCCATTTTCTTTCTTTTTTCTTTTTTTTTTAAATTATTATAAATTTATCAAACTCCTTCTCATGCAAATATTAAATTTCATAGAATTTTAGTTTTTTGCATGTAAATAATTTCTATAAAAAAAAAAAAAAAAAAAAAAAAAAGAAAAAGAAAACTGACAGATCCATTGATGTATTGCAGGCGTGTCCGAAATTTCGGTGCAAGAAAATTTCGAAAGGATAAAGAAGAAGAAAGAATTATTTTAAAGCAAAAAAAAAAAAACAAATTAATACTATTGATACGTGCCAGGCCGCAACAGGAAATTACGGTGAATTTTGAATGGAAGCATCGTAGCAACAATGAAAATCAATGGAAAATCAAAGAAATAAAGAAGAAGAAGAAGAAGAAAAACCGAAGATAATGAAAAGGAATATTTTAAAATAATACCCTGCCGTCCAATGCAAGAAGTGCTTCCGGTATATTCGGTGTACGAGCCTTGTCAGGACTAAGACTCCACCAATCGGTCTCCATGTAATGGATTAAAAAAAAAAAAAAAGATTCGCTCACACTTATGGCACAATTAGGTTTCTTTATTTATTGTTCTTCTCCTTCTTCATGGAAATTTCAAATCCCATGACAAACAAGTGAACGTGGAAACGGTTGCCGGGGTTCTTCGCTCTCTCGTGCTGGCGACCCTCCTCCGGAAAGTCGCTGTTCTGACCGATCGATAAAGGGAACCCTACGATTTCTTCGATGCAAAGTAACACGCGACCTTATTGCAGTCGCAAACTACGAGGTTGTGGTGATATTTTGAAAATCAAGAATGATCTCCTTTTCGCGAATGAAAATGTGTTCAAAAAATGAAAAAAAAAAAAAGGATCGATATCAGCCAAATATGTGATAAGCTTAATGCGTTAGTTATTCGATAATTGGTTAATTAATCGATAATTTGATTAATCAAAATTATTTGATTATCTCGAGGATTGAAAGTATTCGAATCTATTTTAACTACGATCGGTGACAATTGATTATTTAACCCACGTTTCGCTATAGCGAGGTTGACCAAAAAAAGATTTATGACGTTTGATGCTTTATTTCGCTCTGTAAATTATTATTATTGTTATTATTATCGTTTTGTTTTTGTTTTCTCTTTTAAATTTTTAAATTACATCAAATTAATACAGAACGAATTATATATTAATATACGAAAGGATAAGAAAGTGCGTTTTTCTTGTTGTCACGAAGACGTCGAGATATGCCACGTTCACTTATTGTTAGAGTTTTTAATTTACGAAGAATTTTATTGGATATGACTATGGTGATCCGAATGTAATTTAATTATAATCAGTGATTACATTTAACTTTTCTTTTTTCACGGCATAGTTGATCGTAAAATGTAACATGTGATAATTTGTTTTTTTTTTTTAAGTTATATCAAATTAATATTAAATATCTCTCTTTAATATCTTTCAATTAATTGATTATAAACAAAAAATTTTTTTTTCCTTATGGATTCGCGATTAAAATAAAAGAAATTTTTGTGAGGAACAGATTTGGTATCAAGTGACTCACATGTAATTCCTGTTCTACGAATTTTTTACGTACTTGTAACCGTTATTTTGCTTTCAATGTATTATAAAATGAAAAAAATATTATTACTCGAGTGACTTTACTACTAATTATGTATGTACAGTGTGACCTTACATAAAACGTACTTGTGAATATGCGTTGGGACAAAGTTCAAATGAGACAAAATAAGCGTAATGTTGGATAGTTATTGGAATTGTATGAACGTCGAGTAGAAAGGCACAACGAGTGTGGAGGAGACACAAATACACGGGGTGTGTCAAAAGTTTCTAGGTTTTTTGAAAAATCGACTGCTCTTTTGCTTTTTTATTTTTTTTTGCCTTTTTAGGCTAATTTCTTTTTCGGCCACTATTCATTTAATCAGTATTTTCAAATGTTCTTAAACGATACTTTAAATAAACGATCAATATTTATTATAAAATATCAGTACGTAATATAAGTCGACCGTATTACACAGACTAATACAAAAACTGTCAATATTTTTATAAAATTATTAGTATATATATAATAATTTTTCAATATTTTAAATAGATCGTTAGTATTTAGAAATTATTTTCTTTTTATCAATTGTTTTGCGTTTGTTATAATATTAAATTGTAATATTTATACTGATCACTTACAATTACGTGCTGATATTTTATTATAAATACTGACAATTTATTTATTTTTTTTTTTTCAAAATACTTACCATCAATTAATGAAAATACAAGTGATATCTTTTTTCAGATCGTAAAAAATTTTCCAATAGCTTGTATCATGTATTATTCGAATTTTTTAAGTAATCGATTTTCGTCACAACCATCTAAGAACTTTCGACTCATCCTGTACATTTTCACAAATATTCGACGTTCGGTAAATATAGAAATACAATCTTCTCAACCACAATTGTATAGAATGAAAAGTTTTTTTAATTATAATAATTTTGATATTATATCGATTAATACGATATTACTAATTAAGTGACAAAAATATATTTTTTAAATCAAAGGAAATTAGTCTACCTATCTGCCAGATACCATAAGTTCAATAATGTCATAATCTTTGCAAACAATTGTGTAATCAGATAAAAGTCATCTAACTTTTATGGAGACTATCTCTGATAGGTGATTATAGATTACAGAGAGAGAGAGAGAGAGAGAGAGAGAGAGAGACCACTTGACTCATTAAAAAAAAAAAAAAAAAAAAATGATACTTGATATAAGAATTCAAAGAAACGTGAAAGTAAAAATGATCTTTCAGAAGTCCTACGTGACGGCGATCGCGTCGTCGCGAACGGATTCAACGAACTTACGTTCCTTCAAAAAGTAGTTTAAAATACTGTTTCTTTATTGCGTCAGATACCAAGAAGCACCTCTTTCTAGAGAAAAATTTTTTTAAATATCCAATCCGTCGAAGGTTTTCTCTTTTATTTTTCTTTTCTTTTCTTTTTTTTTTTTTTACCACTCAAATTAATTACGATTATCTACTTGATACGGAGAATATAAATAATTTCATTCATATTAAACAATTAACGTTGACCTATTTAGATAGATAAAGATCGTATGATTCAATAATTATTGTCATCTTAAATAATATATAATTTCTTCTTTTTATGTAATTAAATAAAAGAAAAAAATTATTCTTATGAAACTTTAGGATAGTGGTAATCGTTAAATTATCATCAGGTTGACATTAATTCTCGATACACCATATATAAACGCACATACGTATATATACATATATACATATTACTTTATATATATGTATATATATATATATATATATATATATATAATATTATAACCTTTTCGTTTGTAAAATAACTATTTTTTTTTAACGTAAACGAAATCCATTGTTTTTAAAATTGAACGACACTTAAATAGAAAGACTCTGATTCTCATTTCGATACGTTCCATTCCTATCCGGCCGTCAATTTTTTAATGGCGCAGATATACGCTCTTAGTATCTTGGAGCGTATATACATACCTAATGTACGCTGTTCGTAACGAAATGAATTTGAAAGAGTGCAAATCATTACGTTGACCCTAAGCAACAAATTATACATATAACATTATCCCATACGTCAGATAGAGTTTATTTTCTCGGCACACCCTGTACATTATATATCAAGAGCTAGAGAAATCGTTAAAAAAGGGGGAGAGGGGAAGGGGAACACTAAGCAACAAGTTTAACCAGGTCCCATGGTAGTTTACGAGAGGATTATTTTGCATGCGCATTCATATTTATATGGATCGCGTTGCGAGACGTTCGAAAAAAAAAAAAAAAAGAAAAGAAAAAAAAAAATTATTTTTTTACGATAGCCCAAATAATAACGACAATAATACACGATCGGTATTTTTTTTCCCCTAAGACGACCGAAGTCAATTATTATTATTCGTTGATCGGGATTTAACAATAATGATATATATCGTGTCTAACGACGAATTCAAATAACTCGACGTCGATCGATTATTATCTGGGATAAATGTAATAAGTGAATAGAATGATACATAACGTGACAAAGGCAAAACGACAAGGAGGAGAGGTCAGTACCTTACCTTGTTCAATTGGGGATTCTTAATATGGTCGATACCACGGAGAAGACCATGACACAGGGCATCACCGGTTCCAGGTTGACCAAGGCGATCGCGTTCGAGGTTCGACATCGTCAATGGTTGTTTGGTCTTCGAAGCTACTCTTGAACTGCTTTGAATCCTGCAAACGAAGTGCGAGACTGAACACCGATTGCAAATGCTCGTCGGTAGGGTAGAACGCAGTAGTGCCATGACAAGGTGAGGTTAGAATGTGTGTGGGGAGTATGAAGTATAGGTTCCCAAGGCCGTACACACAGCGATTCGAATTAGTGGGGCACTAGAAATTCATTGTACTTATTCGAAACGTTACGGTTACGTTTCTTTCCTTCTTCCTTTCTTTCGCTTTTTTTTTTCTTTATTCGGAGGCAAGGGTGGGAGGGAATGGCGGAGAGAGAGAGAGAGAGAGGGGGAAGGGGACTTATTTTTAGAAAATATAAATATGTATGTACGGTTAAGAAAATCGTGGTTTATATATAACAAATTATCTTGACGTAAGACATTACTGTGTGTGTGTGTGTACATATATATGCATATATATTACTATTACATAATCAAATTTTGATCGAGTTAACTTTCGTCTTGAGTTTTGGATTTTTAATCTTATTTAAAAAAAAATGGTTTCTCTCTCTCTCTCTCTTTTTTGGGTGTTTTCTTTAACTCGGTCATTGAATTTTTAGTTACAAAAAATTCGATCGGTTTGAAAAATTAAGAAAATGGTGAGAATACTCGAATAGACCGAACGAGAAGACAAGGTGAATTCGTCGTATTAACAGGTTTTTGTATTGAAATATTTTCATTAATTTCTTTTCTTTTCTTTTCTCTTTTTTTTTTTTTTTCCTATTAACCTGGTGTTGCGTTTACGCGTACTATGGGACTTTATAGTCTCGTAAATGATAACGAAGAATATTTCGTACGAACGACGACGAATTTTCAATTTAGTTTCCTTTTTTTTTTGTTGTTGTAGTTGTTGTCTACGGGTACCAAATTCGATATAGACGTCCCTGGGAGACGATCAGATGATTCTCTAGCGTACGACCGTGCAATGCGCAGTCGTGTATTGTCGCCCATTGAGCGACGAGCTGCTTCGTGAAACGTCGTAGAATAATCGTGAAATCATTTACAAAACTATCGATCAAAGAAACTTTTCACTTTAATGAAACTTTTAGTTCGAAATTGTCAATAAAATAATAAGAGATATAAAGATACATATATGAATGTTTTTGTTCTCTTTTTTTCTTTTTTTTTTTTTTTTTTTGGAAAAATGCACTTGCGTACATACGCGCACGCAACAAACACACACACACAAACACCTCACGTATATATAATCCTATGATTTTTTCTTGTTTATAAAATACTATACAAAGGGCCACGAGTATCGTTCTTCAGTAATTGACAAATATCATTCGAAAGGACGTTATAGCCGATCGTTTTATTAATTTTTTTTACGTAAAATTAATTATTTATATATATATATATTTTTTTTATGGTATTGATTCGACAAAATTTTTAACCATAATAGAATGGCAAACGTCATACAGTAAATATTATGATATTTAAAGGGAGTCGTGTTCTTGGACGTTATTTATCAACCTATTGTATTATTTATCATACTCTAAAAGCACGATAACTGGTGATAAACCTATAAGTGCACCAGGCGGTGCACTTTGCACGATGATTACTAAAATAGTTGGTATGCGTCCGTAACTCGTATAATATGCACTCTTTCAAGAGAATATATATACACACACATATATAAAAAGAATAAAATATATAATATATGGTAGTATCACTATATAAAAAGAAGAAAGAAAAAAAAAATAATAATAATTTTCTGGTGTTAAGAGTAATATAATGTTTATTATTATTTAATTGTCATTATTAATTTGCATGTATCATATTATTTATTTGTAGTTAGAATAATCCGGTCTGTGAAATTGCAGATTATTTTTTCTTTTTTTTTGTAATATAATCGTCAATCATTATTCACATATAAATTTTATTTGTTTCGATCGTTTTATGTAATTTTTTTTTTCTTGTATTAAATAATTTCTTCAGTAATCTCACAATACGTAAAGAAATATTTAAAAATAAAACAAAATAAATCATAACGAATATCTTTTCAAATTAATTTATAATTAGATACTGTATTTGACATTTTCTACATATAGGTATATATATTATATATTGATATATATATATATATATATATATATATATATATATATATATAAATTATATCATAATGTACACACTTTACACATTATTTTACACGTATACACATATATAACTTATTCATACGTTCTATACATTAAATGATACTTTCAGGTGACACGATTATCTCGAGTATTTAAAGAAAAATAAATAAATAAAACGGAAAATAAAAATAAATAATAAGTAAAAGACGCGGAATATCTCTTTCTTTGAAATAACATACGGTAGGCAAATTACCCGTTATTAAACAGCTGATCGTTTTGACAGGTAACAGGTTCAAGGTTCTTGGTAGCACGATTCAAACTGGTCGATCGACGGTGAAAGGCAAAGTAGTATTGTTCAACTAACCGATCGAACAAACGTTTCGAGGTCATGACAAAGAATTTTTCTAAGAAACTGTCACTCTCGTTCGATTCGACATCGTATGGTATACTGACCAATATTGCCCGAACGATTGCCTTTGGCTTTGATTAAAATTGACTAATACGCGATTATTCGAATCGGCATAAGTTTCACATAAGTCTTTTGATAACGATTTTAAGCGAATATTATTATCATCATCGACTGACGTCAGATATATAACATATTAATCGTATGTTAATTCACAAATCTTGACTGTTTCCGAAAATTATTTTTTTTTGTTTTTTTTTTATTGATTTATTTTTTCGTTTATTTATTTTTTTTTCTTTTTGATTTATTTGTTTTTTTCTTTCTTTTTTGTCATTTTTTCGTAACCATCGACCAACAAAATTTTGAATGTTCCGCGCGACGTCATTTGTTATTATTAAAAAAAAAAAAAAAAAGAAGTAAAGAAAAAGTTTTAACGAATGATTTCATTGGTTCGATCACTGCAGATCTTTCCGCGATTAATTCATCATCATTCAACGTTCTCGACGAATGATAATTTGTATTTTTATTTATTATTTTTTTTTCCTTAATTATTTTTTTTTCGTTTTTCTTTTTCTTACGAACGCACGTTGGTCAAGAATCGTACGACCAAGTTCCCTCACCATAGCCTACGATAACGGACATAATAGTAAAAATATATTTGATCTTCAGTTTGAAAGATATCACATCTCGCGTATAACAATTATAAGTTGATCGTACGACATCGATTATAGATCAAAGGTTAAAATAATCGTATAAACGATTACAAGGAGAGTCATTCTTTATATTATATAAAATTATCGCGAAATAATTCCTTTTCATACGAATTTCCTATTACCGAAGAAAATGAAATATTAGAAATTTCGTCGTTTCTATTGCACCATCTTACATATTCGAAAGGCTAGAAGTCACGCTAATATCTTAGCTAATCCTATCGAATTAGAAAGGACAGGTCCACTTGAATTCACTCTCGAGGAGTTCGTTTAGAATGCATGCATGTGGTTCGTATGATTACCGTATTACCGTAAATGTTAACGACCTTAAAATATTGTCGAATGAAATTGTGTTATATGAAGGTTCATCTTTGAGAATGATTCTTTTTTTATAGGATTTCGATAAAAAAAAAAAAAAAAAAAAAAAAAGAAAAAAGGAAACGTAATCACATTATCAACGTTAAAAATAAACAAACTCAATAATGATATTACGTTACGATCGATATATTTAATAATACAAAGTACAATCGACAGAGCCTGTTTTTGTTGTGACTGGGTCGATCGATCAAGATGTTAAGAACGTCTGTTTCCTTGAATTTTTATATTAATCTATCGAGTAAACCTTGAGTCGGTTTCTAATCTTTCGTGACATTAATAGGCTATATGTATCAGAATTATGATTCCGCATTTCATTGATATCTTAAACACACATACACACACACACACACACACACACACATTAGTGAATCTTTTCATACTAAAAAAAAGTAGAGAAAAAAGCATACGTTTTTCTGAACTTATATAAATGATGGATGATGTTAGATAAGGGTAATTTAATACGAACGTTAGACGACTCAGTATCGAATTGAGAATTAAGAACGATCATTAGATAAACTCGTCTTATTACATTTTTTTCTCTTATCACTTCACGTGTATTTATTTGGTCCGTATTTTTATGAATTAATGGTAAGTGTTTCGTAAAAATAATTTTGTCAATATACATACATATATATATATATATATATATATATATATATATATATATATTAATTTTTTTGATCGAGTATTAAATAATTAAGTGTAAGATTTAAACGTCACTTATATCACATACTAATACTTTGATACAAATATTGACCATATATTTTTATGAAATAAATATTTATTATACGTTGAAAAATACCGACCGAATAAATAGCTGCTGCGTTTTGTTATTGCCACGTTTTTATTGTGATAGAGATCGGACGCCGATTTTTCTTAATGTGATTTGAATTATTTGGAATAAATAAATAAATAAATAAATAAATAAATAAAAAGAATGAAGCCGTGAATTACATAATGATCTGAGATTTGACTTACATTCTGTTATTTCGTGGATAATTTTGAAGTTCCTTCGTATTTGTACTACCCATGATAGCGTAGCTTTTATTAATTAACAATTAATCCACGCAATCTTTTTGTCCTTTCTCTTTTTTTTTGTCCCATAAAAACGATAAGAAATATAATTCGATCTTAGGCTTTAATATCGAGGTAGATAAGATATATCGACGATTAATTCAACGACGTGTTTGTGTCACTTTCGTCAAGTGAAAACAACTCTTCCGATCGCGAAGAAATCGCGAACGTGACTGCGCCACATGGAAACGTTCGAGAGAAGGAACGAACGTTCGTGCTTGCCAAGCGTAACGGTGCCGTTGGAAATCAGTTTTAAGGACGTAATTTCGAAAAAACGAATGATTAATTCATTATTTTCGTACGTACTATAACATAATCTACAAGAACGGGGATTGTTTTGATCTATAATTACTGATAATTTTAAAAAGGGAAAAAGAAATTTCGCAACGTTCGGGGAACTTTTTACGTGGGCAAAAGAAAAAAAGAAAAAGAAAAAGAGAAAAGAAAATGATATTTATTTTTATTTTTATTTTTATTTTCTTTTTTTCTAAGAAAAGAAAAGAAGAATATAAAAATATTTGGATTTTTAATTCTCAATGAGAAAGTTCGAAGAGAAGAAGAACATTCTATCGTGTTAATTCGTGCTGTTTAATATACGCGATAGCAACGCATACGATATATACTAATCACGTACAACTATTCCCGATGAGTATTAATAAATTGATTTACGATTAATCGATAAATATATGAAATAAAAAAATGATTTATCATTGATACCGGTAACATCTCGTCAAAAATACGTGCGTATGTGGATTTAAATGGAAGAAGGAAAAATTGGATTTTGTAATCAAAAAACGCAAGTAATATGAGCGCAATAATACACGCGCGCACACATATTTCATGCGTAGTAATTATATTAGTAAGGAAGAAGGAAAAATTTGTATGATAATTACTATTTGATTTCCGTCGTATATCGATTATTGATTTCGTAATCGAATTGGTCAATTAACGCAGGTACATAACACGTACGTAAATACGTATATAGATACGTTATATGGCAATCAATCGCGGGTTCTCTCAAATGCATCTATGTATACATGTAGTATTCATACAATTTATTACAAAAGAAATACGAAGAAGTAAAGACGTTTCATTTCGAAACTTCGAAATGAGGTCATCTCGTGGTCTACCTTTTACCATGAACCAAACGGACTGTAATTTACTAAGGAATTACTTGAGATAACTTTAACGCTAATTTATCTTTTTTTTTTTCTTCTTCTTCTTCTTCTTCTCTTCTACGACAATGTTTTTCCCTCCCTCTCCATCGTGAAAATAATCAATGTGATAATAATGACACTTGATAAGGTGATGGGTAAGGATTAAAAAAGAAAAAAAAAAAAAAAAGGAAAAGATAGGAAAAAGAGAAATAATAAAAAAGAAAGAAAAAAAAAAGATTTAAGAATCTGCGTTCTACCTTCCGAATGTACTTATGCTCGATAATGATGTCCATCTTTTAGGAATGGCCTTGAATTGAAGCATTCACCGGCTTTTGCAGTAGCACTCTTCGATCATTTATTCTTCAATTTGTGTATCCTCTTTTGTAGAATATAAACGAAATGCGGTTTTTCTCTTTTTTTTTTTCTTTTTCTTTTTTCACATTGTACAAATCGAAAAGAAAGAGACGACGTTTGAAAATTCCCGTAGATATGTTTCTTCACCTAACCAACTTCACGAATAATCAAATTTCTTTTACGATCGTTTAGAATTTTGCGATTTATCGAATTGATTTTATTTTATTTTATTTTGTTTTTTTTTCTTTTTTTTTTTTTTTCATCGAAATCAAATTGCTCGTGTCGTACCGTACGTCAGGATTATTAAGACTTTCATTATAACACTTTTGGATAATTGTTCATTAAATTTGAAATCAGCGCGCTTTGTGAAAGTAACTACATATGTATGTACATATGTATTATATGTATAGTAATTGATTGCGAACCACACACGCAGGATACACATACATATATCTATGTATATACATACAAACATATAACACATAGAAGCGGTTACGTGCCGTGAAGCGGATCAATTAATATCTTCTTCCTTTTTTTTTCTTTCTGAAGTTGATTATCATAAAGATTTTTAAAAATTATTTCGTTCTACTCTTCTTCTTCTAAGAATTAATATACTACGGGCTACGTTTCACTTATTTCTTTTAGAAATTGGCAAATATTTTCTTTGAGATAACCTCATTTCTCTTATCTTTCCTTTTTCTTCCATAATTCTGGTTTTATTTATCTTTTTTCTTTTTTGTTTTTTTTTTTTTTTTTTTTTAAACGGATAAAGCGCATTTTACGTGCGTACAATATGTTTTCAATCGTTCTCGCGTAAAAGGTTTGATTTGAAAAATTTATATTACATATTATGCGATAATAATCATGACGTAATGTAAGACATAATGTAAGAATATTTACATAATTTAATGACATACATGTTATTTAATTTTAATAATAATATTAATCAATATCTGTTACGTGGCTCGTTGGTTTATTTATTTATTTTTTTTAAAACGATAGTTTATTGAATCCGTATGCACACATATAAATTTATAAGTATAAACTTTCTTAGGAAAAACTTAAACTATGATTCTTTTAACTTTGTTTTAAAAGTAATGGTTGGCTAGGTAACATATGTTACATCTCGTCAACAATCCGTTCTGAATAAATTATATATTTATGATTTAAGATACTGTCCTAGCAGCTATTATCGGCATGATGAATTATGCTCGAACCTCTTTGTATTAGGTAGTAACCAAAAACCCCGGATTGGATAAAAAGACTACTCTCTTATTTAATTATTCTGAATCTAGCGTGTGGGTGGGGAAGGGATGTGGGGGGTGGGGGAAAGGAGGATTATTTACAAATATACAAAAATTACAAAAGTTTACAAAAATCAGTGAGTTGTAGCTGTGGTCACGACTCATGGTCGAAATCTTGTTCGCCTTCTCAGTTCATCGATGAATCTCGCGTCCTCGGTTAGCCACGTAAAAGATCCTAGCGTTTGCTTTTATTGTTTTTTTTTTTTTTTTTTAGCTTTAGTGATCTGCAGTTTATGATGCGTGTTCATTCGCAGCAGGTGATCAAAGATGACTCCCAAGTATTTAACCGCCGTTTTATTGGGTATCTCGGTTGAGGTGTTTGTGTTCCTATCAGTTACTGAGATCTTGAAAGATGGCATGTTGCTCTCCGTCGTGGTCGTAATTATAAAATGGTATCTCTCAGGTGTGTTGCGATTGAACACCATTTTCGATACTTTCATGAATCTCTACGTCCTTGAGATTCAAGCTCTTTAACTCCTCAAGTACTTCGGTTTCATTGAAGCCTCCTCTGACTCCCTTAAATACCATTGATTTAGGTTTCAAGTGCCTTGGGGTGTACGTATAAAACCCTTTTTTTTTTTTCTTTAAAAATATTGATCGCACTATTATATGCTTCGATAAAAGTCGTGCTTATTCTGACCGAGTTCGAGTCACGTATGCTCACTAGAAAATTGCTCTTCGGTATTTTGTTGTTTGTTAATAACGCGATTGCCTCTTTTAGGCTAAGCTTGTAAAAAAAAAAAAAAAGAAAACGATCAATTTGGAGAAAATAAAAACAATTCCGTCAATTTAGCACACTGCATAACACTTGTTTCTCCTACAACCATCAGTAAGGAACTCGTGGCTCGTTGGTCTAGGGGTATGATTCTCGCTTCGGGTGCGAGAGGTCCCGGGTTCAAATCCCGGACGAGCCCAAGCACATATTTTTTTTTTTCTCTCTTTCCTTTTTTTTCTTTTTATATCCAATAATTCTAACGAAGCTTTTTATTTTGTTCGAAACACGTTGATTAATACGAATGGAACGATATTAGAGTATCGTTCGAATGTAAAAATACGTGATTAATGGCAACGATTATATCGTGTAGGTTATTGCATTTGGATTGGTATGTGATTGGTATATGTTAATATGAGTTTTTGTTGATAGAACATGGCGCAGGTTTGGAATCCGTCAAAAAAACACAGCGAGTTTGGAAGGTTAGCTTTATTATATATTGCGAATAAAAGAATGTATGATTTTTCGCGTAACATTTTTAATGGACTCTTTGATAAATACGCGCAAGTTTGTACTTTTATTCGGGACACACGTCATACGTGTTCCATCTGCTTCCTAACCTCTTTTATCCTTTCTTCTCTTTACAGTAATATGACATTTTATAATCTTTCTCTAATTTTTTTCTTTTTCTTTTCGTAGATGGGTATGCATTTACCCCGTGTATATAAATAGTAAGAAGACTTTGGCCGGTGGTAGAAAATTGACTAAGGACAAATGCGTTGAGAACCCTACCGCACATGAAATTCTGGATGTACTTCTAGCAACGGGCTTTAATGCTCGTTTGGAAAATAAGTTACATCCACGTGAACGTAGTAAAGAAATGCCGTATTTTGGACGTGTACGTGTACAATTGAAACAAGACGATGGGACACCAGTAAGGCCAGAATTTCCCACTAGAGATTCCCTTCTGCTTCATCTTGGTACTACGATACCAAAGTTGAAGACTCGTCAAGGGAAGCAAGCTTCTGGCGATCAATCTTCTCAATCGTCCGCTTCTTCATCTAAAAAAGGAAAGGGTAAAGGGAGGAGATAAACGGTTGAAAAGATATTACTGTGTATTAATGAATATTTTTCTTATTTACTTAATAACAAATTTTGTAACGTTCCGTGTAACATATAAAAACAAATTTCAATGTAATACACATTCTGTTATAACGTTAATCGCGTTTATATCGCATATTTATAAATAGTATGCTATGTAAAAGAGTTCTACAAAGATTCTAATTTATCATTTATTTTGTAAAAAAGGAAATCATTTACGTCATTTGTATGATTTATTTTTTACACTTTTTATATGGTTTTATTCTTACTTCTCATAAAATTCTTATTGCAATTTTATTCTATGATAGAAGAAACGCTTGTACTTTAACTTGTAGCTCCCATGGAATTTCTTGTAGTCGTATAACTAAAATCCATACTATTATCTTGATTATTAGAAGTAGTTGTAGGTGCTTGGAAAGCATTGGTGTATTCGTTAGTACTCAAATAACTATGATTCTTACAATCTAATGATTCACGTGATTGTGATGAGCTATTTATCTCTGATTGTGGCGTAGAATCTATTCCTTGTGGTATTATATTTACAGGTTGAAGAAAATAAGCTATAGGCATTGTATTAAAAGAACCACCGATGGGGTATTGTTGTGAAGGGTACACTGACATAAAATATTTTTGGTTGTATGGAACACTTTGGAAATTTCTGGATGATATATTCGTTCTTTGAATGGATGGCATTGAGTTTGTAGGTTTTTTTGTTTCAGATGATATTTGAATGTTTCCTTGCGTAGGAATTTTCTGAAAATATTATTTAGTTATCTTGATAAGTATATTAATGAAGGAAGAAAATATTTTTCACTTACAGAATTTTCTGTAGGAGTTTCTCCATTTTCATTGGTAGAACCGACAATAGAATCGACTTGTTTAATTTCACTTCCCTAAAACATAATTGGTATTCTGTATCAACAATTGCATTTTAAATGATATATAAATTATGTATTTATATATCATTTAATAATATAATGATATTTAAATTATGTATATATTCTACTTACGTCATTTTTATGAATAACACTTTTGTTATTATTATAATCCAAAGAATATACAGTAAGATCTGGTGTATTATAATATTTGATAAAATTATCTAATATACTCTCGTTTTCAGGCTCTTTAACTATTCCTACCAATGCATTGGAGACATGTTTTAGTAAATTTGAACGTGATCGAATTTTTGATAGCAACTTTGAACCCACTAAACTATCTCGTAGAGCTCCATGCACAATATTAAATGAATGACTTAACATATTATTTATTGGCCTTGTAGTTCCATATTTATCACCCGTAACATACGGATTCATTACGATAGGTGCAACAGGTGTAATAGGCACTTCACGCGGTAAAAAATACATAGGATTGTATGGATTATATGGAGCATTACCAATAGCATCACTGTAGCTTCGTTTCGAATAATTTTCTGTCATCGATGGTTGCTCAGCAGGCACTTGATCGTCAGGTTCATTTGAATTACGATATGAATTCGTTGATGGATACTTGTTACTTTTACATTCTCTTTCTGCGTCTATATTTTGATTAGCTGCTTGAATAAAATAAGCATGACCATTTGCTGGTCCATCATTAACGAAGTATGTGACTACTCGATCAGCATCATCTGTTATGTTATATAAAAATTATTATAAATTTTATTCTTAACTTATTATTTTCTTTTTATTTTACTAATAAGTTATATCTTACGATGTCTCATGTGCTTCCTCGATCTTAATGCACAGCGCATTGTTCGATCTTCATTAGTAAGATCATTAGAATACGAAATAGGATCGACATACTCTGCTTGCCTGTTATCGCGAATAACATTTACTGTGTCTATAATAAAATATATGATTAAGTATAAATTTGTTACGTACTCTTTTTAAATGTAAACAAGATACCTGTATTATCCAAATTTTCACAAACACAATATCCCTCCTTGAAATTTCCCACGTTACCGGATGTAGAGCAAAATTCCATACAAGTTTGGACATCATCAATTTTTGACAAATCTGCAACTGATCATTATATTATATGAATTATATTATCAATGAGAGTTATAAAGTCTTTATACATTGAATTTTACAAACCGATCACTTGTAACACAGATGCGATCACTAACAATTGAATTGGCTCAATCATATTAATCATTATTTACTTCTTTTTAATAATTGATTTTCTTATCACTATACCTTCAAAATTCATTCATGCACTGACATTATCTTCTATAATGCTCCTAATTTAAAGCTTCTTGTTACATCGAAAAATTGCTGATTGTTTATATTTAAGAATTTCTTTTGTCATACTTCATTGTCTTGTGTCATACTTTACAAAAAAAAAAAAAAAACTGGTTCAAGGAATATAATACATTTTGTGGATTTTGCAAGAAATTTATAATTTTGCAATAAAGTAATAATTTTGCTTTCACGAGGTATTAATCAATTTGTTATTCTCTTACTCTTGCTTGACCAAGCTCATCTCTTTAATGTTTGCATAAGTATCCTATATATTTACAATATTTTTTTTAAAGCATATACGATCACACACATATATATATACTTTTTTATTATATACACATTTAAAATTATACGAATTTTATCACACTATATCATTTGTTACACAAAGCTAGGATATTCACATGAAAAACAAAAAAAGAGTATAAAAAAAAACCTCCAACCGTGACAATGTTTTTCACACATTGCCGTGACCAGGATTCGAACCTGGGTTACTACGGCCACAACGTAGGGTCCTAACCACTAGACGATCACGGCTATTGAAGGACGTGGAAGTTACTTTTATTCTTCCATATATAAAGGAATATAACGTGGTAATAAGAGGAATTTATTTGATGAGCGAGACGTAAGAATGAAATATAATTTTTTATTATAAAGAGAGATACAAAACATTATATACTTGATATAAAATTCGAAAGGAAAATATATAATATACGTGACTGGAACGTACTTATTATTACGTGAATAACATTAGTTTCGTTTTATTCCGTAGACGTCGTAATCGTTCGGCATAAGTATTCGGAAGGAGGACAAATTGAAAGGGGATAAAAAACAAAAAAAAAAAAGGGAAAATAAAAAATAAAAAATAATAATAGATAAGAAATCTATTTCCACGATCGATTGCACACGACGAGAAAGTTTAACGTGAGTTTGTAAGGGGCACGCGGCTAACACGAAATCGGAGAAGGCAGAAAGATCTGATAGTTCTTACGAAAAAGAGCCGATAAAGTAGTAATCTATTGTATTTACCTATATATATATATATATATATATATATATATATATATTTAATATATATAATATATATATATATATATCTCTTTTGAATAGTTTCTTGAATTTACGCGCGTGAATTTATCGAGCGGTTTAAAACGTCGACGGTGGACGAGTTGGTTGGTTGGTTGGTTGGTTGGTTGATTGGCGGTTTGGTAAGAGGAGGCAGTGGGTGGGGGGGGGGGGAAGTAACGAGTAGAGGAGGCGTGGAACGACGACAGAAAGAGAAAAAAAAGATCGAACTACAGCTCATTCCCTGCTCTTAGGCTTTTCTGCGATCCGGATAAGAGTGGGCTTTAAGCGACCGCCGATGTTACTGCGGCGTCGTGGTTTTAGCAACGACGACGACGCCGACGACGACTCTCTCCGAGAGGCTGGAGAAGAGTCGATTTCGTTGGCAGGCAGTCAGGCAGGCAGGCAGACAGACAGAGAGAGAGAGAGAGACAGATAGGTAGGCAGGAGGTATGCAAGTAGACTGATAGGTAGGCCGGCTGGCTGGTATTGGCGAGACAAGGAAACATATTCCGCCGTTGTCCTCGCGAGAGTTAGTCTCTCTCTCTCTCTCTCTCTCTCTCTCTCTCTCTCTCTCTCTCTCTCTCTCTCCTCTCTTTCCTCATTCGCGGACGAGATTGTACGTACCCATTGGTAAACTCCGAATGACGCGCGCCGCCGATGCTTAAGAGAAAAAAGTTTGCCGCTCACGCTTGGCAGACAGGGACGAATTTAAAAAGTATGCCCGGGGTTATCTTCGTAGCCTACGTTGAGAAATCGATCGAACGAAATATTTTTTCTTTTTAAAAAAAAACAACTACGCAAGTGAAGCTTCTTACAGATCGTTTTCGTTTTCTCTCTCTCTCTCTCTCTCTCTCTCTCTCTCTTTTTTATCGAAATAAACGTCGTAAAGATTCGCGATTAATTCTACGAACGTAACAATCGACACATCATCGATGTAATTAAAATGACGATGACGATGATGATGATGATGATGATGATGATGATGATGATGATGATGATGATTATGATGATGATGATGATGATGATAAAAGCTTATTTTCGATTAATTGGTAAATATCGTTTTCGAATGATTATTCCCGTGGACATATTAAGCGTATATACGTACCTGAAGGAGAGACGTTAAGAGGTGCGTGCGCATCCAACGCACAGCATTCGTCGCACCTTCGACATTTCTGTTCTCCCGATAACGGGAGTCTCCGGGAGAGCCTACCCCAACGAACGCCGGTGACTCGACGGAGCATCATCGTCTTACGTTTGTCTCTCCCTTCTCTCTCCCCCCCTCCCGCCCTTCTCCTCTCCTTTAGCGTTCTCGTACCATGGCGCTCTTTACCGCACACATACGCACGTCATACAGATGTACAGAAACCATATGTATGTATGTATATATATATCTCTCTCTCCATATATATATATATATATATGTTATGTCACGTACGAATCGTGGTACGTGCGTCGAAGGTCGAACGTCGCGTCAGTCGACCGATAGCATACACACATATATACATATATATACAACATACATACATACATCATACATCATATATATATATATATATATATATATATATATATATATATATATATATATACGACACAACATACGATCATTATACATTTATACATCACATTGGGGAATGAACGTTTCATGGCACGGTATTATCCTTTATTAGAAGGATTTTGTCCTCTGGGAGAATATCCTTTGCGGTACGAAGGATCAGCTTCTCCCGAAGGACGAAGAAATTTAGAAAAAAAAAAGAAAGAAAGAAAGAAAGAAAGAAAGAAAGAAAGAAAGAAAGAAAGGAAGGAAGAAAAAATGAGAACGAAACTCCTGCGCTCCTTTTCTACGAATGCTGCTCTCTCTCTCTCTCTCTCTCCCTCTCATTCTCTCTCCCCCCTCTTCTTTCGCGCTCGTTCTTCTTTCTTTCTCACTCGCACATCAGTCGTATCGCTCTCTCTCTCTTTTCTTCTCTCATTCATCTCCCCCTCTTCTTTCGCGCTCGTTCTTCTTTCTCTTTCTTTTTTTCTTTCTTTCTCACTCGCACATCGGTCGTATCGCTCTCTCTCTCTCTCTCTCTCTCTCTCTCTCGCTCATTCTTTCTCCCCCCTTTCATTCGCGTTCGTTCTTTTGTTTCTTTCTTTCTCACTCGCACATCGGTCGTACCACTCTCTTTCTCTCTGTCTCTCTCTCTCTCTTTCTCTCTCTCTTTCTCTCTGTCTCTCTCTCTCTCTCTTTCTCTCTCTTTCTCTCTGTCTCTCTCTCTCTCTCTCTCTTCGTTCTCTTGCAAGTATATCGCATTTAATTATTTCGCCAAGTTTTTTTACGACTAAATATATTTGCAATTCGCATATATACTTTGTACTTATCTTTTTTCCATCTCTCTTATTTTGTCTTATACTTATCTGTTTGTGTTTTCCATATTTCTTCTCTTTTCTCTGTTATTTATTTTTTCTTTTCCTTTTTTTTATTTTTTTTTTTGCAAATCGTCACCACTTAGAAATAGAACTGGTCAACAAACAACTTCCAAGCATTCGTTCTCGTGATACGATCGATGTAAGTTTATCGGCTACGTGCTAGCTTGCCGACCGTGGATCTTTTTTTATTAAACGTGCGAAAGAATTTTCTGTACCGGTGTTTCTTACTTGAAGTTGTCCGTTTGCAATCTTGGTAAGTCAGTTTACAAGAAGTGTTTTCTCTCTCTCTCTCTCTCTCTCTCTCTCTCTCTCTCTCTCTCTCTCTATCTATCTATCTATCTATCTATCTATCTCTATCTCTATCTCTATCTCTATCTCTATCTCTATCTCTATCTCTATCTCTATCTTTCTCTCTCTCTCTCTCTCTCTCTATTTTTTTTTAAATCGATTAGAGTTTGTACGATTTCAGACGGTTTATTTAGTTGCTTCTCACAGACAGAAGTCGCTTACACAAATCTATCTCCGTTATCCTAATCTCTTGTTTTCTTTTCTTTTTTTTTTTTGTTAATTTAATTTAATTTTTATTTTTCTGTTTTTTTTTTTTATTTTTTGTTTATTTTTCGTATTATTTCGGCACACATTTTTCCACCTCCTTGATGAACTTTTCGAATTTTTTCTCGCACTCACTCGCCAATTTACTGTCTATTTCGTGTACCTAAATCATTCGCAATTCGATTTAGAAAGTGTAAGTTAATAATTTATTAAGAAAACGCAATTCGGCCGGGTGAATTTTTTTTTTTTATACCTTCTTCGTGAAAGCATCTTTCAAGCGTTTATCTTCGAATACAAATTTTTCTCCGATTTCTAAATTTTTAAAGACTTTCACTCTCAGGGGTCCAAATTTTTTTTGGAATTTAATTACGTCACCTCCAGCCTCGTTTTCTACCTGTTGTATCGCCTCGTGTATCTTTCTCTCCTCGCTGCCAAATTTGTCAACTTTTTTCGTAAATTTTTTTATGTCGGAATAAGCCGACTCGTATTCCTTCCTTATTTTCGTAGAAAATTCTTCCTTAAGCTACGCGTTTTATATAATCGTTAATATACATTTATGTATAAAGAGAAAACGAGCTCGAAAAGGTCGAATACATTTTCACAGTTTCCATTTATCGGGGTCAGTAATATTTAATATATTTTTAATCATTATTTTTTAAAGGAATGATCAATGTGTAAAATAATAAAATATTATTACGTGATATATGTGTTTAGCGTTACATCGTTTAATAGAAAAACTTTTTAATTGACTTTAACTTTTAATTATAATATTTGCAATTACATGTAATAATTTGTCGGTATTTATAATAAAGGAAAAAGCAATTCGGACGCAACAAACCTGACACTTAATTATTTATATACTGACCCTTAATTTATTTTATAAGATACTTACGCACAATTAATCAATAAGAATGATGTTGAAATAAATTTTCCAACGGGGTTTCTATAACAAATTAATTACCTTTTCAATTTTTGCTGAGGTTGTATTTTTACATTCCTGGGTAATATTCGGAGTTTTACTCCAAGCTTGGTTAACCTGAGCCGTTCCCTTATCAATCCAAACTTTGACTTTCTGATTTAGTTTTTCATCGGTATAATCCATCAGAAATGTGTCTTCACTGCGAACATTATCGCTAACCTTAGCCAATATTTCTCCACTCCAATGTAGAACGCGATCGCGTTCCTCCTTCAATCCTTGTATCGTCGACGGCATTTCACCCATTACTTGACCCATCTTTAAAAATTTTTATTTATTTTTTTTATACATACGTATATATATATATATATATTTTTTTTTCTTTACTGAATGTTCTTCTTACATTGAATTTGTCACGTTTGTTTCTTTTCTGTTTTATTTTATTTCTTTTATTTTAATTTTTAATTTTTAATTTTTAATTTTTAATTTTTAATTTTTAAGGCAAATTAAACGAAAAATTGTTCGATACCAAAAATTTATATTTATGATGTATGAAGAAAATGTGTGTGGCGACCAGTTTTGTTTCGCCGTTGTCATGCGATCGGCGTTGTTTTCTTTTCATTTTTTTTTGTGCTTCATATAATTTTATTTCCCTCTATTTTTTTTTGTTTCTCATTAGTACAAATTATTTCTACAAATTCGATCGGATGCATTTTCTATTATCTGTCTTTAGAAATCGACGAACGTGCCTGTCGTCTCGAATTTTGTACGGATCTATCGATAGCTTCGCCAATATTACGAATTCATTTTCGGCAAATTTATTTGCTACGTTTTAAGATAATTCGAACGATTAGATTAAATCGATAAAGAATTAAGATTAGGATGAATATAGCGCTACCGCCAGTTTCATATTAAATACTTGACTAACGTCGTTGCAAAGTGGCGCCACGTAGCGGTAACGCTTAATCATTATTTTTAAGCGGGATAAAATTGGTTAAATGTCGATCGATCGCTTCGTTGATGCAAGAAGAATATAAGGACAATCGAATAATCAGTTAAATCGTGTGAATTTCTGATTAATGTATAAATATGATATTATTCGAGTGAGCACACGTTTAATATAAACGATTAATTGACGAATATAACAAAGCGCGAGATAAATCGCTCTGACGTTGTTATCAGAGCTATTAAAGACGAACTCGTTGGGTTCGTCGATGTATTTGTATAAAAAAAAAAAGAGAAAAAGAAAAGAAAGAAAATAACAAATATTCAACGGGTTCTTCATTTTTTAAAGTGAAATACCGTAACGTAGTTTATATTCTCTGTTCGATTTTTCTTTTTCTTTCTTTTTTCTTACAAAAATATTTATTACCACCGGTACTCGTAAAGATCCTTGTGATTTCTTCTTTAAAAAAAAAAAAAAGAGAAAAAAAATCATTCGATACTAGATAACCTTGCAAGATTATACATCAATAATATAAACGACAACTCATTAATTATTATTGCTAGTAACTGTATTTGATTAATGAAAATAATTTGAATGCATAATCTACATACAGAGTAACATTTTTAATATATTATAATAAATTATAATATACTCTACGTTTAGTTATTTAATTATATATATTTATATATATATGATAAATATTTTATTATTTAATATCTCATCATATAATAAATTATGAATGAACTGTATAGCAGTGGTATATAGCCGACAACGTGCGATACGATAAACGGCATAACTGCTTTTTGTTTCCATTTCGAATTTTTTTTTCTTTCTTTTTTTTTTTTCACGTCCATTCAAACAGAACGCATAAATACGTCCTGGATAATGGCGATGGCTAAGGTGTACACGCGTAGGCTTCAACAAAAGGAGCGTACTTTACGTAGCGTCCGCGAAGATTACATTGAATATGGATTCTGCCTTGTCAAACGGCGTTGGAAAAGGAACTGGGACGGATGTCCGGCTGTCTGGAAAGTCCATGGTATTCAAACGAAGCCACGAACCATTCGCCATCATAGGAGGTGTCGATTCGAAGCAATATAATCTCCGTTTGAGCTAACCAATAATCGGCTTATTGATTTTGATTCGTACCGTTAAAGTCCACCCCACTGTTGTTCAATGAATTCAAATACTTAAGGTATATAGTATATATATATATATATATATATATATATATATATATATATATATATATATATATATATATATATATATATATAGTGTGTGTGTGTGTGTGTGTATATATGTATATATATATATATATATATATTAGGGTGTACTCTAAGTTTCTTCCGTATCGTTTATTTATACATTTCGCATCAAAAAGAGGACGAAACTTATGGGTCAACCTAATATATATGAGCCGTTTATTTTGAAAGTGGCCTAAGTCCATTTGTCAATTGTCTCTTGTTGACTGTAGCAAACGTGTAAAACTTGAAGTTAATTGTCACAAACAACATTTTGCGGTTGAGTATATCTACAGCAGACCGATAATTTTGGACACATAAAACTTTCGCAGTTAATTAAATAATTAAAACCATTACTTTGCGGGTCGAGAGTGACACGAGTTTAATCTATCATTGATAATGTCCGAGAGGGCGGATTTTCAAATGAAGGAAATGTCGTTAAAGAAAACTAATTTACTGTTTGTCCCCACAAGATTAATATAACGTTATCAACAAGTGCTAGAAATATATATGTATATAATGATAATTTTGTTTTAAATGATATGAAACGAGAGGATATAATATTAAGTTTTGGAGGACGCAATTTTTTAAAAGAGCAAAAAATTCTAACGGAGAAACAATAAATTGGTTAAAAATATGCTAGATGCGTTTTTTGAGAAATGATCCGTATAAAATTTTTTATGAGATAGGAATGGATTAGAGTATAGAGTTTAAAATTCTGAATTTATTACCACGTTCGGGTAGACAATAAAAGTTCGAAAATATTGTATTGACACGACTTTTATAAAAATATAAGAATTACAACAGCGAAATACAAGGACATGATGGACTTATTATGGTATATACCATCGGAGCACCATGACTTCTTCAAATCCCTCCAGCATACGCAAAATGTCGATGACCAATAAATAGTTACGTAATTTATGTAGTTAGAAAATTTCCTGTATTGCATAAATTGTGTTTTTGAAGTGTTGTAAAGAAATATGAAATAAATCGAGTATTGTCTTTTCAATTTGAAACGTTTTAAATTACGTCTAACGGACTGACTTGGGCTCTTTCATATTTTATAAAGAATCTAGTTCTTAATTTTGAAAGTGGCTTAACCCCATTCTTGGTAAGAAAACACATATTATTCGATTAATAATTGCTACTATTAATTTAATTGAAATTGTAAATTTAACTCTTTTGATTACACTTAAGCAGTGTGACGAATTGATATACTATACGTATATTTTTAATTTTATTCAAATGCAAACTCTTAAATATCTCAATTTAAGTATAAATGGACTTATATCGCTTTCAAAATTAATCACTTAATCACTCATTTCTAAATCTCATATATATATATATGATATAATTAAACATTTAGATTGTAATTGATAATTGTTGCATTGTATAGTCACTTGATTATGACGTAATATAACGTATACGGTGGTTATACGCGAGATCGTTAAATGGCCGCTAGTTATAGTAACTAATTATAGTAAACTTTCATCCAAATGTATTGTGAAATAATATATATATATATATATATATATATATATATATATATATATATATATATAATTAAGTATTTCTAAATGTAATATAATTGAACATTTAAATTGCAATTGATAATTGTTACAGTAATTGCTACATTGTGTAGTCACGTGATTATGACGTAATATCACGGTTATATATGAGATCGTTAAATGCCCGCTACTCATATGCATAGTGAAGTTTCATCCACATGTATCGTGAAGTAATATATAAGTATATATATATATATATATATATATATATATATATATTAACAATATATATATATATATAATTATATATATATATATTAACAATATATATTATTAAATATTTATTAATTTGTTATACGTAATTGAACATTTATTATGATTGACAATTGTTAAAGTAATTATTACGTTGTATCACGTGATTAATAAATAGTCAAGTGATCATTACGTAATGGAAGACTATACATGAGATTGTCAAAGTCCATTCGTTATATGCATAGAAAGCACTTGTGCAAGTGGTTATCAGGAAATAAAATATATCGGTAGTATATATTAATTATTATATACTAATAAACGTGATTTAACATATAGATTGTATTTAAAAAATTGTTAGATTGTTTTTAGTCATTTGATTATGACGTTATTATATATGACGTTATTATATATATATATATTTATTTATTTATATATATCTATGTATATAGTAAATTCTTGTACATCAAGGTTTGTAGAACGAAACGAAATCTGACTTTCAATTCGACAAATGAAAGCGTCGTCGCGTACATTTTTTTATGATGAAAAAAACCGTGCAACATTTCATGGTAGAGGGGTTAGCGATCATATACATATGTATGTGACTATAAAAGGGAGGTCTCGTATCGTAGTTCGTTGACAATTAAAAATCGCTCGTTATCGTGAAACCATTTTTACTTTCTATGTATAATCATTGACAGTCGGTGATCGCCGACAATTTTTCATTCTCCCGTGCCAATTCAGTTTAAAAGTTTCAGATCGAAGGAACGAGAACTCCGATGATTTAAAGCGGCGAGAAAATAACAAAGTACCCTTTTTTAAAATTGTTCCGTACGATCCGATTAATATTCGAGTCGTTTATTTGTTTACTTATTTGTCTAGATATATTTTCTGCTTCTTCTTCTGCTTTTTTTTTTATTTTTCCTGTATTTGTTTTTTGTTTCTTATCTTTTAATACCACACATCCCGTTTGCAAATCTTTGACAATCCTTTCAATAATTTTCAGTTTAAATGGAGTTCAAATCCAGAGAAAATAATTGGAGGAAGGGACAATTTGCATGGAATTCGTGACAATTCCGGTAGTGTGAAGGATCCCTTAACGAGGACGGCCCTGACCGCTAGCGTTATCCTATTCGATGCTTCATTGACTTTTATCCTAACACCCGTGATGCGTGTTTCGCACACGTGACATACAGTTTGCATGGATACGTGACATACGAGGTGCACGTTAACGAAGGTGCTACTGCTGCTGCTGCTGCTGCTGCTGTTACTGCTGCAGTTCCTGCTGCTACTGCTGCTACTACTGCTGTTAGTGGTGGTGGTGGTAGTGGTGGCGGTGCTCGGCCGGTTATACAGAACGTGTTACTTCATGGTGACACGTAACACAGCTAGATTGCCGCTATATTTCATTTTTCCATAAATGTCGAATGAACGATCCGAAACACGTATAAGTTTCATGATAAAACATGTAAGTTCTTTTTTAAAATTCTCTTTTCTCTAATATCTTATGACGTATGTATTCGCGTGCATACGTATCATTTTATTAATACATATGCAATTATAAAATTTAATGTACCATTGGTGTACCTTAAATTAAAAAAGAAAATATCTAATGTACCCCCAACGTATGATAAATTGTAACAATATTATACGGTACGATTGTTACAATATAAAAATGATAGATCAATGATAGATGTATAGATTTCAAAAAAAAAGAAAGAAGTTAAAAAAACACAAGATGTGACATAGCAAAAGAAGAAATCTGATAGAGCACGAAAGAGCCTTACAATTAACGACCCTTTAATAAATTACTTACTTTATCTGGTATTAAAGAAGAATAAGTAAACGGGTTAAAGGAACAAAGTAATCCAATATTATAGCTTTATATTGTTCCCATATTATTAAATTATACAATATAATAATACTTAAAACGATATTGCGGGTATTATCTATCGGGTGGTACATAGATATGTTCAACAAGTATTACATATAAACATATGTATTATACATACTTACGTATATACGTACATTTACGTGTTTTTATATATATATATATATATATATATATATATATATATATATACACATGAATACACATAGAAGAGATGTGAGAGTAATTGTAGACGGAAAGAGACGAGCGGGCAAGGTTCTACTAGCTTTATGGTATCGTTCGAGCGACAAATTGAACTAAAAATAACCCTTTGCGCAGTGGTGGTACTTGACTATTCGTGCGTGCGAAGGTAGCCTCGCCAAGTACGGAATATACACCTCGCTTGGGTGCCCCTTTGAAGCTGACGGTTTGCGGTAGCTGCCTTGTCGGTTACGTGTGCGCGTCTGCTCTACGTCGTGACCTACCTTTTATACGCTTATACTATTTTGTGTGTGAAAGAAAGAGACAGATAGATAGATAGATAGATAGATAGATAGATAGATAGAGAGATAGATAGATAGAGAGAGAGAGAGAGAGAGAGAGAGAGAGAGAGAGAGAGAGGAAGATAGAAAGAAAGAAAAAGAGATTGCTCGCTATTCGTGTCTCTATACATATTGTTTTTTTTTATCCTTTTATTTCTCTCTCTATCTATCTTTTTTTTTTTTTTTTTTTTTTTAAACTCCCATAACCACACTTCATATTCTCGATTGAATTTATTTTTAGTATCTACATACCTTAAGCGTTGATATTGTCTTTTCTCGTGATATTCATCAAAATAATTGCGAGAAATGAGGATTTTGTTTTTTTTTTTTATTTGTTTTGCAAAGTAAGCCGAATTGTCCATCCCACCCGGAAATTGTTAATGGGTATAGAGGATCATCATTTTGTTGTACGAATTATTTGGAAAATTTATTATTATTTCTATAAATTCTATTTTATTATTATTATTATTACGGGTGTATATCGTAATAGTTAATTATGTTATGCCATTAGTAGTCAATTTATCAAAAATGTTTTGTTCGTTTCTATATCAAAAATAACCATTTGAAGGGTTTCAGATACATTCATACATACATAGTTAACTGTCGATCGATAACATTGGTAAAGTAAACAATTTCCCGTTAGTTTGGTTATATAGATTTGATTATGGCGATGAAGTTCGTTCAATATCCGTACGGTATCTTCCAGGTGGTAGATCAAAACCGAAAAAGGGGGATGGAAAGTGAGCGAATTGACGGTGTGCCTAACGAACACGGGCCAACTAACACGAAAAGAGAAACGTTACTTCCGGTCCTGTTTGCCGAACCAACCAGAAAGAATTAACCGGATAGCGCATGTATTGGGCCGTGGCATCAAAGGCATGTCGGTTATAACTTAAACGATCGCTTCGAATTCGGCTTCGGATCTAATCGTTCGTTTTTATATTTATCGATCGTTTCTTTTTTCCTTTTTTTTTTTTTTTTCTTTTAATCGTTTCAAGTCAAGTCAATTTTTATAGTTTCGTCAACATTATTTTTTCTTTCTTCCCTCCCCTCCCCTCCTCCTCCTAAGAGATACATAAATATGAAACTGTAAGACGCGAAAATGAAGTTATCTATGATGAAACTATAGATAATTGATACATTTTTTCACCAATGAATTATTGCGTATAATTGTACGTTTTTACTCGATTTGATAATTATCCAAAGATTACATTATATATATGTATATATAAACAGAACAAAAAATTATTACAACCTTAAGATTTACGTTATTAGCTATGACTATATGGTCTCGATCGCCATATTGCACCCCAGTTGCGTATCCCATCGACGATTTTAGAGTCAACCGTTAAAAAATTTCGCATCGATTCAGAAAACTTCGGTTATAATTTGGTTCAATAAAAATCAAATGAGAAAAATCGATAATTTACATGAAGCGACAAATATGTCACGTTTTGTCAACGAGTGAAGTCCGCGACAAACTTTCATGCAATCCGATTTCTTTTTCGTGCTCGGGATGTAAAGATATTTCGTATTTTTGTATTTTTTTTTTTTCGTATCTTTTCATTTTTCTTTTTTTTTTTTACGAACCGTACGTAAGTAATGTCGCAATTATATGGAAGAAACGTAGGTTGACCTTGAAACGAACTTGAAAACTTCCAATAAAGAGTACGGAACAACAAACACCGTGATATTTGCACTTTGAAATTAGATAACACTTGTCGGAACAAGTTATTCTCGAAAATGAATTATTTTTTAAGATAAAAATTGTGTAACGTCGTATTTAGAACATTTGTTGTGTACGGTATTATTATGCTACGTTAAATATAATTTAAATTTTCAGACTTAATTTGGGAAATATTATCAGCATACGGACTGAAAAATAATTTCAGTGATAAATTGCAATAAGATTATAAAATTAAATCCCACCCGTATTTTATCTAATTCGAGTAATTCATACTAATTAACACACAGACCAGGAAACAAATGGTAGTACATATATACATTTGTACTAATATATTTACAAAAATTACAAACGAAATATTTTGCATGATAACGCTTAAACGTTACCGGGAAAAGTAAAATGAGATGCATATTTTAATCATCAACGTTATCTTCGAAACACGGAAGGTTAAAAACTTACGCGTATATCCCTTAAAAAAAATTAAATATATACGCGCACGCGCTTGTGCGTGCGTGTGTGTGTGTGTGTGTGTGTGTGTGTGTGTGTACATAAAGTGAAAAGATAAAAATGTAAAAATTTCAAGACCGAGTGAAACGACTCGCTTAAGTATCGCGTTTGTACGAGTTACCTTTACTCGAGTACGTGACTATTAAATAAGTTACATCACGTATAATTACATAAAGGTATAAAGTTACACGATTAGTTCACGTTGAACTACAAACGCTAACTACCAACTAAGTCTAGAGTACATTCTTAATTACAATATTAATTACGTATTAACGCATGAAATAGTAACAGAACATTATATGATATATTGTTTTAGGTAGACCGGGAGAGTTTTCGAATAGAAAACTTTTTGGATGGAATCAAGCGTTTGTGGAACAAGGATTTGTCGGTGTTGGATCAAGAGATACCGAAGATCACTTTGCTTGGAAATTTTCAAGTTTTAAACCACCGACCAAATGTGCTCACCGTTAGACGAATAATTTCGGTGTTAAAGGATCGAACGTTGAAGATTTCTCTCTCTCTCTCTTTCCCTCTCTCTCTCTCTCTCTCTCAATATATCTATCTATCTATCTATCTATCTATTTATCTCTCTCGCCCTCTTTCTTGAAGTGTCGAGAGAAGCGATTTATTTAATTAAGCGACAGATTCTGTATCGTTCGGCAGGCTTAGTCGGTTTGAAACGGAAGGAGAGGTTCGAAAGGCGAAGGAGGGCAACGACGCAGCAACCAAACACTTGTGGCTTTTAAGCTTGTGGCGAACCGGTGCTCCTGATTCAATTACCTTTGAAATCCTTTGTCGTCGGACATTAAAGCCGGAGCTAATCCTGGGAACACGTTGGAAACTCCGAATGGCTTCTTCTCCTTCTCCTCTCTCTCTCTCTCTCTCTCTCTCTCTCTCTCTTGCTTCTTCTATTTCTTTCGATTCCTTTTTCTTCTTCCTTTTTTTCGTTGATCAGAAAACATCCCCGCGTTAAGCCGTAACGATATATTATACGGTGGCATGGGACGGGGCGTTTAATGGTAATCGATGAACAAAGATGGCCACCCCCGTAATATTTTTAGCCCACGCGTTATTTTTCAATTTGTTCATTTTAATATTCATTTTGTATTCCTTCACCGTTTATATGGAAAACGAGATACGATTGATAGAAAGAAACGTTTTCGGTATTTTAACTAACGACATTGTCTTTTACTTTTGGATGGACGAATAGGAGAAGATGGATCTAACTGCGAGATAGATCAGTCCCGTGAAAAAGGGATAGGGAGGAAGAAAAGGGAGGAGACAGATTGAAAGTGAGGGATCGAAAAGGAATGATTCCTGAATCGTTGAGCTTTCACACTCGGTCGAGCGTAAATTTTTCAGTTTCGGCTGGTCGAACGTTATCTACGATATTGTTCGGTAAGTGCAGGAAAAATGGGGAATCTCTTTTTTTTCTAAAATGATCTTTCCTTCTTTTTCTTTTTCTTTCTTCTTTTCTCTCTGTTTTTTTTTTTTTAGAATTTTTTTTTATATAAATTTAGCGTAACGACGAGATGTATTTCGTTCGCACATTTTTTTTCTTTTCTATTTTTTTTTTTTTTTTTTTTTACAAACTTTTCAAATCACCGTCGTAAGAAGTATCGGTTTCGACATTAGATAATAGTAGTTTCGATTATGAACGTTCCAAGGTGCAAACGAAACATGTAAAAGTTATTAAAACCGGTGTTCAAAATCATCTAGCTTTATGGCTTATTCAAAAAGCTGTGGATTTCAATGTATAACACGTTCTTTCTCTCTCTCTTTCTCTCTCTCTCTCATTTTCAGAAGAGAGAATTTTCTAGTATTTAAATCACAAACGAGTACTACATAACGAGATCGTTCGTGGCTTTTCTATTCGTTATTTTTCGTTATTTTTCCATCTATATATATATATTTATTTTTTGTTTGTTTTTTTTTTCTTATTTTTACATGTACATATGTGAAAGGATAAAAATTAGAAATATACAGGTGGACGGGTGATATTTTAATTATTAAAAGTACGATATGTGATTTAGGAGAGGAATAAATGGGGGAAAATGAAAGTCGGATATTATTTAAGGATTTATATTTTAATTTTCTCTTTCTTCTTTTTTATTTTTTTTTTTACGCGTACACACGGACACATGCACACACACACGTAGAGACGTACATACGTATACATGCATGGAAGCTTGATGGAAAGAAAGAGAGAGAGAGAGAGAGAGAGAGAGAGAGAGAGAGAGAGAGAGAGAGAGGAGGGGGTGAAAGCTCGCTGATCATTTTTTTCTACCCTTGCTAATTATTTTCTATTCCCGAACGAGGGAGTATATTTCGAAAGTGGAACGATAGAGGCTTATCGATAGGATGAACGTCATAAAGCGATGCATCCTAGAACATCGAAGGTCAACAAGAGAAATCTGGAGCAGTTGGATACTTATCTTTTGATTGTGGGAGGGGAATTATTCCTCTCCTTTTAGACAATATTTCCAACATTGATCTTTCTAGGTATTATAGATAAGGTTTACAGTAATGTTAACAAAATGTACAAATAAAATCAACGCGAGTTACATTTCTATATTTTTTAATTTGTATTTTTATTAATCGACGATAAGTACTTTTTCTCTTTTTTTTTTTTTTCTTTTTTTAACGAACGATCAATACATAATATGGATATATTTCGAGATTCAAACTGGTACAAATTAATTGACGTTATTGATCCAATTATTACACGCCGAAAATTAATGCGCTGTTTCGCACCTGCTTTATGTTTACAATTGAATCGAGATTGTCATTGAGATATATTAATAACAATTCAGAAAAATTGTTATTATCGAAGTTAAGGACAAACGACATATGACGAACTAAACGAATATTGTAATAACTACTTACATTCTCCTATTACATTATAATAATGAAAATAAGTTTCCTGTACATTATAATAATTAAATAATTACCGACGGGTAAAGTATACTCGTGACTTATCGAAAACGACTTAACGATTATTATTTTTTTCCAAAATTTAATGAATATTTCAATGTATACATATTTTATTAACATTTATATATATATATATATATATATATATATATGTACGTATGTATGTATAAATACGTCAATATATACGTATACATACGCGTTAAAGGTAATACTTACCCATTATAAAATATTATATGTTAAATATTAACGAATAATACGATAATTATTATATACGACGTATGTATATCGAAGTAATATTTTCAAATATTTTATATTATTTACAGGAAAACGATAAGTCTGGCGTGAAAAAGCTTTGTATTTTACCGTCGAAACTTTGGCTTGATAAGAAGCAAAGAAGCTTAGAAGAGTAGTAGGTGTACGAGAGAAAGAGAGAGAGAAAAGGGATCGAAGGTAAAAGTATTTTCAAGATCGAACGTTTTACCGTATGTTCTCCTTCCAATGTAGGACTATAAATCGTTCGATCCTGTCTTACCCTCTCCCTATCTCTCTCTCTCTCTCTCTCGTTCTCTCTCCCTCTCTCTTTCTTCTTTCTCTCTCTCTACTAGTTCGTTTTACGAAGCGCATACGTCGTGGCATTCGTCGAACGTCTTGCCGCTCGATCGAGTATCGTCGTTTTCGAGACGGATGGAAAACGGAGGGTCTCTCCGATTCCAAAGCGAGAAGCTATCCGTGAAGATTCCATGCGAGTCTCCATGAGTCGATCGTTGACCCTTTCTCTCTCTCTCTCACTCTCACTCTCTCTCTCTCTCTCTCTCTCTCTCTCTCTCTCTCTCCCTTCCTCTCTCCCTCTCCCTTCTTCCCTTTCTCATGATCGTCTGGGAATCCACAGTAAGAGACGGAAGGGTAACGTCGTACGAAGAATGGATTTGAAACACGCGCTTGAAAATATATACTCGAGGAAAGGAAAAAAATGTCGATGTTCTTCTATTCCGACTTAGCTAGCTACCATTTTGTCTTCCCTTCCATCAAGAACCAAACTCCTATCTAAGCATTCTCTCTGTCTAACCTTCTTCTTCTTATTCTTTTCTCTTAACCTCAGACTATCTTACTCGGTCTCTATCTTTCTCTCTTTCTTTCTCTTTCTATCTATCCAACTCTGTCCGTTCAAATCCTATACTCGAAAGAGTGCGGAGAGAAAAGGAACAGCAGTCACCGGTTATTTTCGAATCGGCCGGCCCGATACGTGGAAGCCATTGTTCGTACGCGGTCCTAGTTTGGCAATGATCCTCGGTGTCAGCCGGTCTAATAAAAGCCAGGTCGGGCTTGCGAACGATTACCGATCGGACCACTCTCGTGATTCATCTACGAGTGTTACGTTAGTAGTAGTGGTAGTATTAGTATCAGTAGTAACAGCATCAGCATCAGCAGTAGCAGCAGCAGCAGTAGCAGTAGCAGTAGCAGTAGCAGTAGTAGCAGCAGCATCGACCCAATGTCATTCTACATGAATATAGAGAACCTTTTCTTGACTTATGGATTGTACGTGCGTTCGAAGGATCAGACTAGGAAGATTCATTCTAGTTAGAATCCCTCGATGCTCGTATGAAGATGTAAAAGTCGTTACGCACGTAGAGATTTTTATTACACCGTTCTGTCTTACTGAAATTTTTTTTTTCCGGAAGAACGAGAGAAGAGAAAAAAAAAAAAAACGAAACGAAAGATAAGAAGACAACAAGATCATAATAATTGGATATCGTCGAGAGGTTGGGTTAAAGGTTCCAAAACGAAAAGTCTCACCCGTAAGAATGTTCGATTTTGATTATTAACTTCAAAAGTGTATTTGATTATTAACTTCAACCTTAGGACGATCGTTAACTCTGTATTAATATGAATATTAATAATAATAATAATAATAATAATAATTTTTATTTTCTCTTTCATAGTCATCATCATTTTGAAGGATTTTGTAGAAATAAATTAAAAGCGACGTATATAATTATGCTAAAAAGCACATATATATATATATATATATATATATATATATATATATATATGTATGTATGTATGTATATTGTACGAGTAAACGGTGTTTTTAAACCATATGATAAAATTTCGATGGTATGAGTTGGATAATAATAATAATAATATTTTGAATAATTTTGTGAGAATAGTTATATTACAGTCACGTCATCGAACGATGACCGACCTTACCACCGTTTGGATTACGTACGCGTTTGTATTCCAATGAAGATGGCAAGAGTTAAGAATTTTTATGGGCGGAGAAGGGAATAAGTATATTATCCCCGTTCCGATCGAAGTAGGATCAGGCAAAAAACACCGGTATCGTTCGTTCGTTCGTCGAGAACGACGATAGCTCGTTGCTTTTACATGCGGCTCTTGAGAAACGACCGCCCGATGGCCAGATGCCAAGCAGACACAATCCATACTATAAATACTGGCACGCACCACTGTCCCATCCTGGCGTATAACAACGTCCCGTTACTCCATTCCGATTCTGCCAGGCTACGTCGCTCCTGAAATTTTTCGGAACGTGCTGAAACGTTTACCGTTTTGTTTTCTCATACGTTCCGTTTCAACAAACTTCAATTTCTCTTTAAAGATAATGTTATATCATTCATCGTTTCTCAACGAGATCCTCTCGTTTTGTTCCTTTCTTTCTTTCTTTTTTGTTCTCTCTCTCTCTCTCTCTCTTTTTTTTTTTTCATTATTTCTTTTACTCTCCCTCCCACTCCACCGCCGATTAATTAAACGGAACGACGGAGAGGTTATTATCGCCCGAGCAATGTCAAATATGCGTCTTAATTTGGATGTAATATCTTTTTTTTTTTTTTTTAGTAGGTATTTCACGCGTAATCTCCTTTGTTTCCTTTTTTTTTTTTTTATTTTTATTTTTATTATACCACCCAAGTGGGGACTTCTTTAAGATTCACACGCGTAAACAAAAATTTAGCCGATCCTCGGTTGCCCGAACAAGATAAACATATTCAATATTTTCACGTACATGAATATACATTAATGTTGTTTATCGTAAAAACGTGAAAATGGTATGTAAGATGAGGTAATATTGTTTCAAAGTTTTACGTTAATACGTCGCATGGTATAAATGTTAATAACGATATAATTAACGTTTAACATTCTCATACGTGTTTTAGGTGTTCGTTAACGAAAAATTAACGAGACACGTAGACGCGTAGTAGATTTTGGACGGTAAGAGAATCTAAAGGGATGGACCAGACTGGATGGGACGAAAACGAAGGAAGAGAAAAGGGAACGCTTATTGGACGTTATTAAATATAATGCCGCAAGGCATGTACCCCTCCCCATACCCCCCCTTCGAAGAAACTTTTCCGATAACTTCGTAATTCCCTAAAAGGATCCTCGTTCGAAGACTTTTAAGATGTTCTCTTTCTCTCTCTCTCTCTCTCTCTCTCTCGCTCCACCCCCCTCCTCTCCCCAACCCCCCTCACCACCTCCACCTCGCGATATTTCCCATCGACTACGACCCGTTGCCCTTTCGAAGGGACTCCCCGTTCTACGGAACAACGGGCTATTATGGGTTCTTTTTATCGACGTCAAATTCCATTGACTTTTCACCCACAAAAGAATGCTCATCACGATCATTCTTCTACCGATTGAACATATTCGACTGACCCTTAAGATATTTCTTTTATTTTTTTTCCTTTCCTTGTACTTAATGCCAATACGATCTCCTTTTTCTTTTTTCTTTCTTTTTTTCTAGTTTCATCGAACGCGAACTCGTTTTTATACATTCGACATGTTCCTTTTCCCTTTTCAATCCTTTTCCTTTTCTCTTTATTCTCCTTTAAATATTTAAACGGCTTCGATGATTTCGACAGAAAACGTTAGCAACTGAGAGTTGAGGCGATTTACATGGATCACCCCATAAAGCGCAATCCCTCAGGTGTTTAGAGGTTTCCAGTATACTCCGGAGAAAGTTAGGTTGCTACCGGTTCGGTTATTTCATTACGGGAAGATACGGGACCTCGACTGTTGACATGGTATGGTACGGGTCCTGGTAAACGAGACATCCGTATTCATGATCGAAGAGGTAGGATGCAGCACGATGATGTAATCGTGCAAATTCTTGCCGAGGGCGATGCAAATATAGCATTGTCCGACTACGTCGTCGGGCATGCTTGGATTTACGAATTCTATGCTCGAATCGTACCGTTTGGATCTTCTATATCGTGTCTTTTGTTTTTATTTATTTTAATTTTTTTCTTTTTTTTTTTTTTTTTTTTTTTATTTTACTTTTTATGCGTTCATCGAAATCGTGAAAATTTTTGACAACGCGTCTGTCGAAAAATATCTTGTTTTAGATAGAAACGTCGATATAAATTATTCATAATTTGATACTCGACGTTCGATTAGACGTTGAAGTTCTTCAGTTTAAATGATTCTTATTTTTGCGATCGCAAATTGAACATATATTTCTTGGAATTTTATTTTATTAAGTCCAGTCCACGTAGAGATCGTTGGATGATTATACGAAGCAATAAGTACGTGAAATACGGTGACTTCGAACGTCCTCATCCATTTTTTTTTTATGGTTTAGTAACCATAAAAAGAAAAAACGTCGCAAAACTCCTTTTCTACGAATTATATAGGTCGACGTAAAAAATTCCTCTTCCGTGAAACTTACGTATGCCCGAGTAAGCCGGATAAGAAAATCGATAACATTTCACGGATCTGAGAATACAAGTTTTCAATCGAAAATAATTACACTTAATATGCAAATAAGTGTATTTAATGTAACGCGTTCTTTTATTATTTTTTCTTTTTTCTTTTTTTTTTTTTTTTTTATGAATAATTGCGAATTGTGCGTACGGAAAATATAAAAAATTTAATAAAATCATTATAACTCGTATATGCAAGTACCTATCGGGTTGGCTTTTAAAAAAATTTGCACTCTTGCGCCGTAACTTTACTTCACGAAGTTGACCCGATGAACTTCGACGATAATCGTATCGTACTTATTTAATTATTACATTCCGATTAAATAAAATTTGTGAAATATTTGATTGTCTCCACTTTTATTGATCGTAGCTCGTTAAATCGTTTGAGAAGATTATCGAGACAAATAGAAAATCGAAATTATTATAAACGATTAAAAGTTATAATTGTGATGTATTGCGTTACCGTTGCAGGAATTCGGTGGTTTTTTCGTTACCACCGAATCGGCCATTTTGTTTACCGGAACAAACCTATTTGCCACGAACTGCACGTCGTCGTCGTCGTAATTACGGTTAATTAGCATAATTTTTCTGACATATAACGTACATACAATGTACAAACTAATTATTATAATTACTAAACAATGATTTTTACAGGCTGTGGTCTATAAATTCTCAAAAAAAAAAAAAAAAAAAAATAAAGAAATAAATCCAAAAATTTCTACTTTAAAAAATTTGGAAGTACGTAGAGAAAGTAAGAGAGAGAGAGAGAGAGAGAGAGAGAGAGAGAGAGAGAGAGAGATGTGTACTACTTTTTTTTAATAATTTATATACGAAATGTAATAATTTTTGATCGGATTTTTAGAAAATTTGTCTTTCCTTCAAAAACGGAAACAAAACACAAAAACATAATATCGAGATATTGTTTCATTGAATATTTTAATATAATATAGTTTATTTTTTATTATTGATACATATATTTTATAATAATTAAATTGTATAATTTCACTTAATTTAATTAATGTACCTGATTTAAATAAGTTTTCGAATTTTTATTATTATTATTATTATTGTTATAGATTATTATTATTATTATTATTATTATTATTTTCATAGATTATTATTATTATTATTATTATTATTTTTATAGATTATTATTATTATTATTATTATTATTATTATTATTATTATTATTATTATTATTATTATTGTTATTACAAAAAATTGATGGGAATAAGTATTATTATTTTTTATTTTCGCCTTCGTTCTAGATTATCCTTGTGATGGTTTTAAGTCAACCTTCGCAAAAATTTTGTCAACCTACATCTACGTCAACCTACATCATTGTCGACCTAGTTCGGATCAACTGCTACTTCAATCTCAACCAACTCGTAAAACGTGGAGGAGTGTGTTTTGTAATTGTCGTTGTATTTCCTACGCGACGGGTGAAAAAAACTTCAAATCCCTTCGTTGTCCATCACGTTTGGAATGTGAAGTTAAAATTAGCAAGAGTTATTGACTCTAATGTTTTCTATAAGTATCATCGACAAGTATGATCTTTAGTAAAACCTTTCATACGATTACTCAGTAAATACATAATCCCATTTCTTTGTATTCCTTCTCTTCTTTTTTTTTTTTAATTATATTTGTTACAATGAAATTTGTATCTTCCGTATTGATTTACATTACTTCTGAACGGAAATCTGGTTGTCTTAACTGAACGATGATATATTCGGATGTAACGCAATAATTAATTAGAATAATTAACTGTAACGATCAAGCATAGAAGGGGGAGAGAAAAAGTTCTTCGATTATTTTCAAAATCGATAAACTCTTTTCCGTGACTTTTTTTTTGTACTCGCAGTTAGGGCCGCAGTTTTACAATCTGAGGAGAGGAAAAAAATAAGAAAAGAATTAGTATTAGTCTTAGAAAGTCTCGAAAAAAGAGTAATTGATTTTAAAAAAATCATCTAGAAACTTTTAATCCACTTAGAAAGTTTCCGACCCATCTAGAAACTTTTGATCTATCTAAGAACTTTTGACCCGTATCGCATGTATGTGTTTATAATTGCTTTAATCCTTTTAATGATATTAGTCGAGAAGTCTAATGTTAATCATTGGATTAGCTTACGATCGTAATGATATGTGTTTGAATTTTGTTATAAAAATTTTGAAATACATGGAGACTATTAGGATAAAAAGTGTATCTGTGGTTGCTACATTTGTTGAGTGTACATTTTTGGTATTCTACGGTTATACGAGTTTTCGTATTTACTTTGAAATATTATTACGTAAATAACGTATTTGTTTTTCTGTTTGTTGTCTGAACTTCAGTGATGTCGACTCCTTTTCTCTTTCCCTCTCTCTCTCTCTCTCTCTCTCTCTCTCTCTCTCTCTCTCTCTCTCTCTCTCTCTATGATTATTTATTTATATATACATGCATTCAAGAAATTACTCGAAGGACATATAAAATAATCCTTATAATTGCTTTGGAATATTTTATAGAGAGTCGAGAAAAAAATGAATAAAATTTAATATAATACTTTTGATAATTCATTAGAAATTTTTTATACTTTTATTGAATTAAATTAAACTCAAAAAAAAACATATATATATATAATTATGATATGTACAACTGTATATAGTGAGACTTGTAATTTATAAAATGTCGAGCAACATTTAAATATTACATACGTAAGTCGAGTTGATTTAAATATTATAAATATTTTTAGAGGAATCCATTGGAAATAAAAATCCATCGATAAAATAGATTTATCTTTATTACAGATCGAATATAGATAATCTCTAGTAATATTAGTAGTAAATAAAAAAAATCTACTAAATAGTAATTTTGACAAACTTTCAAGGACGCCTGATTATTTCTTGAAATAATATATATATATATATATATATATATATATATATATATATATATAACATATTTTATATCGAAAGAGAGTAATAGTGTTATTTGAAAAAAAAATTAATTGAGTTAACGTTAGATAGTAGAAAATATCTGTAGATACGAGATAAATGGATAAATAGAAAAAAAGAAGAGAACGAGAAAGACAAAGAGATAGATCAATAGAGAGAGAGAGAGAGAGAGAGAGAGAGAGAAAGAGAGAGAGAGAGAGAGAGAGAGAGAGAACACACTCAGAGAGATATGTATACATAGTCTCGTATGCTAGCGTTAAATCCATGGTACTCTCGCTAAGAGCTATGGCTTGTCGTCCTAATGGTGGTCCTGACGAGTGAAATTTACCTGAAAATCGCGTTAACCAGGAAGTTTCGGTCCGTAGGTGCACTTCCGAGGATGCAGAACCACGAGTTTCGACTTTGGCTCGAGTCATTCTCGAAGTCTCAACTGTTTGATCAAATTCTATGTATATGGTGCATGGATATCACGGTTACTAGATACGTTAGGGTTAAAAAGAAAAAAGGGGGTGGAAAAAAAGAAGAAACGAGCTCGATGTCGTCGTCGTCGTCGTCGTCGTCCTCGTCATCGTCCTCGTCCTCGTCCTCGTCCTCGTTGTCGTCGTCGTTATTTTAGTGATAAAAACGTTTTTCTCTAATTTTTTAAGATGGAGATGGCTTAAGATGGAGGAAGGCTAGTTTGATTAGGTTTCTTCATCCACGTCGTTTGCGGGATGGCAGAAGGAAAATTCAATTCATGATGTAACTTCGTATTGCCATATTACAGTCTACGTTAACGAGAGAGAGAGAGAGAGAAGGAGATAGAGATAGATAGAGGGAGAGAGAGAGAGAGAGAGAAGAAGAAGAAGAGGGAGAGAGAGAGAGAGAGAGAGAGAGAGAAGAGGGAGAGAGAGAGAGAGAGAGAGAGAGATAGCCGTGTTGCAATTAAAAAGCTCGTTGCTCGAATCATCTTTTGCGATTAATATTCTCTCTCTATCTTACACTCGTTCTTACCGTCGTTATGCAATCCGTATAGTTGGATATTCTTAATGTAAAAGCAAAAGGAAAAATATGGACGGAGAGAGAGAGAGAGAGAAACATAGGATTTACCTGCATCGTTTTCCTACATCTCGTGAAGAAATTTTGCAAAATCAGAATTATTAATATATATTTAAATGTATATAATTATATTTTATATATATATATATATAGTTAATAGTTATAGATAATTCTTCGGATTGTATATAACGTCGCTATTATTATTATTATTATATTAAATTATATATATATATATATATATATATATATATATATATCTTCATTATAAAAGAAGTCAAGTCGATAAATATCATTATAAAGTTATGACGTTATTTATGTTTTCCTTTTTATTTTTTTTTCTTCTTTTCTTTTTCTCTCTCTCTCTCTCTCTCTTTTTTTTTTATTTTTTACCTTTATTCACTTAATTATTCGAAAATTTACATGATCCCATCCAAAAGAATAACAATCGACATTTCCCTCGTGCGCATAAAGTAATATTTACTCGACGTTCTCGTTCGTTTTGATATAACATTTCATACTGGGCAGAGATTTTCCGATAGTGCTCGTCGCGTTAAATATTAAAATACGAGAGCGGTTTACATGTTAGTTAGGAGAGTTTCATTAGTAACGGGTCGCGAAAAATTACCTACCGTTTTCTAAAGTAGGTCTCCGTTCATGAAACTTTCTCGAACTCTGTTTCTAACGTTAACGTGTCGTCAGATTTTGACGAAAAACGAACACGAACGTTAAAAAAAACGAACGCGAACGAACACGTTCGATGACGAATTTTCTCTCGAAAATTTTCGTTTCGATGAAAAAAGAAAAAAAAAAAAATAAAGAAAGAAAAAACGTCCTCGTTTAAGTTCTCGTCGATCCATTTAAGAACATTGCATTGTATGTTTGTATGTATATCTATTCTACTATGATAGGTCTCTCTACTCGGCATTTATAAGTTATCCGTCTTTGGTCGATCGACCGATGGCCGACCAATAGGCTTCCTAAACCATTTACACCAATTTTTTTTTGCTCTTCCCGCGAGTCAACGAAACTCTAATGTCATGCCATTAGATACGTTCGATTTTAACATCGTTGGATCGTTCAATCGAATTAACGTTTCTTTATTTGTTTATTTATTTATTTTTTATTGATAAAACATATCGAAGTTAAAGCGCGTCGATGAGATTACGTACCCTGTTTAATATTTATCCCATTCGAGATAAAGATTTTAATAAGACGCATTATTTGACACGGTATTCTTAATATTAGGTTGATGAATATAAAACACGATGAAAAGCTTAGAAACATATTTCTCTTCTATAAACAATATTTTCGCAGAAGAATAATCATCGTTTGATCACAGTTTTATGTAGATCAAGTGGTATGAAGTATAATTATATATACGTATTATATTTTCAATCATTTTTAACAACATAATTAATATCGGACCTGAGAACGAAAGGATAACTCAATGATGCACGCCAAGTGTCAGACAGATTTATTACAGTACAAGTGGATTTTGTAACGCGTAAATAAATCCAAATAATTCTGCGTCATTCGTATCCGTAACATGGTCTAGTTTTTTTTTTTTTCAAAAATATAGCAACAAAATTGACAAAATTATCTGCTATATATATATATATATATATATATATATAGTTATTTATTTTTACCTCGGAAGAATCATTTTTAAATAATTCAAGAACTTTAAGATCTCTAAACGTGAGAATAACGTCACATGATAAATACATGAAGTTAAATCTAGATATGTTAAATTCAAGAGATAAAGTTAAATATAGATTTAACTTGTTCCGAGAACATCTTCGTAATCGTTAGATTCAAACGATCAACGATATGTCGCAACAATTGAAACGATCATCACGTTTGATCGGTTTAAACATCTTTTTTTTTCCAGTCAACCATTCGAAGGTTAAACAATTTTCCAAATACGTTCGATCGTTCGGTTCAATCGATTAGTTTTTCTATTTCGTTTTCGTGATCAACCTTTTATTTTTTCAAAAAAAAAAAAAAAAGAAAAAAATATTGAAAAACGATCGTCGAAACGATCGACTCATTATCTTTGATCGATCGAATCAAACGTTCCAAATATGTATCGACGACTAACTCACGTCCATTTCTATCGAACGTCCTATAAAAATCCTTCTTCGTTTATTTTTCGACGATGTTTCGGAAAGCAGGAATGACGATAGTCGAGTGCTTTGGATGAAGACTTTAAAATATCGGTTGTTAGAGCTCGGTACGCCATCGTGGAAGGATCCGCCATCATCGGTGAAGAGAAAGAGCTTACGGTTGTGGATCCGTGGAAATTGAGCTGTGCGAAACCTCGTTCTCAGGAAGCTCCTGTGCATCTCCTCTTCCTCCCTCCACCCTCCTCCACCATCTCTTTCTTTCCCTTTCGCTCTTCTACTCGTCCTCTCTCTCTCTCTCTCTCTCTCTCTCTTGCTCGCTCTTTCTATCTCTATCTCTCCACTTTGAGCTTCTCTGGAATTTGTGCTCCACGGGGTGTGAGAACGAGCAGGTAAGTGCATCCCTTCGGCTTAATCGATTATCCGCACCACCGTGCGACAATCGAGCCGGTAACTACGCCGTATCGCTCTTAGATATTTCCACGTAACGGTGTGTACTCTGGTCGTTTTAAAAAATACACTTTATATAACACACACACACACACACACATATATATATGTATATATTTATATATATAACGTGTTAATTAAGGAGATATAACGAAAGGTGCTTCGCGAGCTCCTTCGACTAATCGGATTTTTCTATTGACAACGTTTTAACGTTTCGAAATGCAAATAACTCACGCGCTCTATGCTTTTATATAAGTGAATATAAGTGATAACCACCCGTTCTCGTTATATCCACGATACTTACTTTCGTTTCTTAAATCAACCTTTCGGATAATTAATTAAGTCCGGTTCAATTAGCTAATAGAAATCGTTTGGGGGGAGGAGGGGATGGGAAGGGGGCGGGCGGTGGTTAAAAGCAGAGGTTGGGCTCGTCGTAGTAGGCTCGTATGGGTGAACCGTGAAATGTAGTTTCTCTTTGAAACTTTTTTTCATTGTTCATTGTGTCCGTCGATATTTTAAACGAACCCTTGTAAACGAAGTTCGCAATCATCGAGGTGCGATCGTTTCATTTTCTTCACTCTTTTTTTTTTTTTCTTTTTCTTTCTTTTCTTAATTGAATACTCTCATTAAGGAAACCGATCGTTAACCTTACTCGTTCGATTCGTGTTCTTAATCGTTAAAAATTTTCTTGATCTCTTTTCTATTTTCTCTCTCTTTTTGCTCTTTTTTCCTTTTTTCTTTCTTCTCTCGTCGATTCTTTCTCTCTCTCTTTATTCCATCGAAGAAATTATTTATACGCGTGTAATAACTTTTGCTACGATCGTCGTCGTTAAATTAAACGACATCTTCTATCCAATCTCTTTAAAGACTTTTCATTAATTAATGCATCCGTTGATTCGTTATAACGCTTACAAACAATCTTGCAATCGATCAAATAGTCATATTACTTTTTAATTCAATATTCTTATTAACGCAGGGAACAACGTTCTCGTGTTTAATAAAACTCGTACTCTTAATCCTTAACAAGGATTTTTCGTTAAAAAGAATGAGAAAATTGTTTTCTCAATCTTTTCTTCTATATTTTTTTTTTAAATTCCTCCATCCCCCCTCTCTCTCTCTCTCTCTTGTTCTTTTTATACTATCAAGATAATCGTTCGTAGAAGTATATACCACTTTTGGTTTTATCGCCGACGTTTAATTAAGTGGCATCGTAACATCGTACGAAAGTTAATTCAATTGCACCATCTCTCTTTCTTAGGGCGATCGGGACGGGAGGGTTGGTGTTGGGGTTGGTGATGGGAATGGGGTGGGGTGGGGTGGGGTGGGGAGGTTAAGTCGTAATCGTAAGAAGAAACGGTCCGTCCTTTTAGTAGCGTAGAGTAGTAGTATCAAGGTTGACGTACGAGACATGATTTTGGTGGTAGCTTGTGCGAGAAGGTAAAATAGACGGGATCCTGAGGCACGTGGGTTTTCGGGGGATGGGTAGGGAGGGACTGAAGGAGGAGGAGGAGGAAAAAGGGACGATGGGGACGCTGACGATTTACGCGCTCTATAAACTTTCGTGTTCTAGGTAAATTCCATGAAAGAGTGTCGTCGTCGAAGTCTTCGGTGTCACAGATGTCTCAGAGGTTTATGTAGTAGGAGGAGTTCTCTACTCTTGTCGGTATTTGAAATTAACTTTTTATTGAGAGAATTTTGAAGAAATTTCGAGGAACGTTTTTCTTCGGCTAAAAAATGTCAACATAAACAAAAAAGAAAATAATAGAACGTTCGATCAATCCCTCTCTATCATTCTCTCTCATATATATATATATATATATATATATATATATATATATATATATATATATATATATTTACACACATATATGTATCTCTATGTTTAACGATCCGTGTTTGATAAACCGTAAAGCCGTTACTGATGATATTAATAACGTAATATGATTTCGATTAAAAATCAAATGGAATTAATGATGATCGGATCAAAAGCGAAATGATATAATGACTTTTTAATATAATAACCATCGTCGTTTAATATCCAATGTATTTTGCAATATCAGATAAGAAATTTGTCCGTACCATTTGTCCAATTGAAATAATTTTCAAATTTATAGGATCGGAATAATATACGGACAAACGGAGAATCGTATAATGGATTTGTAATAACGGTTAATGTCTTTTTAATAGGAGTTAATGGCGATAGAAGTGATTTGTTCGTTCGTTCATCAACAAGTTAACAATTTTAAGGATGTATAAAGACGATCGATAAAACGTGATAAACGAAATATAAATCCTGTATCACTTTTTTTTTTTATAAGAGTTGATCGTCAAAATAAGAAATTTGTTTATTCGTTAAATGAGGTCAAAGCGATTTTAAATATTAATACGATTGGAACGATTGTTATCATCATTATTGTTACGAATTCATTGTCGACGAAAGTTACGAAACTTTTTTTCTTCGACCGTTATCCATTGGATTAATATTTTTGAAATATCTTTAATCAGTCAATTTTCGAATAAATCGTCGGTATTAATTATAAATACTGAATCAATACATGCATACGTGACTATGACATTTAATTATTTATCAATCGATCACTTATATTGCGTACTGACATTTTATTAAAAAATTTTGATCAAAATGTCCATACGTGCACGAACCAATTTTCTTTCTTTTCCTTTCCTTTTTTTTTACGAAATAATTACGCGTCATTCATTGATAAAAATATTCATCGAATAAATGGAAGTGTTCCTGTGTTTTTTGTTTTTTCTTTTGATCGTATTCCGAGATAGCTCCGTCATACTTTTTTTCTCGTTTTTCTTTTTTTTTTTTTTTTTTTAAGTAGAGACACGATGGCGCGATATCGAGAACATCGTATAAAAGATTCTTCGACACGCGCAATAACGAAAAGTTTTTATCGATGCCGAGATTAATTCTGGAAAATTCCGTTTTCTCTAGTTTGCAACGAATAAGTTCTCTCTTGTTTTTTTTATCTATATGTATGTCATCTATTTCTACATTGCAGTCGTCGTCGTCATTGTTGTTGTTGTTGTTGTTGTTATGGATACGAATCGACAAT
>OU426994.1:5812854-5815354 GCA_911387935.1 Dolichovespula saxonica | reverse complement strand
GACAGTAGTATGTACATATTATATATATATATATATATATATATATATATATATATGTATATATATATATATATATATATATATACGAGTGTCATGACGCATTTTAACCTAATCGTGTGTTCCACGAGAGCATTATACGAATACCGAGCGTGAGTACGGACAATACCGAGGTACCATGAGGATTTGCTTACTATGTATGTTCTTGAAACGCCATATGTATATACATACATACATACATACATACATACATACATATATATATATATATATATATATATATATATATATATATATATACAGGGTGTCCAAAAAGCATGAGATAAAACTTATATTCCGCATCGCTGATATTAAATGTTGGAGAAAAAGAAGTTCATACGAACTTACTTCCAAGAATGCTTTACTAAAAGGATATATTCATTCAAAGATGTTAATGATTTGTCGTGGCAATTACAAGAAATGTTCCATAATTCCTCCTTTTGCAAGATTAATAGCTAACGTTCGTCGAATTAGTGATCGTCGTATTCTTTCGAATACTTCAACTCTACTGTGAATAATAGTAAATGCATTTCTCGGATAAATTCCCGAAGTTCATCTTTAGATTTCATCGCATAATTATAAACCGACTCATGTAAATGATATTGAGAAGAAAGTGTTATTGAGAATTATAATACGTATAGGAAAAAGAAACATGAGAAAAAGTTCGGTAAAAATTGATCCATGTAAGACAAAATAAATCGTGAATATATTAAAAAAACGTATAATCTTTTCAATGTAGCATTTTCCGAGATAAGTTTATACGAACTTTTTTTCATCCATTTGATTTCAGTAATATAGTGGTATAAATATGGTTCCATGCTTTTTGGACACCTTATATATATATATATATATATATATATATATATATATATATATATATATATATATATATATATATATATATATATATATATATGCATATGAATTTGAATCTACATACATACGTACATACATACGTGCTAGCTAAGGATAACTGAAAATTCCTGACTTGATGAGAAGAATAGATAAAATGTGATAAATGATCGAAATAATCATTTAAATTAAAAATATCTCTCTTTCTCTCTTTCGCTCTCTTACTCACGCGATTGAAAAATTTTTATAGGAAACCCGCGCGTTCGTAGGCGCTCAATATTTTTTTCATTCTTTTCATTTTACGTTAAAAAACATACAAGATAATATTCATCGATATCTTATCGATATCATATCGAATATGATGAATTGAAATAATAAGAAAAAAGAAACAAGAAAGAGAGAGAGAGAGAGTGAGAGAGAGAAAGAAAGAAAATTGCAAACAAAATATCATTATTCGCATCGTGTAAACGAATAAAATGTAAGTCTTAAGAAAGTCGTCCAAGTTCGATGGTCCTCACCGAGATAAATCTATTAACGTTTATCCCCTCTCCTTTTTCTCATTCCCCCTCACCCTCTCTCTCTCTCTCTCTCTCTCTCTCTCACTGTATCTCTGTTAGCCTCTTCTTTCATCCGTCCTTTGTTTCTTTTTTCATTTTATCTTTTTTCTTAATTAAAAAAAGAGAATGGGCCGGCACTTGCCGAGAGATGGCGATCTCGACCTGTCGAAAGCCGTTTCGCGATTGGTCTAAGATACTTGGCCAAAATCACTCGCGCTATTCGTTGTCTTTCCTCATCTTGGAGCTCGAGAACCGATCGGCTTTCCTTCTCCTCTCTCTCTCTCTCTCTCTCTCTCTCTCTCTCTCTTTCTCTTTTCAAACCCTCTAAGGTATCTAAACATAGCTTGATCAGTCACGTTAGTTTCTCTCTTTTCTCTCCCACCTTAGATTTTCGCGTCTCTTCACCATTTTCTCTCATTCCCTCTCTATCTCTCTCTCTCTCTCTTTTTCTTTCTCCTTCTGTCTTCTCGACTCCTCCTTCTTCTCCTCCTCTTTTTCCTCCTACTTCTCTTCCTCCTCCTCCTTCCCTTTCTCCACCTTTTTCCGAGCCGCGTACGGACGAGGAGATACGAAAGAGAAGCTTACGTACTCTTCGTTCTCGCGTATCGTCGCGTTCGTTCGTTGATCATCCAATCTTCCAACGACTTTCAAAGTACATATATACATACATATATATATATATATACACATATATACATACATATATATATATATATATATATATATATATATACATATATACGTACGTATATACGGTATTATCACAGTCCGCGGGTATAATACACGGGAAACGAAAAAAGAGAGAAATAAAAGAATAAATAAAAAAAAAAAGAAGAGAGATAAATAGGACAAAAATTTCGTCCTACTTCCTTAATCTCGTCTCTCTTTCAAGAGAGAGTGTACGTTTTCTAAGAGGAAGAAAAGATAGAGATAGAGAGAGCGAGAGAGAAAGAGAGAGAGAGAGAGGAGGGAAGTAAGTGGAGGAAGTGAAAGAATACGAAGAACGTGAAAGAAGGTACGTTGGGTGCCAGTGTCTCGAGTGCGAGGAATAGCCA
>OU426994.1:5790354-5810354 GCA_911387935.1 Dolichovespula saxonica | reverse complement strand
AAGCTACGAAAATTTTTATAACATTATAGAAATTTTATAAATTTCCTTTTTCTGGGAGTATTTCGCGATGATGTTGTATTCCCTTTTTTTTTCCCCTTTTCCCTTTTAGTTTCTATTTTTCGTAGAAAAGGTATTCATCTAGCGGTGAATAATTTAAAATACCGTCGTAACTTATTTATTTAGATTTCGATCGATAAATATTTTCAACGTACATACACCTACGTACATATATATATATATATATATATATATATATATATATATGCATGTATATGTGTGTGTGTAGCTATATCTGTATCTACATCAATATCTATATTTATTTGAAATCGTTCATAAGTATATGAATATCATATGATTATATTTAATTAAAATCCGAAGTTAAAATTTAATGTTATAAATAAATTACCTGCTGCGTTTTAACGTGACGCTTGGAGTCACTGAAAATCCTTTCGCTTGGATGCACTCGAAAGCGCTTGGAAATATGGTTTTCATGAAATTTCAACGAAAATTTCCGACAGTTCTCGAAAGAAGAATATGATATAGTATTAATATTTCCATACGTATGTACAATATCTATATCTATATATATATATATATATATATCTACAAATGGAGTTCATTGTTTGACCTTCGATACGATATTAATTTCATTGTGTAATTTATCGTTATAAATTTTAACGTTACGAGATAGGAGTCAAATGAACGGCTATCGATATTATTAATTTCAACATTAACGTCTATCACGTGAATTAGGTTTTACGTAATTCTTTCGTTCAAAGAGGCACGCACGCTTGTGGGAATTCGATTCAAAGGCCGTATCGCGCAGTAGAAAACACGAGAGGGCCAGTGGTTACGCGACATGATCGATACGATCGAAACACTTACGGGAGATTAATTCGCTCAGTGAAGTTCGTGAATGACTAGGTGCATGTGTACTCCCGTTCGTTCGTGTGCTTTCACGTGTGTGTTCGTGTGCGGATGAGAGACACGCACACACAGAGAGAAAGAGAGAAAGAGAGAAAGAGAGAGAGAGAGAGAGAGAGAGAGTGTGAAAATTCGTAATCGACCACGCCTCGACGCTTTGATTGCTTCCTATCGACGTTTCTCGACGAAAGGTTCCTTCTTCCCTGCAAATTAATTTCAGCAAAAAGCGCTACGAATTAACATTCTCGGACCGATTTTTTCTTTTTCCTCCGTTTTACTTCATTTTAATCCCTTTTTTTTCCCCCTTTTTCCTTCCCGCCCCCTCCCCAGCAGTCCCTCACCAATCATCCCTCCAACCTCCAGTATAACAACGGTAACGGAAATGAGAGCTCGGTAAAGTTCTTTTTCCGCTCGTTGATTTTTTTTCCCTCTTCCCACTTCTTCGTTCTTTCTTTTTCTTCTTTTTTCTTTCGCAGACCTTCGTTATCTCTCTTTTCGGTTTTCCTTTTCGGTGATTCAGTTTCTCCTCATCCCCCGTCCCTCCCTCCCCCTCCCTTTACTCCGAAGATGAAACGTATTTGGCTCGTTCGTATCGCATTTGCATAAAGAAAACGTTTCGCGTACACCGTTCAACAGGTTAGCGATATGGGGCGGCGGGGGCGAGGTCGGGGGGGGGGAGGGAAGGAACGATCATCTCGAGCATCTCGAACGACGTTCTTCGAAAGAATTTTCATTTTTCTTTTTTTTCTCTCTTTTTTTTCTTTTAATTCAGTAAGCGACAGATCATTTGTTGGGACGTATGTATGATATTGTTCGATCGCGCTTTAATAAATCAATGACATTCGAAAGAAAAATCAGAGAAGAGAAATAGAAATGGATAGAGAGAGAGAGAGAGAGAGAGAGAGAGAGAGAGAGAGAGAAAGAAGGAAACAGAAAGAAGTATAGACGGATATAGAGGCAAACAGAAATATGAGATATAGTTCCAAGTCAAACATTCGAAAAGTTTCGAAGAAAGGGAAGAAAGAAGGTTTTTCAGGATGAAAAGGAAAGACACGTAGAATAGTTGTTTTTAGGACAAACGTATACGTATACGTACATAGAACGTCCATGGGGTAGAAGGTTAGGAAGGAAAGTGGGGGGGGGGAAGGGGAATGGAAGGTTGGCAGGGAGGGAGGGAGGGAGGTAGATAGGTAGGGAGTGGGATGGGGTGGGGTGGTTGGAAGGTTGGAAGTCCGCAGAGGATGGCAGGCACGACGATGCATTTAATAATTAACTCGGTGGATACACGAGGATGGATGTCTGACGGGCTTTCGGTTTGGGGGACGGGGGCGGTGAAGAGGGTGGGGTGGAGTGGGTGGGTCGGAGGATTGCGGGGATGGTTTGTTGCAGGAACAGTTGCCGACGACGAGGGTTAGGCTGGTGGTAGTGATGCTAGTACCTAACTATACCCTAGTACAAGTAGTATTGGTGGTAGTAATTGTATGTACCAGTAATGGTAGTAGTAGTAGCAGGAGCACCAACAGCACCAACAGCAGCAACAGCAACAGCAGCAGCAATAGTAGTGGTAGTAGTAGACGTAGCAGTAGCAGTAGCAGTAATAGTAGTAGTAGTGTTGGTGTTGGTGATGGTGACTGAGGGGTTGAGAGATTGGTGAAGGAGGGAGTAGGAGGGAGAGGGAGGAGAATGGAGGCAGTCTGGAGGATGCTGTTTGCTGCTGGTGCTGCTGATGGTGGTAGAGGGTAGTGGTACTGTAGAGAGAGAGAGAGAGAGAGATAGAGAGAGAGAGAGAGAGAGATAGAGAGAGAGAGAGAAGAGGGTGGGTGGGTGCAAGCGCGGCTAGACGGTGAGGAAAGTGGGGGTAGGGGAGGGGCAGGGGGACAGGGGACGGGGGTAGTGCTTGGGGTAGGTAGGGAAGGTTGGCAGCCGGAATGGCTCTCGCGGATGCTGCGAGACGATCAATACACCACGTGATGCCACGCGTCACGTCTCCTACCCTCTCCCTCTTCTACTCCAATCCTCCTCCCACGCTACCCCGCTACCGTTACCGCCCCTCAACCGTTCCATCCCCCTTTCCAACTACCTCGAACTCTCTCCACCCCACCCCACACTTCTCGTTCATTTGCTCTCGCACTCCGCGAGCCTCTCTCGCTTTCTCTTTTCAAATCCACCCTATCTCTCTCTCTCTCTCTCTCTCTCTCTCTCGTATAGTCTTTTTACTCCTTCCCGCTTTTTTTCCCTGAACCCCCTCCCCTTCACCCACCCTTCTCATTCCTTTCCATTCCTTTTCTTCTTCTTCTCCTCCTTCTCTTCCTCCTCCTCCTCCTCCTCCTCCTCCTCTTCCTTCTTCTTCTTCTTCTTCTTCTTCTTTTTTTCCCGCGTTAGCCTCCCTCCCCCGCCGCCCCGTTCCCCGTTCGTCTTCTATTCTTCGCTCTCGCGTTATCAATCGCGAAGTCGTAGAAACGACGACGTCGAGGAGGGGTGGATGACTACGACAACGACGACAGCAACGACAACGACGAGGACGACTACGTAACTATACGTATATCTATATTCTAACAGATAGAATACAGATGCATCGTCTTCTCTTCTCGCGTCATAACTATTTTTTTTTTTTATTTCTTTTCTCTTCTTATCCTTCCTTCCTTCCTTCCTTCCTTTCTCTTCTCTCTCTCTCTCTCTCTCTCTCTCTCTCTCTCTTTCTTCTTTTTTTCTCGTTTCCAGCCCGCCTTCTTTCCATCCCCCTCCAGCCTCCCGGCCCGTGTTTCTTGTTTCTTTTTTTATTCTTCTTTTTTTTTCTCTTTCTTTCTTTCCTTTTTCCATCCTTCCCTCCTTTCGAGAGACGCACGACGCGACGAGGGGAAGTCGAGTGCGTGAGCGCACGTTGTACAAGCCGGCCCTCTCACCCACCCCCCCCCCCCTACCCCACCTCTCTTCTCGTTGATTCGGTGTTGGTCGCGAGCGTGGATAAAGGCATTGTTAACCGTGCGCTATTGCTGCTGCTGTTGCTGCTACTCTTGGTGCTACTGATGGTGCTACTGCTGGTGCTACTGGTACTCTTGCTGTTTGCTGCTAGCTGCTGGTTCCTTCCATTGACTATTGCTGTTACTGCTACTGCTATCGCTATGACTGTTGGAGAGATTTTATGAAACGCTTTATACATACATAGATACATTTACATAAACACACACATATAATATATATATATACATACATACATACATACATATATATATATATATATATATATATATATATATGTATGTATAGAAACGCTTTATGCATACATAGATACATTTACATAAACACACACATATAATATATATATATATATATATATATATATATATATATATATATATATATATATATAAACGACCGAATACAAATTTTTCTCGTTTTCTTATGTATACGTATATATATTTCTTTTTCTCGAGACTAAACGTAGCCTAGGAGAATTTATTATTATTATTATTATTTTTCCCCTCCTTTCTTTTTTTTATTTATTCCCTCCTGTTTTTTTTCTTTTTTCTCAAATTTTCTTTTTTCTTTTTTTTTTTGAATTTTGTTCGCTCTCTCTCTCTCTCTCTCTCTCTCTCTCTCTATTTCGTTAACAACCCCCGACAGATATTTGCCGGTCGGCAAGTAACGACAAATTTTCTTTAGATAAATTGATTGAGGAAGCCGGGCGCTCGATTCCGTCTCGCTTCGAGATTAATATTCATAGTTGGGGAAAATGAAGAAGGAGTAGGAGGATGAGGAGGAGGTGGTGGAAGAGAAGGATGGAAAGGGTTGGATCGTGGGATTATAGGAGAGTTAGAACGTGGAAGAAGGAGGAGAGGCGAACGGGCGGGACGAGGGGGACCGGGGTGATTCCGCGCGGATGTTAGTAGATAGATAGAGAGGGGCGCGGTGGTGGTGTACGGGGGGGAGTTCGAGGGAGCCAGAGTGGAGAATAGACCGAGGAGACGTAACAGACGTTCGCCCCGATGATCTTTCCTTGCCAAATTCGCCAAGTTCCAATTAAATCACTTATGTCTACCGTATTTGGCAAACTCCGCGATATCCGATTGAAATTGATACTACGAGCTACGATTGTGTTGGAATTAAGCTCGAGCTCGAAGTTATGGGCCAAGGCTTTTCTGGTTTCCCACGGAATTGCGAGTCTCGAATTTCTCAAGTAAGCCACCACCGATCGCTCTCGTATACGTTTCTCATTATATTCGCAGATGGATAGATAGACGGATAGACGGATAGTTAGATAGAGATAGAAAGAGAGAGAGAGAGAGAGAGAGAGAGAGAGAGAGAGAGAGAGAATTACTTCGTATGCTCGTACGTAGGTACGTACGTATCATCGATAGAACGGCGAAACATCACGATAACGAGATTATCAGTTATATTAGAATTGCTTCGATAATATTCAAAAATGGCCGACGATCCTTCTATACCTCCTTCGCCAATTTATGTTCTCTCCCACTCGCGATATACCACGATTTATATTTATAGATCTATCTTTTTTGATTTTTCTTTTTAATTATTTTTCCTCCTTTTTAGTCTCTGACCTTACCTTCGGCTGTCGTCTCCTTCTCCTTCCTCATCTTTTTCGTCTTTAAGAAGACGAAAAAAAAAAGAAACTTCCTACCGAACTCTTCGAATCTTTCGCGCCCGTTTCCTCTTTTTTGTCTCGGTTTGGATCGAAGCAAAAAAGAAAGAAAGAAAAAAAAAAAAAACAAGAAGCAAACGAAAGAGGGGAAAAAAAACGATCGACCGATTAATTGCATACAAATTTAACTATTAAAACGGGCCGCGATAAAAGGAAAAAAAGAGGGAATGTCCTTTTTCGATTTCGAAATTGATGGAATTACCTTTTTAAAACGATATCGAATAATCAACGTCGATTAAACGTTTCGAAAAAGCAGACGCGAGAAAGAGAGAAAAAGAGAGGTTAGCGAGAGAGAGAGAGAGAGAGAGAGAGAGAGAGAAAGAGAGAGAGAGAGAGAGGCAATGGTAAAGAGGTGGTGGAGGAGGGAGAGGAGGAGAAATAAATCACCGAAAAAGTCCCTTTTTTCCGGCGAATGCCAATGAAGGAGCCAGTTTGGTTGTCTTCGTACGTTACGTTCGACGACAACCAGAAGTATTGGCATCGGTGACGGTTCTGTCGTATGTGTGTTTATGGTAATGTTGGTGATGGTACGGTGGTAGTGGTAGTGGTAGTGACGGTGGTGCTGTTACTGTTGGTGTTGGCGTTGGTGTTGGTGTTGGCGTTGGTGTTGGCGTTGGCGTTGGCTGTAGGCGGGCTTAAATATTCATCCGAGGATCAATCGAGTGGATTTGCAATTTCGCGGCGTTTGTAGTCTCGCATGAACGAATATCAATCGGTCGGTCAGTTCTTCGTCTTTCGGTGATGTCATCACCGTTGAGCAAACGTACGTTACACTTGCTGTATGTATGTATGTATGTATATATACATATGTATACGCAAGAAATAATACGAGTATAATATGTGATCAAAATGTAATATACTTCAAATCTAATACGACGATCAAATTTATCTTTTATATATCATATACTACGGAAGGAAGGCATTATTGTTATTACTGTTATTATAACAAACAAATAATCACGAACACGATAATTGAAGAATATACGTCGACGATTCTTTCTGTTTTCCTCTCTCTCTCTCTTCTTCTTCTTCTTTTTATTTTTTTCTTCGTTCTTCTCTCTTTCTGCGAACGAACGCTCTCGTTAAACACCGAGATGCGTCAATGATTGTCCCAAAGGAAAGAAAGAGAAAAAAAACAATGAAAAAAAGGGAAAAAGAAAAAGAGAGAGAGAGAGAGAGAGAGAGAAATAGAATATTAATACGCGTCGAAGTTATCAACGTTGAAATTCTTATCGGGTCCACGGGCTTATAAATTGTTCCGATTGGACGAGCGTGAAAGAACGGCGTCGTTTCGAACGGCGTCGCGAGGACACCGAGCATTAGGGTTGGGGGAGAAAAAAATGTATGCAAGCACAGACTGGTAACAACCATTCCGAATAGTATGTACTAACGTTGCCCGTACAAGTCGTGTATACGTCTTTATGCATCTCTGTCTCATTCTCACCCTCTCCCATTCTCTCTCTCTCTCTCTCTCCCTCTCTCTCCCGATGTACGTATGGATGCATGTATGCATGCATTTATATATATATATATATATGTCTGTATAGGACACAACGTAAATGTATTTGCGCGCGTGCGTTTCTACAAGCGAGAGTCGGTCTCCAGTGTAATTCAATAGAGTACACTGGCTCTCGAGATAGACGGGAGCTACGGACGAAAGGGGTCGACCAAAGAGAGAATGAGCGAATGTATATACGTATATACGAGAGACGGAGATAGAATGTGTATGAGGAAGAAAGAGAGGGAGAGAGAGAAAGAGAGAGAGAGAGAGAGAGAGAGAGAGAGAGAAAGAGAGAGAGGAGTTCAATTCTATGGACACACGGTTTGCACCATGGTGCCCCATCGTCATTGTCTAGAATGGATAAACCGACGCTTGCTCTCTGTCTCGTCATTTTGAATACGTTTACTTCCGGTACACCATGACTACTCTCTCAATCGTGCTTACTGTCTCTTCCAATTCTCTCAAATATCATATACTAACATTTTCCACTTCAATCTGAAAACCTTGATCACAGACAATAAATAAATAAATAAATAAATAAATAAATAAATAAATAAATATATATATATTAGCCGAAAGTTTCGAGTTTCTTTAATTAATTAATTAACTAGTCATCCTAAACAATACGATAATGTTATCACGTTAATTTCTACCATGTCGAGAATCTCGTGTTATATTTGAGCATGTATTAAAGTGTACTGGATGTAATAGAATAGTATAGTATAATATAATATAATATTATATGTTATTCCGTTGAACAGAGATATAATTATGCTGTGGGTTATTTAATTACTACGAACTGAGAATTTCCTGATTACTTATATGTGATTACTTGTTACTCGACAGAATATTATAATATAATACTACTATACTATACCGCGTTGTTGTGTAAGTACGGTAAATAATAGAAGATCTTGCATAGCGTATAGATTAACCAATAAAATATTATATCGCAGTATAGTAGTTTCGATACATTACTATGATTTAGTTTAATCCAATAGAAAATATTGAAAATATCGAGTTGGCTGAAATTAGTGTGACGTCACAATGGCCACGTTCGATCTTGAGATCGACGGGTAAGGTTTTGTACGTATACTTGAAAAAAATAAATAAATAAATAAATAAAATAAAATAAAAAAGTAAAAATAAAAATGAAATGACGATGGAGAGGATTATGTTCAAAAAAAAAAAAAAAAAAAAAAAGGAAAAAATAGAAAAATAACATTTGTTATTTATTTGACAATCGTGAATTTTCTGACAACAGTTTAGTTTTTATCGAACTCTCATTTTTATTTTATTTTTGTTTTTCATTTTAGAGCAACGGTCGTTTGAAAAAAGAAAGGAAATAAGAAAAAAGAGAAGAAAGAAATAGAAGCGAGACAGACAGATAGATAGATAGATAGATAGAGAGAGTGAGAGAGTGAGAAAGAGAGTAAGAGAGTTAGGGAGTAGTGGGAAGGAGGAAATAAACGTGTCACAGGTTCCTGTTACACGAACAACCAGACCAGTCAGCCAGTGTAGTAGACCAAACACGGTACTTGCTTTTGCCTCTTAACCGCTTAGCATCGGGAGCTAAAACATCGAGAAACGGAGGTTGAATTTCTTCTTAGGCATGTCTAGTCGACCGGCCATGTCCACCCACGTTTCTCGTTCATTGTCGCTCATTGTTCCCCGGCGTGCATTGTTTCACATTCTAATCTCGGCCGTTGAAATGAAGTACAACGTAGTGGAGCAATTCACGCGCAAACGCGGCTACCTTCTTCTCGCTCGAACGAATTTAACGATCACGTTGGGTTGGTCAGCACGATGATGCAATTTTTCTTTATTTTTTCGTTTGTTTGTTTTTTTCTCTTTCTTTCTTTTTGCTCTAATTGATTTATTACATTATTCGAAGGAACGAGAAAAAGGGAGAAAGAAGAGGGAAGAACAAAAAGGAAAGGGCACGAACGCGTCGACGTCCACGTTCTTTTATAATTATTAATTATTTAATTTACCTTTTCTTTTCTTTTTTCTCGGCCACCATCGAAATCGTGTTAACGTTCGAGCGTGAAATTCGAGTTTTTCAATGATGCGTGTTTAATTTATATATATATATATATATATATATATATATATATATATATATATATATATATATATATATATATATATATATACGTTTTATACACGAACCGTTCGCTTTTTTAAGATTAAAGAGGAGAAATAAATTTTTGTTACATAATAGATTGCAATGGGATAAGGTAGATAATTTAATTGAAATATCTGAAAAAAAGAATATATTAAAACGATAGAATTGAAAAACGAAATATGGATTAATTATAGAAATGTTCTTTTGAAGAACATAGTATACCGATACGCGCATAAATAAACGCAAACATAAACACACAAACACACACACATACATTTGCTCATTCATTTACACATTCTTTCTCTCTCTCTCTCTCTCTCTCTCTCTCTCACACACACACACATTTATACACACATAAACTTTAAGATTTATCAATTGATCATTTCATGAATTATAATTATATACAAAATTTTATTTTACATTAAATTCAAATTTAATAAATAAATAAATTCAATATAAATCATAATGAAGTATGGATATGGTTTTTTTTTTTTAAAAAAAGAAGATGAGTTACAGTTAAATTAATTTTAGTACAAAAGAATTTTATTCCTCTCTCTCTCTCTCTCTTTTTTACACGTTTGGAATTGGCGCGCGCGCGCGCGTCCTTTGAAAATCCTTTTCTTTTCCTTTTCTTTTTTCCATTTTTCCCCTCCCCTCCTTACCCCCTACGCATCCGAATTCTATCCATTCTTGAGAAAGAATAGGATAATATTCGAGTAAAGTTTTCTCATATCTTCCATCTTTCTCCCCTTTTTCTCGATCGTCTCGTTTCTTTGCGGAAGTACGTGTTTGCTTTGCTCCTGGAAGAAAAATCCGTCGTTAGAGGAAAAGCCCTGGAGTCTCGTTGACGGGAATCCCGTATATGCAAACGTTGCGAAATGTTTTCAAAATCTTTTCTTACACCAGACGCGTCTTTCCCGGTCGTTCGATTTCAATTTTTCATGCTCGAGTGGCTCGTTGTTTGTAAGAAAAAAAAAAAAAAAAAAAAAAAGAAAAGAAGAAAAATAAAATCAGAGAGAATTGAAAAGAGTCGAAAGAAAAAATACAAAGATAGAGAAAAAAGAAAAAGAAAATGAAAAGGAAAGAAAAGAGGAGTGGAAGGAGGAACGAGAGATCAAGGAGAGAATTAAGGATATAGATAATGTTCGAACTCGTGTCGTTCTAAGTCGAGACGAAATCAAACCGGACGCATTATTTTTCCCTTTCGTTCTTCTTCTCGTATCCTTTCTTTCTTTCTTTTTACGTTCTATTTTCGTTCGCTCTCTTTTCATTCGTTATTTTTCGAAAAAGTGTATCTCGTCGAAAGAAAAAAATAGAGAGAAAAATGAAGAAGGAGGGAAAAGAAAAAAGAGAACCATACGTCCTCGTTCGCACTTCTTAATATTCGTCCTTTTATTCCATTATTTCTCTTTATGTATTTATTTTCAATCTTTGTATTTATTTATTTATTCATTTCTTTTTTTAATTCGCTCGAGAATCAAAGAAAGAGTCGTTTCGCGGTAGGGAGTACACTCCTACATTCTCTCTCTCTCTCTCTCTCTCTCTCTCTCTATCTCTATCTCTTTCTCTTTCTCTCTCAAGCGAGTGTTTATTATTATTATCATTATCATTATTATTCGCGAGTGTCGCGCGAGCGTTGTTTACAAAACGCTCGCGGGACCCGATTTTCAAGCACAACACACTCTGATTTATATGAGACAGGAAACAAACGCACTTACGTCCGCATGAGTTTGTTGTGTAGGTGACACCAGGCTCATGAACTATTCATGGGAAATACAAGCACCGTGACATCGGTTAAGCTCGTGCCGTGGAAAATGCGTGCCCCGGGAGAAAGAGAGAGAGACGCAGAGATATGTATACGTGTATACATATATATATATATATATATATATATATATATATATATATATATATATATATGTATGTATTTATATTTATATAGAAAGAGAGACAGAGATAGAAAAAGAGATAGAAAAAAAGAGAGAGAAAGGGAGAGAGATAGAGGGACAGAAACTGAGACAGCGAGAGGAAGAAGAAGAAGAGATAACGAAAGAGAAAGAAAGATAAATAGTTAGATAGACAGATAGATAAAGCTCGAGAGAGAGAGAGGGAGAGAGACATCTAAACACTCACCACCACGTACACACACACACACACACACACACACAGAGATAGATTAATACGAAGCCGTATGCCACGTTAGAGCGGACAGATAGGTTACACGTAGAAAATATTATAAGCGCATTTAAACGATTTCATGGCTCTTCCGTCTTGGCTTAACGCCCGTTAAATTCGCTACTACTTCTCGTCGGCCATTAGTCAAAATTTACGATCTCTAAGTCTAACCGTAACGCCAATGGATTTCGTAATTTTTACGATTGCTCCTCTCACCCCTCACCCCTCCCCTCTCCCCAGGACGTTTATTCAAACCAAGATCGATATCTTCGGTTTTGAGTTAATTGGTAGGGCTAATCGCCGGGGGATCAATCGCTTCTCTCTATTATTCGTCTCGTCGAGGATAAAAGATGGGGATCGTGGGGGGCGGGGTGGTGCGGGGTTCGGATGAAATTATAATAGACCGATTCAATTTATTGCCAAGCACCGAGATCGAACGAATACTAACAAATGTCGCGTCTTAACGTCGACTAAGCATTAAAATACGAAATCGTTCTCGAGCGAGCGTTTATCGTCGATTGAATTAGTAATACCATTTCTCTCTCTCTCTCTCTCTCTCTCTCTCTCTCTCTCTCTCTTCTCTTTCTACCTCCTCTATCCCTCTCCTCAACCCTCACCCGAACCCACATCCACTTCCTCTTACATCCACCATCGAGAACCACTTTACTACAAATCTTTACCTTCAAAGTGTTTTCGTCCTTTTTTCCTCTTTCTCTTCTTCTATTCTTTCCCTTCCTCTTCTTTTCCTTTTCTCTTCCCTTTCATCCATCTTTCTTTCCCTCTTCCGTCCTTCCATGACGTCGTCTCGTTCATTTTCGCTTCTTCACAGCGTCATCATTTTCTTCCTCCTCCTCCTCCTCCTCCTCCTCCTTTTCTTTTTTTTTCTTTCTGTTTTATTTTCCTTCCTCCTCCTACTCTACCTCTTTTTCTCTTCTTCCACGCTCCTTCACGTTCCTCTTTTTTTTTTTTTTTTGATCTATCCAAGACTCCTTTCGTATATTTGATCTCGTTGAACCCGGGCGACGATATTTTTCCAAGCTCCTTTAAGGAACGCAACCCGTGGGTATCGTTAGACTCGTAGCGCGACGCGACAATTTTATAAGTAAAAGTATTCGTTCGCTTTGTTCGCAATAAAATTTCCCGACTATTTCCTTTATGTATATATGTACGTCCATGGACAAAAAAAAAATTTGACTCGGTTATAACGTAATATTAAGTATCGCATTGTATCGTGAAGTCGGGAGGATGGTTTGCAACATCGTGATTCGAATTATCACGTTCAAAACACTTTGAGAGATCATAGACAAGTTTTCTAGACGAGGATAACTCGTCGTTGTTCGAGAAACAGATCCTTGTCGTCTGTACCTCTCGATGGAAGGTTTTTTTTTGGGGTTCTTTAATTTTTTTATTATTATTTTTTCTCTTTTTTTTTTTTTTTTTTTTTACCGAGAAACGCTTTCTATCGAGTTATTATCACTCTTTCAAAGCGTACAATACATACGAGAGTACGTTGATTATCGTACGAAGAGGACGAATTTATAAATGCAATCGAGAATATTTTGTCGACTATGTCGACCAACGTATGTACATGCGCGACGTCGATTGAAATATTTTTTTTTTTTCGATAGGAAATACGCGTGTCGTGTACAAATTTTGTTCCTTTTTATTTTTTTTTTATTTTTTTCGTTTATTTTTTTTTTCTTTCTTTCAGAGTGCAATAGTTTACAGCGCGATTGGATGGAATCGTTCAAAGGACAAAAACCCGATAATAAAATGACAATTCTTTTCTGTTGGAGAGTACAGGTTTCGTACTCTATTAAATTTGAACCTTTCTGAAAATCGCATTCGTACAATTGCAAGTCAAATTCAAACTTGGACGAAATCAAAGTTGTCGTTTTCAAAGGGGAACAAAAAAAAAAACAAATCGAAGCATTTTTCACAAAATTTGTTCTTTTTTCTTTTTTCTTGCGATGTTGTGTTCTCATAATTATATACATTCGCGAATTGAAACAAAATCGACTGTAAATTTATTGTTAATAGGTTCGAAATTTTGTTCTACATTAGATAACGGTACTCTCATTGGTTAGATCCTGAAATTGTGAAATGTTCGATAAAAATCGACGTTGAAAAACTTTCGGATTTTGATTCTAACGGGTTCGAAGTATATTTACGGCGCCGTAAATAATCGATTGTAAAGTCAACGTTACGTTTTGCTTCTTGCCGCGATATAAGGAAAAATCAGAGCAATCGTATTTTTTTTTTATTAAATCGGTAATCTTTAGAAAGGTTTCGGTTCTATCGACATTTGAACTCGCATTGTAATTCTTTGCAATCTACGGGATATAGCAATCTTTTTTCCGCAAATGTGCGATTTGAAATGAACGATTGAAAGTACAAACCGATGTAGATTTTCATTGATTCGTTGATCGTAGAGCATTATCGAATTTAAATAAGCTGTGACCTTTGAAAATTTAATTCTTTTTCTTTTTTTTTTTTTTTTTTTTTGAAGCGCACTCTTAGAGATACTTTGTAGTTACTTCTTCTTTTTTTCAAATTCTTTTTTTTTTTCTTTACAAAACAAAAATCGAAGGACGATATTCTGGCGATGGAATTTTATTAGAAAAAAATTGATTGATACGAAGGTTCGGTAATCGATTTTCAAAAAGTTCGAGTGTATTTCGAGAGCAAAACGTGTATTATAAAATTTCGGCGTACCAATTATTCGTTCGCCGGACTGTCACGCGGAATGTTTTAAATTTTTCAATGGAACACAAAAGGGTGCTTTGCGAGAGACATTTTGAAAATTGCCGGTGTAGAACAAAGCTGCTGGGGTAGGAATCGCGAATGTTATAATTTAATATCGGTTCCTAGATTTTTTTTCCTGCACGATTTTTTTATCAATCACAGGACGATCGTGGCTCGAAACAAAATTTGCAATTATTATTTTCCTTTTTTTCTTTTTTGTATCGGCATTATACTTGTTACGCAATTGCGTTAATGCGTTGTAATCTTTTTTCTTTTTTATTATTTTTTATTTCGTACGTACAATTCTGCGATATCCGTTAATGTTTTTGTTAACGATTTCTGTCAATGATCGTTTCTTTTTAATGTTTCTTTTTCTCGTCAAACGCCTTACGTTCCGTTGAAAGTAATCAGGAATTCGTAGTAGTACGGCGAGATTATGCTGACTGTGAGAAATAAATAGATTTCAAGTAAAAGCGATAATTGGCACCCTGTATATCTAGTGAATAATTTCGGTTTTCTATTTCAAATTGTTTAGATGGCTGTCTTTCAAAACATCTGGAGTTTCGTCGATTGAATTCAGTCGGTATACTCAAGAACTTGATTTGTGACATTTCGATAAAACAATGTCTTACTATTAATTATATATATATATATATATATATATATATATATATATATATATATATATATATATATATATTAGTATACCATAAGATGTTAATATAATATAATTTTCACGGGACATAAAAATCGAATAAGTACGATTCAATGAGAATATTGGAAGTAGAAATCTTAGAAAGTCACTTATGTCACACATACGTGCATATAACGTTCTTCTATGAACCCATAGAATTTAAATAGATACATATTGCAACTAGACGGTGGTTTGTTACGAGAGAGAAAATGCTTTGATATTATTCCTTCCCTCTTTCTTCGCTTTTTCTCTTTTCTTCACCTTTATTCTTCACTTTTCGATGACGTAAATATTATAATAATAATAATAATAATAATAATAATAATAATAAACAATCGCTTATGTAAGCAAAGGAAACTAAGTAAGTGCAACGATAGCTTGTGAACTCTCCCTCGAATCATCGCTTTGTATCCAGTCGACGTTCATTATTACATAACGAACCTTTTTCAATCCCTTTACTTTTTATTTTTAACTTTCTGTTTTTCTTCGTTATATTATTTTCGTTATTCTTTGTACCTTTTTTCTTTGTTTTCCTTTATGACTTGCTCGCTTTAGAGAGAGAGAGAGAGAGAGAGAGAGAGAGAGAGAGAGAGAGAGAGAGAGAGAGAGAGAGAGTCACTTTAATTCAGGACAACGTAAGCACGCGCTTGGACGCTTTAATAAATAACTAAGAGGTTTATTGCGCTGTTGCGGACCGAGAATTCGTGGTATACGTATTCCGTTTAGCAGTACTTAAACGTCTCGCAATAATGGCTGAAATCTTGAAAATCCTTAAAAACATTTTTCTGATCTTTCCCTCCGACGAAGAAAGAAGAAAAAATAAATAAATGCAGGAAACTTCAGTTTCAATTATTTTTCTATAAATCGAATAAAAATTTATACGATCTAAAATAACTACGAGTAAAATGAATTTCCTAAAAGTATGGCAGAATTGTGAAGTGTTGAAGTGTACGTGCATATATATATATATATATATATATATATTTATATATTTTTATATAGATTTATGAACGTCTCTAGAGAAAGAAAAGAAATGAAGAGAAAGAAAATATTCGACGTAAGAAGCGTATATAGAATAATATAAAATATGTCATAGCACCCAAAAAAGAAAAAAAAAAAAAATAATGAAAAAATAGAAAAAAAAAAGAACAAGAAAGTCGAAAGTGAAATATAAACTATGGTTGTAGTAAATTTTCGACAAATTGCGATACACGAGAAGAAATATATACATATGTATATAGTCTTGTAATATTTTATGAACAAATCACAACAAAATTACGAGAAAGAGAGAGAGAGAGAGAGAGAGAGAGAGAGAGAGAGAGAGAGAGAGAGAGAGAGAGAGAGAGTAAAAAGAAAAAGAAAAGAAAATACTTAATCACCAAGGTTGGGGGTGGGTGGCAATTAAGGGGAAAAGAAAGGGTTTGAGAAGTTTGAAGGTTGATGATTTTTTAGGGGGCCGGGGTGAGTGTGGAAAAGCTTGAACGCGGAACGAAAGTACGGTTATTGCGTTCGAGGACGCTAAAATACTCTTCGAAGCTACGCCTAGGTATCTCATAAAACGTTTATAGAGAGAGAAAGAGAGAGAGAGAGAGAGAGAGAGAGAGAGAGAGAGAGAGAGAGAGAGAGAGAGAGAGCGTTCGTTCGAAGCTCCGCTCTCCGTGCTGACATATTAATCCTACTAACAGAAGGGTTTGAGTGTACTTTGCATGACCGTTCTGTCGGTTAGCCGTGTTTAACTTGCCGTTCTCGAAAGCTTCGAACCGTAACACAAAGGTATACCAACCTCCGCCCTCGTTCACCGCCCTACGCCCTACTCCGCCACCTCCCCTGACCCTCTGACCCCCCCGACCACCCAACCACCCGACCCCGACCCCACCTTTCTCGTTTCGTTGCGTATATACCAGCGAGTTGCGAGAAAAGCTCTTCGAAGTTACGCTTTCCTGGGATCGAAACTTTGACGTCCGTGGTGAGAGCGAACGAGCGAGTAAACGTAAGCGAGAGAGGCCGTCGAAGAGTTCGGCCGAGGGGTAGAGGGTAGGGTGGTGGGTTGGTGGGTTGGTGGGTTGATGGTAGGAGGGGGAGGAGGGAACGCGGAGCACCGCGAGAGAGCGCATGCTCGCCCTGTTTGTAAATTATTAGAACCAACGAAAGCGTTCCGTTTCGTTCCTTCTCTCTTACTCTCTCTCTCTTACTCTCTCTCTCTCTCTCTCTCTCTCTCAATCTCTCCCTTTCTCTCAATCTTTCTTTTTTCCATTCTTTTTTCGGATTTTCGTTGTTTTTTAAGTTCTTTTTCCTTTCCTTTCTTTTTTCTTTTTTTTTTTTTCTTTTTTTCCCCTTTGTTTTATTCTTTTCTCCTCTTCATCCCCTATTTTTCACCGAGACTCTCGCGAAATTATTTTCCGCGTCCGCGAATTCGTTCACGCCGCGTTCGCGCGACACCGTTTTTCTTTTTTCTTTATTTCCTTATTTTTTTCTTTTTTTTTTTTTTTTCATTTCATATTTTCTCTTTTTTTCTCTATACTTTTTTGTTCCCCCCTCTCTTTCTGTTATTTTCTTCCCGTTCATTTTTTGTTTCCTATTCTCTTCTCGTCGTTCCTCTCTCTCTCTCTCTCTATCTCTATCTCTCTCCTTTTTCGTTTCCTTCCTTTTTTTTCGTTCTTCCCCTTATTTCTTTATTAATAACTAATTATTAATTCTTCATTAAATATAAATAATTACTTTATATAAAGAAATACTTGATTAAATATTTCCCTTATTTCAACTTATCTTTTCCTCTCTTTCCTCGGCGACTATGAAAATATATCTCTCGTGCTGAATCGTATACGTAGATGGAATAAGGAGGACAGATTTATCGTACCTTAAGTTTTTCGCAATATCATTTTCGACGAGGACGACGTTTAATTGTTAATTGGTTAAAATTATTTTCAAGGACCCACATACATACTTACGTACGTACGTACTTACGCACAATATCCTTCGAGCACGTCAACGGAAACGTGGAAAATAATTTGGGTGTCAATAACTTTGCGTGGGTGGGACGACGGTCGACGTGTTTTCTCATTTCTTTTCTTCATTTTATTTTCTTGTTTTTTTTTTGTCTCGCCTCGTCGCAACATCGTCCTCGACGACGGTGACAAAAGATTGGAATGAATTTCAACGTCCGAAATAATTTTGTCGTATCGACGGAATATCCGAGTTGGGGTCGGCGATGGGTGGGGGGAGGGGGTGGTCCAACGGGGGAGGGATAGGGAAAGAAGGAGGAAGAATTTCGCGTAACAATCGTCGGAAAATTTAATTTCAATTCCAATTTCAAATTGCGACGAAATGATTTGACCCGATGAACACTCCAAGTTTTCCTTTTTTTTTTTTTCACGGTTTTTATTTTTTCGATTTCTTTCCTTTCCTTCTGTCTGTGGGTGTGCTTCTTCTTCTTTTTTTTTTTTTTTTTTTTTACTACACAAAATAACTTTCGATCGGACGTCGCGATAATTTCTACGAATGAACTTCGCGAACGCCCCGAACAATATCTTCCGAGTCGACGTTAGGTCGAAGGAAAAGATCAAAAAAGAAAAAAAAAAAAACAACTCAAAATTATCAATCAATCGTTTCTAAGATATCACCGTACGTAAGACGACAGATCGTACGGGCTTGATTTCAATTTATATATTATACTCGTGATAGTTATCATCGAGAATATTAAACGTGCTCTACTAATTGTCATAAATTTTGTGAAAAGATTCATAGCCGGTCTTAATATCATACCACCGTCGACGTTACTGGGATTCCATTGGTGTTGATAAATTGCAACAAATACGCGCGTTATTCTACCACTCTCTCTCTCTCTCTCTCTCTCTCACTCTCTCTCCCTGGTTTTCGTCAGAATTAAGAATATTTAATTAAAATTAATGAAACGCCGACGTCATACGTGTAAGGAAGGAACGAAGGAGGAAAGGAGAAGGGAGTAATTGGAGAGGCCTTGGCTAGGGGGTGCTCTACGGCCCGTTGCCCGAGTGCACCCAACCACTTTGCGAGCCAAAGCCACCCCCTCTTGGCCGTACTGAGCCCTGCAACCCTCTTTTCTCTCTCTCTCTCCCTCTCTCTCTCTCTCTCTCTCTCTTTCGCTCTCGCTCTCTCGCTCGCTCGCTCTCTTTATTTCTCCTTTTTTTTTTCGTCATATACATCCACCATTTTTATTTCCTCGTGTCCGTTCTCCTTACTTCCCTTATTTTTTTATTTCCTTTTTCTTTTCCTTTTTTTTTTCAATCTTTCTCTTGCAAATTTTTTTCTTATACATGCATATATATATATGCAATCGACATGAAGTATATTTATAAATCATGAAATGAAATATTCATTCATATATGTGTGTGTATGTGCGTGTGTATGTTGTGTGTGTGCGCGTGTGTGCATATGTGTTTATTCCCAAATGTGAAACTTTCAATCGTGATAGAATTCGACTTAGACAAAAAAAAAAAACGAACGAACGAATGAACGAACAAACAAACGAACGAACAAACGTAAATCAAAAAAAGAAGAAGGAGAAGAATATACGAATATTCACGTGAATATAAAAACATAACAGTAATCATGCGATATATCCCGAGTGGCGAGTTGGTCGATGCGAGAAAACTTGATTTTCTTCTGTGACATGGGTCATCGTGAGAGAATACACACACACACACACACGCACGCATAGAGAGAGAGAGAGAGAGAGAGAGAAAGATAGAGAGAGGGAGAGAAATTAGATTTCCCGCCAGTTTTCCATACGTGACGCGAACCAACCAAGCCGACTAATCCCGTTTAAATCTCGATCGTAAGAGAAACAACAAGTTCGTCTCGTGTTAACCAAATCCTACATCTCATCGTTCTCGTAATGACGAGGAAGCATGAATAGACGGTTAAAAGCATACCGTATACACGATTATTAGTCCTAAATTTAGACGTAAAATAGAGGAAAGAGAAGAAACCAAACAAAACAAAAAAGAAAAAGTGAAAAAGAATAGGCAGAAAAAAAAAAGAGAGAATAGGAAGGAACAGAAAAAGGGGAAAGATAGTTAATATTATTATCGTCTATGAGTGAGTTAAAAGACTTGGATAACAAACTCGAGGAGACTCCTTTTAGAAATCTGAAGATCCTCTTTAGAAGTTTTTCTTTATAACAACTGGACTGGGA
>OU426994.1:5782854-5785354 GCA_911387935.1 Dolichovespula saxonica | reverse complement strand
CAACGTCGTTAAACGTATTCCCGCTATATGCTTTTTTTCCTTTCTTTCTTTTTCTATGTTTTTTTGTCCTCTTCCCATCGTTAATCTTTGGTTTTAAAAAGGTTATATATACTTATAAGGTTTCCTATTCAGGGATCGTTTGTATCATACGTGAGTCATCTCCTCCGTTCGAGTATTTTAGTAAGTACTTACTTATGGGTACGATTTACCGCTCGATTATCGATCTTCGAGCACGAAGCTTTCATGGCTTCACAAGTTACGCCAACCGCAGACCGGTGAATGCGTCATTATTATTGAATTATAAGGGACGACCGAGAGCAGGAGAAAGAGATAGAGATAGATAGATAGATAGATAGATAGATAGATAGTTAGAGAGAGAGAGAGAGAGAGAGAGAGAGAGAGAGAGAGAGATCGAGAAGAAAGAGAAAGAGAAAGAAAAAAAGAGTAGAAAGTAGAAAGAGACATCTTTGAAAGTAGCAATCTGAGTTAGCAGTGACAGCCGTCAAAGTTTTTATTGGATGGACAGATAAAGGCAGGGTGGGATTGGGGTGGTTGGGGGAGGATGGGTAGTGGGGGGTAGAAGGTAGAGAGAAGTGGAAGTTAAAAATTCGCCATCGTTAATCATACGTCGACGGGAAACGCGCACGTGACGCGACGAAGGACAAACAGGAATAGGAATTTCGATTGTGATCGTCGTGGTAACGAAAAGAGAGAGAGAGAGAGAAAGAGAGAGACAGAGAGAGAGAGAGAGAGAGAGAAACAATAGGGGAAAAATAAACGATAAAAAAGAAGGAACTTCCGTCGACAAAAAAAAAGAAAGAAAAATAAATAAATAAATAAATTAAAAATTAAAAGGGCATTTTTATACTCGTCACGTTTTCATCGACGAAAAAAAAAAAAAAGAGTCAACGCGTTATTCGAATTTTGTCGAACGATTATTTCCTTTTCGTTCGTTTATTTGTTTATTCTTTTTTCCCTCTCTCTCTCTCTCTCTCTCTCTCTCTCTCTCTTTTTTATAATTACTTTCTTCGTCCAAACGTTCGAAACATCCCTCGTCTTTCGTAAATCGATCGGTAGATAAATAGGTAGATACAGAGAGAGAGAGAGAGAGAGAGAGAGATAGAGAAAGGGAGAGAAAGAGAGAGAGAGAGAGAGAGAGATAAGAGAGATAAGAGGATAGAGTGTCATCCCCTATCGTGATTCTTTTTTCTTTTTCTTTTCCTTTTCTTCATCCTCTTTTTTCTTTCTTCTTCTTCTTCTTTCTTTTTTTCTTTTTTTATTGCCTTTCCTCCAGCCACTTGTCGGTAAGAGTCCTTGCCGTATAATCGATATTGGCCCCACTTTAATTCGAACGGGCCAGATTTCACGTGGATATCATCATCGGCCCTACTCTATGCAAACGCGGGCACGTTCGGAAATTGTCCCGGCGTCGTCGTCGATACATACCTTAATTGGAAACGCGAAGATCGTCCGGCATAATGGCGTCCTCTTCTCCTCTCTCTCTCTCTCTCTCTCTCTCTCTCTCTCTCTCTCTCTCTTTCTAACAAAACGGAAGCCCCTTAAGCGATATCGTTCAAGATATTCGATAGGTAAGAAAATGGAACGGTCGATCGAGAGAACATAATTTTATATTCCTTTTATTTTCTCATTCACTTCCTTCGCGATAAGGAATGAAGAGAATAAAAGAAAAGAAAAAAAAAATAGCAAAAATAAAACGAAAAGGAAACTGAACGAAACGAAACGAAACGAAACGAAATGGGACGCTACCTATCCAGAACTTTTAACGCGATTTGCGATAACTTCGAAAGGATCCGTTGAAAGGAATGTAGGAGGTTACGGGGCGGGGCGGAGGGGGCGGGGGGTAGGGACAAAGAAAGAAAGAAAAAAAGAAAAGAGAAGAGAAAGAAAATGAACTTTTTAATAAATTAACGATTGACGGCAATGCGTTCCCTCTGATATCGTTACTTTTTCTTTTTTTTTATCAGAAAATATATACTCACGGGTGACCCGACGAACAAGGTTGAGAACCACCGTTGTGTCTCCCTTCCGGTTAACGACGAACAAGGGAGAACGACCAAAAGAGAGAAAGAGGGACAGAAACGGAGAGACACACAGAGATACAGACAGAGAGAGAGAGAGAAAGAGAGAGAGAGAGAGAGTGTGTGTATGAGTGACAGACAGACAGAGAGAGAGAGAGAGAGAGAGAGAGAGGAAAAGGGGTTGATATACATATATCGGTATTTGTACAAGTAGTAATATCGGCCTTTGGTCGGCCAAAGAAGAGTGAGTGAGACACAATGCGAGAGTTCGAACCTGATAGAGAGAGATAGAGAGAGAGAGAGAGAGAGAATTGGAAAGAGTACGAAATACCATAAATAAACGATAGAAACGGGAGAAAGGATAGTGACGAACGAGGTAGATAGATGAAGAAAAAGAAAAAGAAGAAGTAAAAATAAAAAAAAAAGAGTAAAAAGAGAGTAAAAAAGAAAAAAGTAACGAG